>JAWWEQ010000055.1:19520752-19670597 GCA_035583055.1 Torymus tubicola | reverse complement strand
GGAATTCATTCATTGATTAATTATTTTGTTGTAACGTTATCAATGTGGTGCGTTCTAAGATGGTCACCTTGTATATACGTATATATTATATCGATTTAACATGTGCGTATATATATAACTTTTATTTCGATACGCACACACGAGATATTTTTGTATACTCGTTTGTTGTTAACTTTCCCAATAATTTTTACGCGCTCATCATGGAATAATCAAAGGAGGCTGCGTTTGCGCCCATGAACGCGAGTGACATCACAATAGGCTATTATATGCTGCATGGTATATATATACACACAAGCAACTCCCAAAAGCTCTGCGTGCTTATTTGCATTAAAAATTGCAAATTACATTGATTAAATTAGCAGTAAAAACGATAATTCGCTGCGCACGTTATGCGCTACGTATATATACACCTAAATTCGGCATTGTCTCGTAATCTCATTTATCAAAAATATATATATACATATACGTTATTATAACAGCAAAGTTTATACTTAATTAAAATATATATATACACAAATTCTTTCCCATACTAAAACAATATTTTCTTCACGTACTTTTATCCGCAACATTGACTTTCCAATGTCGAATACGAGAGAAAAAAAAACAAGAAGTCCCACAATGCAGCCGGCAACTTTTACAACGACACATACTGCGTGGTTGCGCAACAACCTCGTATATACATACATACACACCAGCGTGACAAAAATCTCCATCCCAAAAAAGCCAACTCCCAACACCACGCGTATATACATACATACATACACGTGCCGGCTGAGCATAATAATGCGCGCAAAACGAGCCGTTTTCCCGATATCGATCAGCAATATTAGAAATTCAATCGTGTAGGCAGACGCGGGCAAAACGTTCGTGTATATGTATATACGTAGGAAGCAACGGCGTGCGGCCCGCCCACGCTTTCCAATAATCGCGCGGCCCGATCGATAATACTGCAGCTCTCTCGTATATATACGACGAGTTTCCTACACACACACACACACACACACATATATATATATATAATATAGCGACGATGGGTTGACTCGCGCGCGTGCCAGTTGACGACTTCTGAAAATAATCCAAACGTAATTGAATTTTTGTTTTCTATATGTGTATATGTGATGATATCGATGGTTATATTTTTGGTATACATGTATAGTAATAGAAGTACACGTATACAACATGCTGTGATCAAGATCGTTGATTTTACACTCCACGTGTATACCAGTACATTAGCTGCTCTATGTACCGCGTTACATACCCATTAATACCATTAATTTCTTTATTTTAGTAGAGTATATACATACATACCGTCGCGATATATTTCACACGTAAAAGTAATTTATATATAT
Organism: Torymus tubicola; assembly: GCA_035583055.1. Classification (NCBI taxonomy): domain Eukaryota; kingdom Metazoa; phylum Arthropoda; class Insecta; order Hymenoptera; family Torymidae; genus Torymus; species Torymus tubicola. The sequence continues at coordinate 19,669,248 of JAWWEQ010000055.1, read as the reverse complement.
AATTAAACTTGGCTACTACAGCAGTGCTTATGGCTACAACTATATTTGCAAACATCTCTTGCGCGAAAAACTTTAAAGCGACCGCACAGTTAGCGCGCACCACGAAGAAAAAAGAAAAAAAGTTGTTGCCGCTATGCTATACCGTATACGCGTTAATAATTTCGTTCCTCGCATATATACACACACACAGTGAGACCGAACTCTTCCCCTATACCCGCGTCAAGTTCGTTAAGTGAGAATTCGAACTTTCAGACTCTCTCTCTCTCCCTTCTTCTTCTTCTTCCCGCATGGAAATTACATTCGCGCGCGCGCGTGCGTTCGCGTTAATAAGCCTTCGTTAGCATATACTACACGCGCACGAGCATCGAAAAAGCTTTCGATTCGCGGAATCGACGTGTATATAGAGTGTATGTATATATATCTATATATATATATAGAAAAGCAGTTGGTAGGTTATTTTATGGTACTATAACGAGTCGCTCGATATCGTCATTCTCGTATATATATACACATGCGCGCGCGTGTGTGTGTGTGCATATAGTCATAATATACCAGTTTAGCGATAATGAAAATGGCACATCGCATTTTCCGGGACAACAACAACGACGACAACGAGCGTCTTTGGTTGATATAGAGTCGCAATTATATATATATATATATATATATGGGTTACATGTATACATGCGTTAAGCTACGATAAACGGTTATCGATATAGGAACGTTGAGTGCACCGCGCGTATAATATGTGTGAAGATGGTAACGAGGAAAAAAAACTTGGCGCTTTGTTGGTTAAAGTATTTTCAAATTTTGAGAAAATATATATATATATATATATATATATATATATATCAAGTATATATATATATACGGAGAATTACAACAGTAGCGGCGTATTAAGTATATATCATAGTACCGTCGAATTGAACTTGAACTCACTATATATACGTGCAATAATATCCCTCCATCCAAGGCTATATAACGCACACACCCGCAGCGTGTATATAGCCCCGAAGATTAAGCAATATTCCTCGCGCGCACGTGCGAAATAACGACTGTTTCCTTCGCGTAGCGCGGCATTTCCCCTCATTCATCCCCACCTCTCTTCCTTTTAAACCTATATACGTATACATACGCACTGCACGTCGCGCCATTACGCATCGCAACGAGCTCCCGCGCGTGCGCAAAAAAAAGCCTCTCTCTCTCTCGTGGCAAGGAAAACTGCGTAAGCCTTGCTTACACACACACACATATATATATATATATATATATATATATATATATATATATATAGGAGAGCAAGAGAAGGATATACAAGAAAAATTCCCTATATATATACGCGGCTAGTAAAAATAACGAATTGCCCTAGCAAATTGCTTCCCGCCTCTGAATCAGTCGCTGTCATCGCGGCTCTCTGTATATAGCGTGTGTGTGTGTGTGTTGCTGCTGCTGTGTATCAAAAAAACGCATCTCCTCTCTCACTTTGCTCTACATAGATATATGTATCTGTATACACCTGTACTTCGCATATGCACATATACACACGTATATATATATAGCGTAAACAAGTTTTATCCGCGGCAACGGCGGCGGCAGCAGCAGCAGTAACGGCGGCGGTGCTGGTTAAAATAAATAAATTGCGAGTGCGCATGGCCCCCCCGGTCATACCGTGCGCACTGCCGCGCATACCGGGTGTTCACATCCGTGAAAACAGGCTCTCTGCGCACGCGCACGTGAGTATATATGTATGTGTGTGTACGCGAATGAACGGCAGCCTGAGGGGATCGCGTTGTGGTACATATACTGGACGAGAGGAGGAGGAGGAGGAGGAGGAGGAGGAGGGAGAAAGGGGAGAAAAAATATTGGATTTCGATTGCGCCAGCGCCGAATCGCGATTAGCTCGTGCGGCTGCGCGCGCGCGCGCGAGCTTAGGTATTTTCTTTCTTTAGTTCGGTCGGTCGTTTGTATAAGTACAAATGTATATGTATATATGTGTATGTGTATATATATAAAGTGGCATTGAATGGAAGTTGAAGGGGAATTTTCGAGATTTCTGGAAATTTTTTTTGGTTCAACATACATGCGAAGGTATGCCTGTGAAACTGGACTTTTCAGCCCGCGGTGCTACTGCAACTCGCGTGGTGGATAAAAATCTCGGTCATTCTCTTTTTTTTTGTATTTTGCTCGTATACATATCAACGCGTGCGTTCGAGAGTTCACTTTTTTCCGCGTTATAACATTGCACGTGACGATGGTCTACTATAAATTGAATCTTTATGAAAGTATACGTAAAGAAAGAGAGATAAAGAGCGACTGTCGCGCGTGCGCCTGCTGAAATTACAGGCACAATTACTATGTAGATCGGTCTTAAACTTTTCGAGGCATAAGTAGCGCGAGAGAAAGTTGATTAACAAGTGTCAAGCCTTCCATTACAATCACTTAAGATCGAGGATTAAAAGTACGACAGCGTGCGCGAGCGCGATGGTTAATCGAAATTTCTCATCAAAAGGTCTTTTTTTCAGCGCCGTACGTTATGTATATGTATTATATATACATATACATACATATATAAAACGACGAAAGATCGTTATTATAAAATCAAACAGAATTTTAATTATTACGCGGAGGGCCGACAACGATGGTTAAAAAAAAACAAGAAGCAATCCGTGCTACAATATATACTACTACTACTTGGAAACTTTGTCGCAGTTCACCGGACAGGCCAGCATTTACCGTAAATTTATATCGTCCGCGGAATACATATATAACCAATAAAAATCACTCGCCGTATACGTGGTCGTTTCGCACTCTCGATTACCGCATCAATTAATATTATACTTCGCGCGCACGCCCGCGGGAAAATCAAAAGCGCACGATATATACGGCGCAAAATCCATTAAAATTCCGTAGCTCATATAATCCCGGTGAGATTTTCACGCGATAGATGTATATATATATATACACTCTCTTTGATTTCTCACATTAAGGTATAGTACGAGGACTAGATTATTACATATAATACGTGCGGGGCGCCAAAAGGAGTTGGTAGAGAGAGAAAAAAAGAAATATATAATGATAAGAACGAACGTTTAGATGACAATAATTAAGGCGACGGATTTGACGTTAACGGCATGCCGCGATAAATGGCCGATTTACGGCCGACAGTCGTCGTAAATCGAGATACACTTTCGCGCATATGTATATATATATATATACACACGTGCGATTTACAGCGCAGGTGCTGTACATGTATGCGTGTACAAGCTGGGGATCCGAATTAACGGGAAATCGCGCGCGGGTATACGGTTGCGGTATATAATCGATTGATCTGAGCAGAGAGTATAAGAGAGGATGGACGGATGATAAGATCGAGGGCGGCGTCTTCATCGTCGAGGTGTACATATATATACACGTAACGAGCGCGTTATTTATTTATATATATAACATACATTGGGCTGCGCGTGCGATCGGTTGTTTGAGTAACGAGTGCAAGCAGGCTGTACAAGAGAGAGAGAGAGAGAGAAAAATGAAACACTGCTGCGGGTTAATAATCGAGGGGTCGATTTATGACGTTGTAAGTCACGTATGTATGTACGTTTGCATAATTTTAATGGTGGTTAAATGTTGAGGTTAATTTTAGCCGTAGCGACGGTGTATATAGCAGTCGTTGCGAGAGTTAATTCGCATGAGCGCGGTGACTTTTGACGTAGCTTTGGATGTGCTTTCGTTTGCATAATGCAGTTGTGGGGTGAGCGAGAGAGAGAGAAGAAGAGAAAAAAAGTGATTGGTTATGGTTATAGCTGTATATATGGAGTTGCTAGTTGCTATTGTTGTATAGTGCGTAGAGAGAGAGAGAAATTAGGGCTGAGAACTATATGAACTCGCCTTAATAATAAGTATAACTATAACCGTATGGTGGTAACTGGCACTTATCTTCTTTGGAAATTAATGCTGATATAGCCGAAGATACACGGAAAGTTGACGAAAAAAGTATATTTACCGAAGGCATCGAGCAGCAGCAGTGTAACCTCAACGTCAATTAACGCATGTTTGCCTTTTGTAGCAATTAGATTAATCCGCAGATCAAATTGAAAATTCAAACATTTCAAAATTTTTATTTTATCATCAACCCTCTCCACTTTCCTTTCTTTTCGCAACATTTTCACCTATACCTTTATCTCAACTTCGTCGCCGGCGCGTATCTCCGACTTTTAATAAACAACCGCGCGTAAACAAACCATAAACCGTCACGAGCAAAAAATCTATAAACCCTCCCCTTCTTCGCTCTTTCGTTACGCAAAAATTTTCCTTCTCCACCTCCTTCTTCTTTCTTCTTCTTCTTCTCCTTGTACAAAAATATTCTCCGGAACCTCGGAACTCTTTCTCTCCGAAAAAATCGTCCGCGCGCGCGTCTGCGCGATCGTTCGTTTTTACGGCGGCGACGTAAAAGGTGCGCGAGCGCGCGCGCGCATGGAAATCTCGCGCACAGAAGTTGTAAAGCCGCAAGGGGGCTTAAGTTATGGGAAGAGTTTATGGTCGCGTTGTTCTATGAAGACGACGCCGAGGGTCGGTGAGGGTTCTTGAAGGTGGAGGATAAAGGATGTACCGGAGGTATGTACGCACACGCGCGTATAGGGTGGAGTGTATATATACGCTGTTTCGGTAATGCACACTTTTGTTGCTGTTGGAAGGTTGCGTGCGTGTGTACGTGCTGCGCGATGCGTTCATGGATTTTTGGATAACAATTTTTTTAGTACGTTAAGCGGTTGAGGCTGTCGAGGATGTTAACAGATAAAATCGATAAAAATGTGATATACATGTAGTATTGTATTTTTTGACGTTAACAAAAAATGTGCATCTATTTCAGAGCTGAAATGTTTTTCACATATTTACACATATATTTATCTTAATAGATCAACTATATGTTTTTTCATAAACTTCAACCAAAACTTTATTTATATACTCTGCCTTCCTCTCTCTACAATCCATCATGCTTGTTTTCTCATAAATTCATCCCCACACACACACACACATGTACACCTTAATTCCCTCCATTTTTTTCAATGATCCCAAACTCTCGCCTATAAACCCGTGCAAAAGTCTCTCGCTACCTCGCTTACCATACCCACATACATACACATACACACATACACACACATATATCCACGAAGATTGAATGTTCATAGATCATGCGAGGGCAGCTCAAGCCTTGCTACGTGGTTCACGAGTATATAGCGTGGATATAATTTTATAGGCTCGTAAAACGTCGGCTACCTGAATTTTCCTAAGCGGGGTAGCTGCTGCTGCTGCTGCTGCTCTCCGCACATGTATATATATATATATGTGCTGTGCCGTACAGTTTCGCAAACCTGGCGAATAATTACGCCGCGCGCAGCGTGACACATCCGTGCGCGCTCGGCTCCCGGGATTTTTTGCGGAAAAAATGCGCAGTCCCGTTTACGAGTAATCGTCCGGCTTTACGAGCGATGCGCGCGTGTATTATACATATATATATACCGGTTACTGTATACATCTATGTGTGTGTATGTGTGTGTGTGTAGGGTGTCGAGAAGAGAGGGACGAATTTTTAGAATTCTTTGATTTAGATGGTAGTTTTGCAGGATGCAAAAGGAAGATTGGATTATATACGACGGACGGGGAGAGATATGCGTCGCTATATAAACGTTTTATTCAACCTTTATTCTCTTTTAAATACACGCGAGCACCGCGTTTCCAAGAAACTATATAGAGAACACCTTTCAGCTTACTATATATTTTTTGCACACCGCACTTGTATACTTCTCGTTTAAAATCATTTTCTCAACTCACAAGAATCCACACAAAAATCACTGTATAGATATATACACCATCCATTCGCGGTCGCCATCGTTATTTCCAAACCAAAAAAAGAGGCCGATCACTTCTATATACATATATATATATATATAGAAGCCAATACAGAACATCTCACGCAGCGCAAGCAACATGATCATGCAGAAATCAGAAGGCAAGCGCGCGCGCGCAGGGGGGGAGCAGCCGCGTTATTGGCCGTGGTAACGCGAGCCGATTGGCTCGCACGAGAGAACCGCGATATATATATATATATATGTATGTATCCCCGTGTCACGGGTGAAATCGAGCGTGCGACGTCAAGTTGCTGCTGCTGCTTTTCTCATTTATTATATAGAGAGAGATATACGGCACGTGTGGCTGGGTTCTCGAGTCTGTGAATGGCCAATGGGAAGCTGTTGGGCGCCATTCTAAATTGTGGTGATTTTGTGTAGAGGGGCTGTATATTACTGAAAAGTATGGTTGTATTTTTATTTTTAATTTTAAAGATATCGGAAAGTGATTTGGTTGTCGGTATATAGGATTACTTGTACATGAAGTGTGATAAATATAGAGTTTTCGCAACTTTGATAAATTATGACTAAATACAGCGTGGTTTCACGGAGCGAGATTCTTCGTTTAGCATCCCATTTGTCACACTATAACCACGTACAATGCATCCCGCACCTTTTCATTACAATTCTCCGATCCAACACAGATAACCACCGCACAGCAGCACAGATGACACCCACGATATACCGACGTATAATACACACACACACACACACACACACATATGCACACAACCGCAATACATTACAACACATCATCGCATATCATCGATCCAACTGCATTACAATCAAGGTCACTCACGTACTCTATAGAAGAAAAAAAAGAAATATTCATCACCACCCCGTATACCCGCATCATCATCATCATCACCATCATCGCAACATTCGTCCGTTAATCGCGCGTTCACCCATCCTCAACAACATATATATGTATATATAGGTGAATCCGTTATCTCTCTCTCTTTCTTTCTCTCTCCCTCTGGCACTGGGAAACGGTTAATAGAACAAATTACGCTAATAAAAGGTAACAGCGGCGGCCGTTTTCACGCTAGAATAACAATGTCCTGGCGCGCCGTGCTTATATACCGCTCGCTCGCTCGCTCTCCATTTGAATATATTTCCCTCTAATGCGCTTGACTGCTGCTGCTGCTGCTGCTTGCGCAGGCGCGCGCGCGCGCACGCTTTTTCGTATACGCATCAATGCGCGCTGGTATACATATATATAGTATAGTGAGCGTACGCCAAGCGGCTGTCGCTTCATGTGCCTCCGGAAGGGTAAGTCTGAAGAGAGAAAGAGAGAGAAAGGTGATCGTAAAACATGACAGTGTAGAGGTAGCGGACGGTATGGTGTACGGTTGTAGCTTATGTGTTTTTTTTTGTCTTTGTTTTTGGATTGAGGGAGGGAGTGATACGGGCGAATGAAATAGTCGAATTAGGGAAAATTGGTGTACATATAGTGGTGTATAAATCTATGTTAGTCTGATGCTATGATTAGGATGAGTGTACATATAGTGAAATAAAGTTTTATAATTGTATATTAATTCATTCGTTTTAGAATCTACGTTAAGCGATCGGATCGATCGATTGAATTACAAAAACAGCTAGTAAATTTTCAATTTCATTAAAAATTCAGTCGACAAAGACAAAAAAAAGAGGAGAGAGAGAGAGAAACAAAAGGCGTATTATACGTCAAGCGACAACTGAAAAATTCATTGAAAAATTATACTTTCAATCACATCGAAAATTGATTATGAAAATACCGCAAATTCGAAAAAAAACCTCCTTCACTCGATAATTAAATTTATGAACTACCTGAAAGTATAATGAAACAGGTTGAAACAAAAAAAAAAAATAAATCAGAAGAATACCCGCGCGTTGCTAATTTCTTCTCTCGTCTCTTGAATTGAGACGTGTACGGTAATTTTTTTTTACGCAGCTGATCGAGCATATAACATATATACACATCGACCAACTCAATTAAAAATACGCAAGTCTGACGTGCGCGTGAGCACGCGACACGCGAAAATGTGTCTCTCTTTCTCTCTCTCTTACAAAAACGCAAGAGATCGCGTGGGGGAAGTCGGCACAAGTCTGACTCATCGGCTGTCGATGCGAAGATTGATGTTCGTGGAAGAGATCGCGGTTGAAGATATAGGAACTTCGGTGCTGTTTCAATTTTTCCGGTTCTTTTTTTGGGGGGTTGCATATATATATATATATACACACTGTGTTGCACTGAATGTGTAACAGGAGTATAATGTAAACATCGCGTATATCGATGAATATTTATACGAATGTAAATTATTACACAAAGTGTGAGTTTTTGCTTGATGATATAAAAATAGTTGCCAGCTTCGGAATTCGGTATATTGGAAATTCCAGGCGTTTTTTTTTTACATCCGTCGTTTATAATATACGAAAACGTTAATGGTAGAACAAAAGAACACGAGTATGTATATATCAATACAAAGAGAAACCGATATCAGACGCTCGATTTCTTCATTACGAATCGATCTCATCTCTATATACGCGGCACTGACGCGACTATGCGAGAAATCCCGACGTGATATGCAAATAGCATCACGGGCGCATGTATTCCAAAGAGGATGCACTTGATTAATGAATACGTAAAGATCACAGTCGATAACGGCAGCGAATACATGTTTTTTTAATAACTAATTGTATATACCTATCGTGGACATGTCGCGCGGTATCAATTCAATGTACATATCAAATTTAAGAATCCCCACGTATAAAATACTGGAATATCAAATTAAAAAGAAAAAAGGAATTTTCGCGGTGACCAATTAGTTAACGAAAGTTATTTTTCTAACGAAACTTCATCACCTCGCGGGCGTTCTGTCAAGATCTACCAACTCTCGGTATAGCGATCCCCAATCGCAAGAAGATAAAAAAAATACAATGGCTTTCCGCTCCTGGGAAAAAAAATCCTCGACCTTGAGAACCTCAGCGCGCTCCTGCACTTGCTCGACTTTCCGCGCGCGCGCGCGCGCGGATGATGCATGTTCTCGCGCGCACACGGGACAACGATAAATCACTAGCAGCGAGTATACGAGTGTACCTGCGTATGTGTATCGAGTGAGAAAGAGAGAGAGAGAAAGAGAGAGAGAGAGAAAGAGACGAAGTAAGGAGATAAGAGTGAGCGGAGGAGTCGGTTGAGAGCGATAAGATCGTGGAGAGTTGCGTAACCCTCTTATATGTAGCTAGGGATAGTTTGTTTTGTATGTGCAAATGACAATTTTAAGGTTGGGGATGCGGGGTTATGGTAGGTTGAGTGGATATGGTTTTTTTTTTTAATTAATTGGGTAGCTCGTGAGTATATAACTTTGTATATAATGGAAATAAACTGTATGATAAGACCACGTGATGTATATATAAGAGTAAAATAATAAACTTAATGACGTTTGGATAAAAATCTTGAAGCTCTTCATAAACAATTATATTAAAAAGAACCATGATTTATGTATATTCTTATATTATAGTCGGAAAGAAAAATCCTACGGAATCTGTGGCTCTCATCTGCTCTCTGCGGCGAGACTCAAACAAAAAAAAGAAGAAAAAAAAAATGGAGAAAAATTAAACTTTAATGAATTATATAAATTGCATGAATAAATCATACACGCGTATATAGGAGTTTAATTAAAATTTAATCTACAATCAAGGCATAATTAGCTACTCGCGAAAAATCCTAATAAATTTCATTTGCCTCGAGCTCACGAGATCCATCACATTATATACATATAGGATATCGAAATTTGCGTAACTTCTCTCTCGTGCACTATCTTGTACGAAAATATACTCCATATGTGCGACGTATTTGATCGACATCTTATTATTGTTGCGTAGAAAAGTGCAACGTCGCTGATATTGTATACGCGGTCACATAATCATGACAATGATAGTACACATAGATCGCGCGAGAATTCAAGCGCCGGGCGTATACATATACATATATATATATATATACACGTATATATAAAAGCGCATATCTCGCGGCATCTCTTTTTTCCCGCACGTAATTGCACGCGGCTAATTATGCGAGGAGCAATCAATTTGTTGTATGAATTTTAATTACACGACTTGAATCTCGTCCTCGGAATGTTTCGTGCTCGCGCTTTTGTTATATAGTGCGCGTGAGCAAAGTAGTTTTTTTTTTTTCGCTGTCGCAGCGTCACTATATATATATATATATGTTTGTTTATTATATCGCGACGTGCGTGTATATGAGTTAGTCATCTATTGTTTGAATTTCAGATGATTCGAGAGCGTATATATCTGCGTTGCCTTGCGTGTATATGTGTATTTTTTCCCTAATATACATAATTTAATGAGGATAAATACATTCTACGATCTTTTTACAGTGAATTTTTAAATGTAAAATTACGGAAAACTAGAAAAATAGAACTTATACACAAACCCCTACTTCACCAAACCTCACAGAATCGCAAGCTGTTCCTTACATACTATAACGAAGAAGAAAAAAAGGCCAGCTTCATACAAATTTCCGTTCAATCTTCAGGCCCGGCCCCGCGTGTCGTCGTCGCTACTTCCTGTACTCGCGATTTTCTCGCGCGTAGGCGGGGATAATTCGTTCCTTTCTTTCCGCGAAGCGACTTCGCGGTCGCGTGCATGCGCGCGTGCTCATATATATACACATGTGTGTGTCTATACGTATATATATATATATATACCCGTATGTATAGTATATATATATGTGTGTATGCGAGAGAGATCGCGAGCAAAGATATACACAAGCGCACGCGCGGAAGAAGAAGACCGAGTAAGTGTATAGCGTACTTTCCGTAACTATCTGACTTTTCGTCGAATTCATTGTGTATGGGTGAAGGGAAAGAAAAAGGGAGAAGTGGGTACGCAGGATATATTGGTATTTGATGCGGGTACGTCGAAGTTGACGATGATCGTGGTGAAGTAGATGAGGGACCAAGCATCTGCGTGTATATCGAGAGCTGGTAATGGGTTAATTGGCGAGGGGAGGTGAATTGGATAAAAGCTGTTACATATATATATATATATATATACGTATTTTTCACTATGGAGCACATGTGTTCCTTACATATACTGTTAGCAACCGTTAAACTGCTCAGACTGACCACTCTTCTCACTCACTCACTCCACCCAAATTACCCACCTCACCCATACCAACTAGGTCAACCTCTAGCTTACCTCATCACAGCTCTCTCTCTCTCTCTCTCTCTCCACACCTAGGAAACGCTTATATGCATCTTCTTCTCGGCTGTAATCACGGCCCCGTTAATTTACCGTACGCCAGTGGCGTTGAAGAAGAAAAAAAAAGAAAGAAAAAAAAGAAGAATCGCACGCATACACACACACACACACACACACTGTGGGCGACATTTTCCACGGCAGTGGTTGTATATAGCAACGGCGACGACGACAGCTAAGAGCGTGAAATTACCGGGGTGAAATTGCCCGCCACTTTACGCGAGCGCTGAATTGCACCAGAGGCCCGCTGCTACTGCGTCGGATAATGCTCGCGCGCAAGACCGGGAGTGTGTAGCGGTTAAGGACACGACGGTCCACCGCTGGACGTAGTACATGTATATATAGTGGTACTGGAAAGATGCAGTTATATATATACATATATGTATATGGATGTGTGATTTCGTCGTGTATGGTAGGGTGGGTCGCGTGCAAAGAAATTTATTTCACGTGTATAGTCTTGGTGTATAGTATCGGTATAGAATATTGCTGTTGTTATGGTACAACTATGATAGTTATCGAAATTTCAAGCGATGATCGGTCAGATAAATAAATGTATATTATACGCTAAGTAGGTGCACGGCTTTTCACTCGTTTAACGCGTACAAATGTGAGAGTGATTTTTATTTAACCGAATCTAGATAGAAATAATCAACAATGTAACAATAGGCCCAATCGCATTTTACTCATCAATCTCTACTAATCCTTTTCTACTAATTAACTAAACCATATTAAAAAAAACCCAGTCTAATCCTCACCAAACATCTCACTATATACTATATACATATTCACCGGGAATTATCCAACATTCAATTAAAACGCAATCCTCACACAGACACACACGTACACAGCAACGTTCCTTACAAAAACCTTATCTACTCGTTCAAAGGCCGCGCGATCGATTCCGCATTGGCATAAATCATCCCCCCTTCCCTCTCCTCCTCCCTTATAAACACGCACGTGTATGTGTGTGTGCGTCTAGAAAGCGCGCGCATACATACTCGCGCGTGAAAAAGTCATCAAGATCTAAAAACCCGTCCGCTCTCTCGCGCGGAGAGCTCTTTTAACACCTGGCCTGCTGCCCGCGTTTCCATTCAATCCGTACGCGTTTTTCTTTCTCTCTCTCTCTCTCTCTCTCTCTCCCCTTCTTTTCTCATCTCGATAGCCCTGTATGTGTATATACGCGTATGCGATTCCCGTAAAAGTCCACTCTCTCGTATGGGTATATACGCATATGGTAGTCGCGAGTTCTGCGAAAGTGTGAGAAAGACTGACGCGTATACGTATATATAAGAGTGAGTGAGAAAGAGAGGAGGTATAGAACGCGAATGTGTATAAGGAAATGCAATGATGACGAGAGGAAGGAACGAGGATGGGTACGGGATGAATGGATGGATATGGGGTTAAGTTGTTAATTTTGCTTTTTAGAGGGCGAATTGTATTTTCGTAGACCTGCGGAATTATATTCTTCACCGTTGGACTATATATACAAGAGTGTCAAGGCGCATCAAAGTTACACGCACGATACATACTCGCGTGTGCTATCGCGCGTGTACACGCAGGCGCGTTATGTAACTCGCCGTAGAGTCGTACGACATAGCCTTGACTGCCCGTGATAATGTTTGTGCGTATATAGATATATATTATTGTTTTCGTTGTTTCGAAAAAACGCCATTTTTATCGTTCTAATATACCGCGCACATTATATATATATATATACACAACATGTATAATGATAAAGAGATAACCATGTGTATAGCGCTCGTGTGATAGTTCTATCTTTTTTTATAAAAAAAAAAAAACATTCCACCAAAGTGAAAAGACAAGACGAGATCGTACACTACACTACATGTCTCAATTCCCGTGAATTTCTAAAGTAAATCAACTCGCGGGAAGCTCACGTCGCGTCACGTGCGTCACACGACTATTCCTTTTTCATATATATATACTACACTGGATACACAACTCTCGTTCGAATTATTTAATTCCACCTGTGGGCGGTTATATCTCGTTTATATATATTATACTTTCGAAACAATAGGCTGTCGTAGTTTTTCACGTGCATTTATTATATTGTTATTTAAATTGGTGGACCATAGTGGTTTCACGGTCAAGATTCCTTATATATATATATATACGTGCTAGGTAATCGGTTGCTGATTAATGTCAGCCACGGTGTGTTTACATTACGCAATTGTCGAATTAGCGCTCTAATCGTAACGATCAAGTGATTAGGCGCGGGTATAGTATACACTTTCGAATGTATCCTTAATTAAAGTGAATGTCCACGTGTATAATGTATATGTATACCTAGACTGGAACCCAAAGACTCTATACTTAACCTCCGTTTATTTAAATTTATAATAACCAACTGCCTCAGATATACATTGCATCCTTTCGCAGTGACAACTACGCATCATCCGCACGCATTTCCAACTATAATAAAAAAAAAAAACAATATATATCAGTGGCCCTTCCGCGCTCGCATATACTTCCGAGTTCCGCATTGTCCTGTCAATCTCTATCACTACTATACTCGTGATATAAAAACTTTAATGAGACATCGTGTATTCTGAATAGACTCTATACTCTCGTCTCCTCTTTTTTTTTATTATAAAATTTACTAAACCTAAGACTATATATATATGCTATCTACAGTAATCACACCCTGTCGACCGTACGCCCGCTTCCCCAATAAAGCACGATGATGCGCCAGTTTATGTATAATATAATATAACGCTATATAGCATAGTGCGAGCGACGTATACGAGAGAGAGAGAAAAAAGTACAGTTTCTAAAGATAGTCGCATGAGAAAACCCGACGCATCTTCTCGCGCGTAAAGACAATCGTGTGCACGTCAAGGCAGAGTATATATATGTGCGCGCGCGAGCGGTAGCTTAGTGGGACGACGACGACGACGACGATGCTGACCACGAGGGGACGAGGAACTACACCTCGATGAACACGCGTTTCTTCTCATGCGCCGCCGCCGCCACCATCGTCGTCGTTGTTGGTTGTTTTGTCCTTCTTTAATCTTTCTATTCTCATGGTTATATATGTGTGTGTGCGTACGTGGCTTCTCCTCCCTCCCTCCTCTCTTTTTCATTATATATATAGACAACGACATATTCTACACCGCGGTGATTTCGTAGCGAGACGTCTTTTTTTTCATATATATATATATATATAGGTATGGTATATAGCGGCTTGTTTTGCTTTTGGAGAAAAGAGACAAGAGGAAGTGACGCAGTCGCGCGTGGGGACAGCTCTCCGATCGCGATAAAGCGATTGTTTGTCTTCGCATGTATATATGTATAGTGTATATACGCGTTTGTGTATTTTATTTTTCGTCATCTATATAGAACTTTATGTGACCCGGTCTATTTTGGAAGTCGTTGTGAATTTTAAGCGTGATTTTTATCAGTATATATATATATATCATAATTCGAGGTGACATTTATTATATAAAAATTTCAACTCAACGTTCGTATAGACCTTCACATCTATATATACAACAATAGCGATTTTATACCACATATTACGCATACCGCACACCTATTATACATTTCCAAACTATACTGCAGTATAATACGCGCGCACTCCACTTTTCTCATATATAGACGACGACCGCCACGTATACTTGTCATTTTCCCGCAACAACACCACCCATCATATGATCATCGCGTCCACTTCTTCCTATATATATATATATATATCCACCTTTGGGAAACCCATCGTACGTTCTTCCCATCGCATCCCTCATCCCACTTTTCCCCTCCGCATGCGCTTGGCGTATCAACCCAGCGTGACGTGTTGTTCTCTTTCTTTCTCTCTCTCTCTCTCTCTCCACCCACTCGGACAGTCCAAGTACGTATATATACGCGCGGAAGCGGTGCCCGCTAATTACGCGACCGTTGCACTATACGCTTACTCGCTCGCGATCTTTTCGGCGCGCCAGCTGCATTCCTGTGCAAGCGTGCACACACATATATATATATATATACGCGTGCGCTGCGGTTTCTTTTGAGAATGACGACGACGAAGAGAGACTGACTCTCGCAGGTGCGCGCGCAGTAGTCGCGTGAGGGTTTCCGCGTTCGCTGTGAGGTTTTTGGGGTTTAAGAGGTTTTCGTGGTCAAGTCTGTGTGTATATGTGTGTGAGTGAAGGAAGAGAAAGAGAGAGAGAGTTAGGATGGTTTTTATATATATATGGGAAAACGTTATCGCGTTTAATTAATGGTTTTTCAATATTCGTCAAAACTTTCTCAATACGCTGTCAATTCGAAGGCATAATGCATTCATCGACTACGATCCTCGTTATAAATCATTACGAAACTCTTCTTTTTATCTCTTATTCACGCGCTACTGTACAAACAACAGCTTAATTTTGTCAATCATCAATCACACGTATACACACGCAGACACTGCTTCTTTGATCGTCAGCCGCGCTAATAACCAATCATTCATTTCATATATGGGATCGTACAATCAATGACTAATTATCCTTACCTGATATAAAACTGCATTCACCCATATATATACATATACGCGCTGTGTACACTGAATTTTCTCGTATTTCGAAACTCCATACTATATATATCTATAACCATACATATATCCCATACATATATTTTTTTTCACGCATCATATCGACCACCCGAGAGTGACAACCACTGCTTCATACAAATACACATACATACATACACACGCAGAGACAGAACAAAAAAAAGCGAGGGAAAGAAAGGCAACGAGAGACAATAATGCACGGTTACGCGTGATGATGTAACGCACACTCATGCGACCGAGAGCGAGAGAGAGAGCGCGTTATGAATATGTACAAAAATAATAATAAATGACACGCAGACATATACACACATAGCCAGCCACACACGAACGTATGTATATATATATATATATATATATATATATATATATATACGTAAAGGCACAAAGGCGGCGGAATGTCAGTCGTATATAGATCCGCACCGCGTGTATACTCGTCGCGCCATTGTGTCGTGGCCTCGCGTACGTGAGTCTACTGCCGAATCGCTATGAACGAGCGCGTATAGAGAGAACGAACGAAGTGACGCGAGCGCGTCGTTCACTTGTATAGGTATATTATATAGGTATGGTTTCGATTTCGGCGAGCTTTCGATTTCTCTTCCTTTACCGCCACATATATAAAATCCTAGGTTGTCCGAAAGATTTGAAACAAAACCAACCAGTATAAACAATCGTTCCCTTTATATATATATATGTGCATTCCCATCGGTATACAGCGCAGTATTATATTATATCGAAAAATAACGTGCGCATGCGTTCATCCAACCTCTCTCTCTCAAGTGTATATATATATACGACTGGCATTTCCGGTACGCGCCGCAGATACCCCATTAATCGCAAGCTTTTTCACTCTCTCTATATATATATACCTCGATATGGAACCGCGCTCCGCTGGCCGCCCTGTCCACGAGCGCTGTGGAGTTACGACACGAAAAAACCGCCGCGCAGGAAGAGGATGCGCCTGCGCGCGAGTCGGTGAGGGTGAAGAGCTATAGTGTGCATGTGAGAGGGGAAGTATTGTACGAGGAGAGTGAAGGAGAAGAGAGAGAGAGAGCATTAACGAAATTTATGTGTGTGTGTTATGTATGTAGGTGGTAGGACAGCAGTAGTAGTAGTTAGTAACATTTTGTCGCAGTAGACGGCAGTTGGTCGAGCGATGAGTTTTTGTATATATATATAGGAAGCGTGGATTAGGGAAGGGTTGGAGGAAGGGGAACCGGTAATGATGGGATTGGGGGGGGGGGACGAGAGGTTTTCAGGGTGATTGACGAAAATTCGAGTAGCCTATAATAAGTTTTTCTGATGTTATAATGTAAAAAAAAGCATTTATTCTTAAATTAAACATATTTTACATTTTACGATCTTAAGTATCACTTCTCTACTACGAATATCACAGCGTTATATTATATCAAACCAGAGCTAACAGAACGCGCGCGAACCCGCAGCTGTTTACGCGAATCAAGCCTCGGCGCGACACAAAAGCTCCGCGCACGAGTACGTTATATATGTATATATACGCATACGGCATCAGATTCAATTACATCAACGAGTGTATAGCCCACTCACTCTCTTATACATATACGCACACACATACAATATAACGTCAATTAGCCCCTTTCATCCATTACACGGGCACGATAAAAATCAACAACGCGGCGCGCGGTCGACCCCCCACGCGAAGAAACCTCGAGGATATAGAAAAGCACAAGGATATATAATTCAATTTCGAGAGCACGCTGGCGGGGGGTATATATAATATATACAACGATAATGACGGATTGGTTCGTGTGTGGGGATATATGTATATAGATATGTGATTATATTCATATTGTATACGAGATGCTGAGGGTTGGTCGCTTTTTCGGATGCTGCGGAGTGATATGACGGGGATGTGTGATGCGTCGGTGGGGGGTCGTGGCGGTGACGTTGATGCTGCTGCTGTTGGGGAAAAGCAAAATGGCGGAGTGAAATAGGCGGAGGGAAAAAATGGTGGTAGGGAGGGTGTCGGATATGTGTACTGCTGTAATCATATAGTATAGGGTTGGGATTGTGGTTAAAGATGAGTTAACGTACGATGTCCTTAATTCGTATTAAAAGTCGAAATACCAGTTAAAGAAAATGGGAATAGACGTATAATAAACGTACCTACAACAGTTTCACTCAACAACTCCAGTACTACTTACAAATTCACACACAAAAGCCAATCTCGATCCAATACTCCTGCGTTGTAATTCGCATCGGTATATAGTACACTTATACATTATACATCCATCTCGTGCTTAAACGTGTCACAACAGCTCACTGCGTCCGCAACTAGCCATCAAAAAATCTGCCCGCAGCGAGTATATATATAGGTATATACATTTTCAAATAGCTGCGCACGCGCGTGGTTCGTTGAAATTTTCTCACGACAGCTAGCTCGAGGCTTTCGCAAAAATTTTCCCTTGGTTCTGTCATTTCCAAGCCGCGCTTATATATAGTGTTTGCACGATTACATGTATATACATATCTATAGAAAGTGTAGTAGCAACAGCCAGCAGCAGCAGTAGTAGTTGTAGTACTAGTACTACCGACAACTCACCCGAGATCATGCAAAAATCCGGGTCTGGTTAAAAGCCTCGGGACGCGCGCGCGCACGCGGCGCCGATGAATTCCAAGATTCGCGCCCGCGTGGGCTCATAAATATTTAAGCGAGCGCGCGCGCGGCAACGGCGGTCGTTTGCTAATTTTCTGCACTTTTTAACTCGCCACGGCTAAGAAGCCGCGGTGTATGTGTGTGTGTGTGTATGTGTGCTTGTATATTCAAATTTATCGCTCGAGAGACGGGCTTATTTTCAATTTTAACGCGAGTGCAGCCACAAGCGCCCGTACGTTAAAGCAAAGGATAATAGTTTATTTGTGTGTTTGGGTCGCGTTAAACGTCGCCTGGAATAAGTTGCTTACTAAAATATTATTGGGAATAAATATTTTCTGTTAATGCTTATGCATAACGCGAATGTAAACGTGTTAACCATATATACCACGAATAATTTTCCAACTATAATACATTTAAATATACACCGATATATACGTATATCGAATTTAACCATTGCATCATGCAAACCGTACGTGAATCAGCAACCATCCACTCAGCAATCTCTGAACCAATCCCTCTCCAACCGCTACATCTTCTCCCCCCCCCCTCTCTTTCTCTCGCAATTTTTTTTCTTCACCATCCGCACAAAAAAAAATATACACCCGACCTCACCTCACCTCTCCCTCCTATATATGCTGCCTACCGAAAAAAACTGCATCCGTTCTCCCTCTTGCTCTCCTCCTCCCTCCTTTCAAAGCCGCGGGCGAGCAGCAGCAGCAGCAGCTCATTGAGTATGCATCAGCAGCGATCGACAGCGGCATTTCGCCCGAAGCCGCGCCTCCGAGATGGCGGCGGTAGCGGTCGCGCTCGGTTATATAGTATATATATGTGTATGTATATGTAGATATATATACATATATAGAGTAGAGGCAGCGCACACGGCGATGGCTTTTTGCTCGGTCTGTGTCATAAGCCTCATTAGCATTGATAATTCTGCAAAAGAGTGACCTACAGAATGCGTAATCCAGCGTCCAAGCTGAGAGTATGGGAAATGTATAGGGGATTTTTTTTGCACGTATATATATATATAAGAGTCTTTGGTGCATTGCTTTGTAGGTTTAGAGTTATAACGTGGGTGCTTTTTTGCTGGTATAGTTTATATTATGGGAGCAGTGCGGTCTAGTTTATGAAATTTTTGAAAGAATTACGCAAATGGGCTGAAAAAACATACTGCTGTTTGGGTATAAACCATGCGCGCTGTTACTTAATAGTTTACAAAACGTGTATTATACATATATATATCCAACATAAACAACATATACACACCAAGACACCCTCACAATATATCGCTACGCGTTCCCCTCTCGCGTATATCTATATACGTATAAAAATTTGCATATCGAACCTCTATACCTGCCAAAAATTCGAAAAAAACCTCACATAGTATGGTATACACACGCAACACACGAGCCTCGCGTGGATTATTTTTTGCGTTCTGACGCGAGACCGCGCTCGCGTTTAATGTATTCTATGCATCGCGCACCGCACAAACGCCCGAATTTTCACGGACATTAGCATATATATATATATACACTCACTCCGCGTCTTTTTGCTCGTCGTCGCGCTATAAGGTAGGAGAATTCTAATTCTCGGAAACGCGATACGAAATCGCAAACGAGTGTGTGTGTATATATTTACAGCATATGCGCGAGCGGTGGTTCTCTTGTCCGACGCAGGTGCGTGCGTTGGAGCGTCTAATTTGGCGCCCACGCGTTGGCCGTGTAGGTGGTATACGGGGTTGTGAATTTATTTTCTGATTGTATGTGTATGTATAGGTGGTGATATCGAAGCGCGGGTTGAAACGTGAGAAGAAAAAAAAGGAGTTATATGTAGAGGATATAAAAAGGCATGTCATCTTCATTATACAGAAGGTTTGTTATATAGAAACGTATATGTATAACGCAAGCTGTATATGTATATAATGACCAAAAAATTAGGATTTTTTCTTGTACCTTACTTAGCCTATAAACCAGGCTTAATTATATACGAACGCATAAACAGCGAACCTACTCCTTATCGAGAAAAAATTGTTCTCACGGTTGGTTTTTAAGACGCGTACATACATACAGCATCCTTATACTACTTAACTCATATATGTACGAAAAACGCCCTAATCAACGATATACCGTATACGTACATCCCATCCTTGATAACCCAAAAAAAGAAAAAGCAAAAAAAAACACAAAGCGAGGGCCCAAATCAACGCTACGCGTATATATATACGCGGCTTTCTAAAATTTCCCCGCGTATATAAGCGTGTTTCTCACGCGCGGAAAACTCGACGACTTTCACGTGCGCAGCGCAATCGTTATATTATTATCGGGTAGCGCGCGTCAATGTCGCGCGATATATAATTGAAAGCTGCGTCAAGAGACTCGACCAGGGCTAATAAATAAATCGCTTTTTCTCTCCTCTCTATACATAATACATAGTCTTCTTTACTCCCTTCTTTTGTCGGCTAAGATGCGCATAGTATATAAGTACATCGTTAACATATATAAAAATTTCGAGGTATATGATTGATGTTCCAAGTTTTTTCCATACGGTGTAGTAGATTAGGCTCATTTTTCGTAATTTATCGCTCGAAAACGATTTTCTCTCTCTCTCACGCGGTGGCTCGAGTGGCTTATACTTATACAATATACGCGGGGCGGCGTGTCTTCGTTCGATTACGATCCGTTATAATGCGCAGCTACCGCGGATGCGTATAGTGCAACAAGGAGTCGCGTTTTTTTACAGGACGATGGCGGTAGTAGCATATGAGCGTCGAGTTAGATTTAAGAGCTCTTTATTTTCAGTTGCGGTGATGAAACATATAAGGCGGATGATTTTTCATCGCCTTACGGTGCATATATATATGTATAAGCTGCTTAATGCGAACGATTTTTAACAAAGGTATAGACTACTGGTATACGTTTTTATGGTAAACGATTAACACTTGCTAAAGCAGGTGACGATTGATCCATATGTTTATTTTATTTTCACCTTCTTGTTACAATAGATTGCCTCTAAAGCGCATTCTAAGCGCTGCTAATTGCATCCCTTACCCTCTCACAGTACCTCAACAGCAGTGCAATATTTTGACTTGGCGCGCAAAAAAAAAGACTAAATATTGCGCACATACACACACAGTCGTGACTCGATTAACGCTCTCTCACAATGCACCTCTTATATATAAAACTCATATATATATACTCAAGCGCGCGCGTCTCCTTTTGAGGTTTAGCGAACCCAGAGCGCGTATAATGAACTCGTTTTGACATGACGCCCTCCTCTCCTCTACTTCTTCTTCTTCTTCTTCTCCTCGCGTTGTTGCTCTTTTGTTCGTCCTTTCATTACGAGCGCCTCTTTCTCTCTCTCTTTCTCGCTTACCCGACTCGTGGAATAGTCGTCGCGCGCGCGCGCGAGCAGCGTCGGGGGCCGCCAGCCAGACTTAGTTGATTAAAATAACTGTACAGTGGAGTTTTGATTGACGTATCAGCGGGCAAAAAACGCCGAGGAGAGAGAGAGCCGCCGAGGAGAGAGAGAGAGAGAGCCGCCAAGAAAGAGAGAGAGAAGGAGAGAAGGAACACGAGCGTCTTGAGCGAGAGATTGAGAGAGAGAGAGAGACGCAATACTCCCCGGGCGCGATTACGCAACCAAGGAGAGAAGAGAGAGGGAGAGAGAAGTGTGTTTCGTGCGGCTTGCACAAACGTCGGGCTTTTCGTGGCTGCGAGGTATAGTTTTTTTGAGAGACCAAGTGAGAGAGAGAGAGAGAAAGAGAGAGAGAGAGGAGACGAGTTATGAACTTTCCACGCTGCGTTTTGGCTTTAATTGAAGCTCGGCTGTTGCGAGCGCGCGCGTTTTCGTTGGCGTAAAAGGGTTTCGAGTTTGTATGAGAGAGAGAGAGAGAGAGAGAGATGTGTTTTCGTCACTATTTATTATAAGAATAATTTCGTCGTTTCATGACATCACACTCTACCTTTTACTTTACGCATTCAAAGTGTAGGTATATAAACGTCTTCTCTCTTATACACACACATATATATATAACGTTATAAACGTAAACTGGAAAATTGCAAAATTTTTTTTAAAACTTACGTAACTATACCTACTTTATTGCAATCCTCCCACTGCGCATTCTAAAAACTAAAAAAAAACTAGCGGAAAATGAGTATATTTCCATCACAATTCTCACACACACACACACACACACATACTTGCGCTCACGGAAATCCAGCGGCGGCAGCGGCAGCGATGACACGGCGAATAACGATCGATAGCCTATAATTCAGCCAACGACGCTCTTTTTTTTTCTCTCTCCGCGTTATACTTAGTAAACCCGCGTGTATACTCGCGTTCAGCGAGAATTAGAGAGAGGGAATAATAAAAATGCATCATGGAAAATCCATCGAGGGAACCAATGATTCTTTTCTCTCTCTCACTCTTTCGTATATATAGCTTTTATTCTATATATGCATACATATATATATATATATATATACACATGAACAGCAATTATCCATCGCACGTATATAGTAGACCCCGGCTAAGCTTACGTAAGAAAAAGTCACGTGTGCGCGCACTGCACACAGAAAACGTCGACACGAGAGTGCACGAGAGGAGGAGGAGGAGGAAAAAAAGCATGCGATCGTGCGCCTGCGCACACCCTGAGTGATTATACGAGGGACTGTATGCGGCTATGTCGTATGGGTTGGGCATATATGTGTATATATATGTATATACGGTCTATAGTCGCGGGATGTGGAAATGGGAGAATTGGGAAGTTGGGGCGGCGACAGCGGTGGTGGTGGTGGTGGTGGCTGTGGAAAATGGACGAGCGCTCAAGCGAAGTTGCGTAACGCATACGGCTGCGGGGTTTTATTCTGTCTGGAATTCGCGCTGGGTTGTGAAGTTGTTAGCAGTATGGGATGGTTACAAATATTCAAATCCCGTGGTATACGAAGAACGCCTATATATATGTAGTATGAATTTAATAGAAATAACATATTTTTCGAAAAATTCTTTTGCCATTGCATTTATACACGATGCATACTCTTAGAATTGGAATATAAATAATTTTTTTTCCTTAATATACACTGCATACAAAACATTTCACTATATAAATTTACCTACATCAATAACATCAATCGATCCAAACAACATAAATTAACCATTGCATTACTATTGTCTGTTACAGGTGAAAATTTGGTTTCAAAACAGAAGAAGCAAATACAAGAAGATGATGAAGGCAGCGCAGCAAGGTGGCGGCGCGGGCGCGGGTCAACACGGCGGACTCCTTGCCGGCGGCACGACGCTACCCGGTGGACCGTCGCCTCAACCCGGACAGCCTGGTGGACTCATGCAAGGTAGTGAGTTACTTTTTCTTTTATGTTCTTAATAAAACTTAAGATTTCGTTAGGATAAAAGTGCGAGAATATGATTGAGATGTGGAATAAATGTCTCGGGTATATGTAGATTTGGAGGAAAATAATTTATTTCGTGATGTAACAGAGAATTGCAGATTGTTGGATAATAAAATAAGGATTCCTATGGAATATGTGGCTCTGATATTGATTTGTTTCAGTTGGTAGTGAGTTGATAAAAAGTATATGTTTAAAAAAAAACAATTTATATGTGAATGATTGAAGTTATTAGACAGTAATAAATATGATAAAAATATAGTAAAAATATAGTAAAACATATATGAAAATGATAAATAAACCTTGGTGTTGGTAGGAAAACTGTTTCCGTAGATAAACAATATCGCGTGACGCGGTCATTTAAATAATCAGTCGTTCGTTGACTTAGTCACTAAGTAATTAAAATTTTCTTTCCTCAAAAAAAGAGAAAAAAAAATGTAATTACTCGTCGAAAACTTGATAGCGATTCGATAAGGACATTAATTTGGCTATATAGTACTTGTTATAATGATTGCATAATAATTTTGAATTACTTGTATAAGTGCAGTTGTAGAAGGAATCATTTCTGCAAATGTTCGCAGCGTTAATATTCATTTGAAGCTCGGTAAATGTATGTAATTTAAAAAAATTAGTTCAATAATTAGGAAGTAAACATAAATGTATTAATTTGTCATGAAGTGCATATACAGCACTTTTGACACGATCGCCGGTAATCTACTTCGTAGCGAAAATTGCTGCACAATTATTGCTAAGTATCCGGCACGTGAACTGAAGTTCAACGGCGAAGTGCACCTTATTAAATGGCTTATTTACTTATTCAACAGTGTAATTTCGAGATCAATGACACGGACGATTCTATTGGACGCATTCCAATGCTCTAGACTAATTACGAAAACGTCTATATTTATTATTTAATGCAATGTTTTGAGTTTAACGCTGCGCAAACAATGACATTATTACGCAAAATTATGCAAATTTAACCAGTGTCCGATAAATATTGTAATCATTCGGAAATTAAAGTGTACCATATTTGCTAACGAGCTTTTAACTACTGTTATTTTTAAACGTAAACAATACACCTTTTTCTTTTTATAATCGCGTAAACAGTCGTTATAGCGTACAAAGTATTCATTTTCTCAAATACACGCCAAACATTATCATTTAATTTACTTCAATATAAGATAATATTGAATAATCTTATTGATAATATAATATTCTTACAATTTTATGTACATTATGCAAGGTACCTTCACTAGCTTTAACAACCGAATGCATTATCATTTTCAATCGGTCAAAAACAAAAACCCTGCCCACCACTTGACAAAGCAACAACCCTTACTAACGAACGATCCCGTTCTTCTTCTTTGTTTTTCTCGACACAGGTGGCGGCAGTTCAGTATCAGGCTCGCCGACGACGGGTTACCTCGGTGGTATGGGTGGTGGCGGCGGTGGCGGTGGTGGCCACACACCCGGCAGCTCCAGTCCTGGCAGCGAGATGTCGCCCCAGCACAACGAGAGTCCACCAGCGCCAGCCTGGCCTGGCGAGATGAAGCATCATCCGCATCCTCACGCACCGCCGCACAGCCATCATCATCCTCACACGCCGGGTCATCATCCACCTCCGCCACCGCCGCCGCCACATCACGCGGGTTACATGCCACAGTACTCCTGGTACCAGGCTGATCCCAATCCAGGATTGCTCACGTAAGGTTCTGCAACCGCATATTTATATGTATTACGTCACTGTCACTATATTTTTGTATATTACGTGTAGTCGAGTGTACATTTTTTTTCTTTTTGTTAAGAATGAAGTGGGTTATATGTATAATAGCTACTATATACGTATGTGAGGGTAGTAGTTGTAGTAGTAGAATATGTATTGTGAAAAATTTGTAAAATACAATAAATGAACTAGTAAATTCAATAAGAGACAACTTTCAGTATAAAACAGTACAATTAGGGTGTATAAAAATTTAAGGGTGTGATGGGATTAGTTCATTTTTTAGAAAGGATGTAGGGATGTTTTAGATAGCTGTCGAAGTATTGAAAAAATTTATAATTTCAATGAATTTAGATTTGAATGTTCTCAAATCTTTTCAGCGAACTTTCTAGATAAAAACATTACACGTGTAATGTTACCAATCGATATTTAACAGTATAGGAGACAAAAGATTAATCCACGTTATTTTTCTTTTTGCACGCACGCTAATAGCGCAAATTAAGCTTTAGTTATTTCATAGTAGTTTCGCATGCAAATTTAAAAACGTTCATGCACGGATCACTAATTCTCAACTATACACGATCGCTTTGTTCGTCATTTATTTCGATATATTATTTTAACCGCAAAACGCCGGAGCATCTTAAACGTACTACGAGGTAATTCTATTGTTTTTCTGATTCGCCGCAATTAAGTCATTATTCGAGACTCATCTTCTGCTTAGTCACGCGCAGTCATCTGCGCGACTTTGTTTGGAAACTTTTGAACTTCATAAATACTCGACCAATAGCGTTCAAGATCCTTCAAGCTCTCTTATACACTCGCGTTACCCACTTATACCCAATAAATCCCGCGACTGTTAAATTTAGCAATTCCACCTGAAAAAAAGCTAAAAAAAATTTAAAAAAAAAACAAATTTTTAACTGCCCTTTCGCAAACTTTACACGCGCGCGTCATCCAAATGCAAAATCTTTCACCTCTCTCTCTCTCCTGCCAATAATGATTATTCAACAGCCATACCGCATATATAGAGAGTATGCCAAATGCACTCGGTCGTGTGCTTGCACAATCCCTTTTTACCAAGCAAAAAAGCACCGCCACGTATAGCCTAAATCCAAAAGGCACTCTTGCACGGCACTCGACTAGAAAGTCTATACACAACGACGTGGTTCCCCCCCAACCCATATATACCTATACGTGTACGCTATTCTCTCTCTCTCTCTCTCTATACATCGTATATACGTGCGTATATATATAGTAGTAGTATATATCAGTATATATATCTCATAGGCTAAACAGCGCGCGCGCTCTTTTTTCTGTTACAGGGTGTGGCCGGCAGTTTAACGAAGCCGCCTATCGTCCGGAACCTCAGTTTGAAAAGTGAAAGAGAGCCTGCTGTGGCCGAGCGAGCTAAACGCTGTTGAGGCACTTTAACCCGTACCGAGAGGAGAGCAGGAACCAACGACGACGACGACGACGCGGTGGTACTGCGAGGAAATATAAGCGACGATGAGGAAGCCAGAAAATGAAAGAATTAACGAGAGACGAATAATATTGCTCTCCTCGGTGATGATGGCGGGGGTGTCTATATATATATATACATATATATATACTAAATTATACGCCCCTACCGAAAACAAACAAAAAAAAAAAATAAAGTAAAAGTGCGGCGTGCGATCTCGTGTGGTGGTTGCGGATAGAAAACGCGACACGACTTGTGTTATCGCGTACGAAAGGTTTTACATAAATGATGATGATGATGATATATATATAAATATAAATAATAGGCGAAAATCGAGGTAGCGCGTCGCTGTGCGGCGGGGACGAATTGACGAGTCGTTACCGTTGCCCGCGACAAACAAGCAAAACAAAACAGACATACGGACACGGTGGTTATAATAATATAGATAAGCTCGATGAGAGAGAGTGTCTTGGATGATAAAGGCGTCAATGTACAAAAGTGCGTATGCGCGCGTTAGCGAACGAGGATGGAGAGAAGGTGATGTTTCTTTCTATATATACATATATATATATACATCCTCGGCTTTATTCGAGGGAAATCGACGCGTGCGCAAAGGTGTATTTAGGCTCCCTGTAGCATCTTCTCTCCCGACGTGTAACTCTCTCTCTCTCTTTTTCTCATTTTTTTTTGGTTTTCAGTATATGTATACATCTCTGGCTCTCGGAACGTGGATTATTCTTGCCACAGCAGTAGTGTAGCCGAATTGCGCATCGTGACAGAGAGAGAGAGAGGGAGAGAGAGAGTTTAGGCGAAGAGAGTTGCACAAATCTTTCTTTTTCTTCTTCTTCTTCATCTCTCTCTCTCTTGCTCCTCCGTAGCCGCGAGTGGTGGCGCATATAATGACACTTTCGTGAGCACGGCTGCGCTTGTTGTAGCAACAACAGCGGTGACTTGTCTCTCTCTCTCTCTCTCACTCGGCTTGTATGTTGCAAAGCATATTTTTCGCGTCTCTGAAATTTAGATAGATATAAATACGCGCGAATACACAGCGTTGTTTTCATGTTCTTTCGGTTTCATGGGGGTAACGAGAGGCGTTCGATTATACGCAATACGTATAGTAGTATATAGCAGCCGCAAAAACAAAAAAAACTGACACGCACTGTGTCATGTAGCACTGCTGCTATAATACTGCTACTGCTGCTATGCCACTGACCCAAATCCGTGCGACGACAATGATGCGCAGCACGGCTCTCACGCGCAGAATTGTGTATACCTTTCTTCTTGCCGCTATACTGCACTGCTGCTGCTGCTGCTGCGTTGTTTTTTCGCGAGGCAACTGCCGAAATCGAGTGCGAGGAGTCACCTTGAAATCGTTTCGCGAGATTTATAGTTTCTCGAAAGAAAAAGAGAGAGAGAGAGGGAGGAGGGGAAAAGGGGAGAGAGGAGGAAAAGAGAGAGAGAGAGAGAGAAATTATGGGTCTCGGTGAGTGGAGAAATGATTTGAAAGTGACTGAAGTGGCAGTGTGTACGTGTGTGGATGGCGACGAGTGAGAGCCTAAATTTGTAAGATACTGCGCGCGTGTAAGTGTGTATAAGTGAAAGAGAGAGAGAGAGAGGGAGGGAGTGTACAGAGTGTGAGAGTGGTGACGAGGCGTAGCCATGAGGCATACGCTCGCCCAATTTCGGTGCAATAAACGACGAGGATACCTTATTTAAACGAGAAGACGAAGAAGATGCAGAAGATCGAGTGAGAGAGAGAGAGGGGGCGAATAAGGCTCTTTAGTTCCTACAAACACGGGCGAGAGAGAGCAAGAGCGAATGTTGGATGAAAAGAGGAAGAAAGAGATGAGGAGAGATATCGTCGGGAGAGATAGAGAATGAGAGCGAGAGAGAGAGAGAGCGAGAGCCGTAATAGAGTTTAAATATAGCAAGCGTTACTAGTTCCGACGCGCGCGAGAATCTCATGTCAGAAAAATTAAACCGCACCGGGTCTCGTCGGCCGCCCCCTGCGACAACTGCGTTGTACATATATATTGATATTGCCCCGAGACAGCGTCGGGACCCCCCACACATACACACACACATCTACACACATACACACAACAAACAACAATTACACAAAAAAATCCTATATTCCTATATACCCACCTCTTTTACCCTTATCCTTTAATCCTTGAAAATTCCCGCATCCTTTCCCTCTCCCCCTCCCCCTTTTAGCACGTAAGTTGTAAGTGGATCTGTGTAAAATATAATATTGTGATAAGAATGTAAAAACAAAATGACAAAAAATAAATCAATCACGAAGAGAAGAAGAGACGTATATATAATAATAAAACGCGGAACGAGGTTGGTTCTACGTCCCTTCCTCATGTTAACGTGTATAATGTATACGTGCGCGGCGGTCTAACGTGCGAGCGATTATTTGCCGATTTTACCGATAGGATGTATAAGTAGAGAGCGATCAGGCGACGTATATATATAAAGAAGCTGTGAACAGCTACGGCGATACGAGAGAATATACGAAACAACAAAAAAAAACAACAACAACAACAACACACAAACACACGAACCCTTGTACGAAAACAAAAAAATATAGATTACGGAAGAACTAAAATTACCTTAATTATGATTAATATTGTATAAAATATGAATAATATAACTAATTAATTCAATTTAATACGTCGATCTGTCTATTTTTTTTATTTCATTGTCATTAACTATCCTATATATATACCATTTGTCTCTGTCCTTAAATATCCCATATAGATGTAATTAATCCATGCCAAAATTAAGTTTAAGTCGTCGTTGTATGTATGCAACAAAGATTCGTGAAATATGGTCTATATACCAATACACACGTAAGTATTATACCATTCATTTATATTTATTTCCCCAATGATCACGCAGCTATTCGCGTACCTGCAACTTTTATTAACGACAAATCCTCTTAGCGCGTATATATATATATCTGAATTAACAATATTCCCATGCAATATTGAACGAACATATATATATATTCTTCTCACAGACCTATCATATAATTTATTAACCGATATATAAGTAAAAAAACCGACATTCCACAACTGCCACACCTCAGAGGCGTGCACCACTTTACTTCAATCTTCAATTCACTGACAAAAAAATCCAAAACCACCTGCGACTTGTTCTTCCATTTCTTCTCTCTCTCCTTTACTCCTTCATAAAAATACAAAAAGGTGAATCTAGAGAGACGTCGACGCGTGCTACTCAGTGGTTTATATATATATATATATATATACACACACGATTTCTTTGTGCCCCAAGTCGTAGTGCGCTGCAGAAGCTGTAGCCGGCGACCGCCACCTGCCGCTCTTATAGACACTCGCTTGCTTGGCTGCTCCACTTTTATGGATGTGCGAGCGCACGCCTATTCCCGTCTTGCTCTAAGGCTATACGGAGTCTTTACACACACATGTGTGTATTCATGTGTGTGTGTGTGTGTATGTATCTACCCGGTGTCGTGCAAAGATCAATCGCGGTTGTCTTAGCGAGTGCGGCTATTCTTGGACGAGATGGTGGTAATATGGAATATGGTGGCGAGGTGATATAACTTTGGTTTGTTGAGTTTTTTATGCTGAGGTTTTCGCAATTATTAAACAAATTTATTTTACTAGCAGAAAAAGGTTTAATTATTTGCGGAGAACAATACATAATAGTTATATGATAAATTCATCCTTAAACGATGTTGTGAACGTGAAAAATTCAAGTGTATGCGACAATCTATAAGTATGGACACTTTGATTATTATAATCTTGCTCGAAACCTAGCGACTTTTGTAAATTATAAATAAGCTATACTGATGGACAAATCATATCGAACCATATAGATATATATATGAACTCTATACCGTCAATACGATAATTAGCATTAACGAATCAGCGCACACGTATCCATTAAATTATTACGCGATTAAAACTACAAATTAATATACGACTGCCATTGTTATATGTATATGATTAGGAAATCGAACTTGCCAGTCACGAGAACGCGTGCACAGAAACTCACATATATATACACACACACAGAGCCGTCTATATTATATCGATTATATATACCGACATATACTTACTTATATATACACTATTCCATCGCGTTTATTTTCTCATGAGTGTAAATCTGTCGATGAAACTCACACGCGCGCGCTCGCCACCCGCGTATATAATACATATTTATGATATAGATAAGCTCCGCAGAGCGTAAAGATTTATTAGCCGTGAGTTGAGATTTATATATATATTATATACCTTGTTTCTAATTCTTTTCGCGCCGAAAAAGCACTAAATTCACAATCAATTTGCCAAGAGCTTATATATGTATAGTTTAATAGCCAGAGTAACACGTAAATTCATTGGTATAATTTATTATCTATCTGTCGTCGTATTATATACGGTTACCTCGTATACGCACATACTTATATATTCAGCAAACAATCGAGAGGATATATATATATATACAGAAGGAAAAGATCAAGCGGAATTACGCGCGACTTCGCATTAAAAAGAAATCCAGGAAATAATCCTGTAAAACCTCTCTTCTATCCTGAAAAATCAAGCACGTTTATATATATATAGTGTCGAGTTGCATACATATATACATATATACAAGGCAAAAACACACAGCACACATCCTCTTACATGCATTGTGTCCACTTGCTTCTTCTCTCTCTCTCTCTCTCTGTGCCTCAAAGAAAAGGAAGGAAAAAAAAGCGAGCGAGCGAGCGAGCAAGCGAATGAGGAACAAGAGGAAGAACGCGCGCGTGGGTAATCTCTTTAAGGGTTCGCTCTTTCTCGTGTCTTCCAGTCGAGAGTCTCCATTGTGTGCAAGCCTCTTTTATTCTCTCCAGCGCTGTGCACACAAATTCTCTTTGCTGTTGCTACTGCTCTGATGTTGATGTTGTTGCTGCTGCTACTGTTTTTTGGGGGATACGATGGAGGGGAAAAAAGTATAAGTTTACGATTGGAAACCGCAATGCGTGTGATGGCTTTCTTTGGTGTACCTTTTCCCGTCGATCGAACTATTGTCGTGGCGAGATAAGCATTAGATTCGAGTGGTTCGGTTGCGAACGGTGGGTTTTATGTGGGAGGATATTTTTTTTTGTTTAATTTACGAAA
Organism: Torymus tubicola; assembly: GCA_035583055.1. Classification (NCBI taxonomy): domain Eukaryota; kingdom Metazoa; phylum Arthropoda; class Insecta; order Hymenoptera; family Torymidae; genus Torymus; species Torymus tubicola. Next base: position 19,637,159 of record JAWWEQ010000055.1, on the reverse strand, counting down.
TGTATCAAAAAGGTAAAATAATTTCTAGTATTTTGATATGATAAATTTTAAGTAATTGTTGAATGATAAATGTATGAAAAGGATTTTTTAAGTGTGCAAAGTCTTGGAGATGAACTGCTAATGATACAAACGTCTTCATCATTTTGATTCGAATTAAAACAATGTTTTGGTCGTGTGTATACGCAATTTAACACCTGCTTAATTCCGCGTCTACTATTTCACGCTCACTTTCTGGAATTGTTCCACATCAATTCAAGCCCCGTAGTACAAAAATGCCGCATTACAAAGTAAGAGTGGAATTATCACACTTACATCAAATTACACGAATTACTTTTAATGACCAACAATCTTCGCAACCTTTCTTCCTTTTCTGGAGTAATTTTTAAGATGAATGCGCCTCATTCACACTTCGAATCAAGTTCTTTTTCATTAGACACGACGAATTAACTTTCTCATTGTTTTCCTTAATAAAATATTTGCGAAACTTATTAAAATTGGGCAATTTTCATTGTGAAATTCGCGTTACAACAGGATGGAATGTGACAAATCGCTGTAATAAAAAACAAGAGGAGAATCTTTGTATTTATAATGAACAGCAATGTTTATTTAAAATAAAAATATTTTGTATAATTAATTATAAAATTAAATTTTTTCCATTTTTCTGATACTAAAAAAAAGCAAGCTGGAATGTAGTGCACGATTTCCAAATTTTAATTTTAAATCGATCCAATACAAAAGCATTATTGTACAAAGTTCAAGGTTATCTTAAACAGTTAATTGGTGGTGGTATACATAGTATAAATCTACTATCGCCAGTTGGATGTCACACGTAAAACAATTGAACAAGAACCACTGTCAAAATAAAATAGACGACAACCTTTCAAATTTTGTAATAAAAAATCCTACCGAGAACTCTCTTAATTTAATTTAACATCTCTGATAAACCAAGATTTACTGCATTACACCAGCCGTTAAATTCAATCGCTTAACAAGCCTGACGTTTCCATTGTTTTTACAAGCGTATATAAAATCTAACAAAGTCAAAAGCGCCTAAAGCCACACCGGGGACGTTAACCTCTCGTTACCAAACCGTCACTCGTTCCTATATCATCTTTCAAATCTCCCTTCCCACTCACACATATATACCCACTCAACGACGACATATCGTCAAACAAAATTTCGACTGGTTATACCATTGAAAAAAAAAAAATTGCATTATACCCACACATACACTTCTCCACCTCCTCCATCCCCCTATATATAAACCACTTGTTCGGCACTTCTCCCGACATCCCTTACCCTCGCTTTCACACACAATACGCGCTCTCGGATTTCGCGTATAATCGACGTTATCGCGCCGTGAGATCGAAGCCGCGCGCGCAGCAACGGCGGCGCGTTCTCTTGACTGCACGCGCACGCGGACTATGTGATGGCGAGCAATTAACGTTTAACCCACATTAGATTCGTTGGCCTCTCTTTTGCTCTCTCTCGACGACGACGACGACGTTTCCGTGGCGGATGCTCATCTTTTATTGGGTTTATAAATCACACGGCCAGGGGCTAATTGAGACAAATGTCGGTGTTTCTGTGAACCGAATGCCGAGCGAATGCTATATATACTGGGTGGAAGTATAGCGTGCGGGGGTATTGAGGTATGTATATATGGTTTGTGCTGAGAGGCACGTGAAGGTTAAGTTGACGATATAGGTGGTTAGCTTGTGATTAATTTCTCGCTGTATATATTGTTGGGGGATTATTTAGGTAGCTGGTGAAATGTGATTCCGGATGAGCTGGTGGTTTATATATCTTTTGTCTTATTAACTTTCGTCTTCCATTACTATACTATAAATAACTTATTTATTAACCAGTTATAAATATTCATCAATAGTGCGAAACAGAAATGATAATATTTCAAACTCAACCATCAACCATATACATATAAAATATACCTTATCAAAACGTTATTTTCCCATAAACAAAACATATTACCATAATCGCGCGCAATTACAACGGATCTGATCAAGCCGAATCATTATGAATAGAAAAAGTATAATAAGATTCTTCATGAACACTCATAAACGTCGCGATTTCACGGCGAATTATAATATTTCCCGTACACCAATTCCCTCCTGGCTCATCACCTAACCGCTGCTAACTCAATTAAACCAGAACCATTATTCACATTCTCTCGCAGCCAATCAATTACCCTAATCAATAATAACCACGTACAAAAACATTCCTATCGCGCGTCTATATACCTATATATATAACAGAAAAAACACACACACGCGCATCACCATAATACATCGTCAACGCATCGCAGCATCACGTCCCATCCTAATCATATATATACAACCGTATCACCCAACAACGATTCTCTCGAGCGACCGTTCGCGTTCGAGCAATTATCATTTAGCTCGAATTAAATTTACCGCTCGTCCACATTATATATACGCGTGAGAGACAATACAGCAGTAGAGTGTTGTATATACGCGCGAGCGCGCAAAGCGAAGAGAGCGGATGGAGTCGATGCCACTTGATTGTAACTATATATATATATATATATATATATGTGTGTGTACGACATCGTTCACTCTTTCTACTCTCGTAAGACGCGTTTGCTCTCTCTCTCTCTATCTCGCGCGACCGCGATGACGATGATTTATCGAATGAACGAGGCACACGCGCGCGCGCTTGGATTAATTTATGTGTGCCGCGCGCGTAGCGCTTCACACGAATCTCGGCTGGCTAGCGGCGGCTACGCAGCGCATTACGTGCACTTAACGCGCGTGTACACGCGATTGTTACGATGGATATATAGCTCTATATATATATATATATTGCGAGTGTATGTGTGTGTTAATTCGGTCTTATATACTCTTTCTTTTTGTCCTCTATGGCGATATTCTTTTTCAGACGCGATGATGACAAATTGACAGCGCACCAAAGATTGTGAGAACTGATTTTTTTTGTTTTTACCTTTTTTTTGTCGTTTCGGATATATACTGTATATATAGAGGTGCAGAGTGCGCGAGGTGGTAATTTTCGGTCGGTGTGTAACTGTTTTGGAAGTTACTTTTTTTTTTTATTTTCCTCGGTGGAATGGAATGGAGAGTAAAACGAAAGTGTACCGTATACATATATATAGCTGATGCTTTTAAAATGAAAAAGTATACGATTATATATAAGCGAGAAAGTACAAGACCACATGGAAATGTACAGTTATAAAAAAGAAGAAAGAAAAAAAAAATTTTCCACAAAAAAAAAACAGTATCTCATGTTCACCCTTGCGTATACATATACATACCAACTCAACCCCTCTTCCTCAACCTCCTTCGGTTCACCCTACATCCACACATACATATACACGCATTCCCTTCATATACTCTCCAAGGACCTTCGGCTGCTGCGAAAGACCGCGTAGGTATATATACAGGGGCAATTTGCGATATATATATTCGCATTCGCGCGTAAGGGCGTGGCGACAGTAGCAGCAGCAGTAGTATATAGCGACGGACTCTCTCGCGCATGCGACAGGGTGGCTCGTTTGCGCGACATTGTCGACGCGCTGGCGGCGTGTGTACGACGACGCGCACACCGTTATATAGGGGTCGAACGGCGATGCATCCCTCGCTCACGCCCACGAGGAGAGAGAGATGTCGGCTATATACGTATGTGTATGTGTGGGTATGGGGTGAGAGTTGGGTGTACGGTTACGACGAGGTGGTGGTTGTGTATAGTGGTATGGGGTTGGGTTATCATATATATTGTTAGCTATGGGGTAATGAAATTTTTTCTTTTTGGTTTTGTGTTAATGGGGTTGTTGTATATTTATATGTAGATGTACGTAAAATGCACGTATTTTTACAAAAAAAAAATACGTTGTTGGAAATATGTAATATAAATGTATATATGTGCGACTACCGAGTTTATCTGCCATGAAGCACTTTGTTGCTGACGTCAGTGATGTAATCTGGTTTTGTTGGAAATCGATGTCCTGAAAATGCTAACATGAATAATGCATATATATATATGTTCCCATTCGGTTTCTCAATATATGTATATTCGCTTGCAAAACTTATTTAACTACACTGTAAACATAATATTTTGGAAAAATATATACCTTGAGAAATTTTCGCGCATAAGCAAACATTCACGCCGATAATTAGTTTCTTCTCATAATTAAAATCGTAATTAATCATATCACTGACACACTGTATCAGCATGATCATCAACGATAATCTAGCAATCATCGTATCCAACAAACCACAATTACAACAAAAGCTACACGAAGCGATACGAAGAAGAAAACGAAGCAAGAACCAAGAAAAAAATATATCGCATCGCAGCCATTTCAATAAAGTTCTTTAACAGAATTGATTTCCCTCGGCTTTTCAACGTTTTAAAACGCTCCCTCTTCTCTCTCTCTTTTTTTCTCCCTCTTCTACCCCCACCCCTCCATCCCTTATAAATTATCCGCGTCTTTACAGTCGGAGACCGGTCTATATTTACAGAGAATGAAACTGCGTGCGGCAGCAGCGTCAGCTACGTGCGGTATAGCGACGGCGATGGTGGAGTAGTGTGTAGTAAATCGATCGCGGCTAGCACAAGCCGCGAAAGGGCATCGATTAGCCCTGGAAAAGGAAAGCTTTTTCGTATATATATGTATATGTAGGTGTACGTGCGTGAGTATAAGAGTTTTAGGGAAAAAATCGAGGCACACATGAAGCGTGCTTCTGCGGTTTTCGTTGAAATGAGCAAGCCGCGTTGATGTATTTAACGTACATACGTTATATGCGTTGGAGAAATTGAATTGGGGACGTTTAAGAGGATTATCGAGAGTGCGGTTGTATCGGCGGGGGAGTTTGCATATTTTAGATCATATATATATATATATGGTTGTTATAACTCGTTCTTTTTTATTTCTTGAAAATTGACGACGTTAATTTTTACGTTTACGCAGGGCAGAGACAATTTGTGGGATAAGTTCTGTTGGAATATTTTTTATTTTGTGTAAAAAATTTTGCGTTCATTTTTTTGATGAATTATTCGAGCTGTTATTTACATTTTAAGGTTGGTTAAATTACGTATACGTACAGTTTATTCATAGTAATTCGATACACATTATATACCGTATTACCAGAAAATATGAAAAATGTCAAATCGATCGTCGGACATTATACTATAAAGTAATAAAAAAAAAAATTTAACATATTCAACAAAATTTGTCATCAAACATTCTACAGTATACCATTATATACAACATGCAACCATGAGAAATAAAGTACCCAAAACTTCAAATTGTTCTTGAGAACATTATACATCGCGCACTCCAAAATCTAATCCTAAACACAAATACTTTTTATTTGCTCTTCACAATCAATCTATATATATATATATATATATATATATATATACACACCCTACAACTCACCACTATATGTATACCTGTATATATACCTTCAGAAAGAGCCTCAAGCCAAAATAATTTCGTGGCGATAAAGCTTGTTTGAGCTTTGTCGCGCTCACATTTCTACCCTCGCTTTCATTCTCTCTCTCTTTCTCTCTCCTTCTCATTCCCTATATAAAAACGGCCGCGCAACACGCGCCTCACCTATATATCCATGAATTAGCGCGCTTATACACGTACACACGTATACACACGCGTAGCCACGTGGCAGTATATAGCGACGGCGGTGGCGACGGCGGTAGGCAACCCTTGCAAGGTACACACGATCCGCTGGGCGGGGCTGCTTTGTGTCGACGCCGAGAGAGAGAGAGAGAGAGAGAGCCCAGCCACCTGGACTGCCAAGTTTCTTGAAGGGGGAGAATTTTGTCGTTGTAGCAGCGTCTCTCTTTCTCTTACTCTCTCCCTCTCAGCCCCTGAGCGTCTCTCTTTCGGACACGACTCAAAGGAGTCTTCAAGTATGCGTATACGTGTACATACTTCTATATATATATATATATATATATATATGTGTGTGTGTGTATTTGCGCGATCGCCGCGCGTGAGAAAATATTGACTCTCGTCGTCTTTTTTTTACATTTCTTTCGAGAAGTCGACTCTTTTCGAGGTGTGTGTATGTATAATATGCCAAGGGGTTTTTTTGTATATACGCAAGAGGTAAAAAGAGTTGAAGTGGATTGATTTTTGGTAGACTTCGAGAGAGAGAGAGAGAAAGAGTGTGTGTGTGTGTTTTGGTTCCTCGAGAAAATTGAGACAAGAGTTGTGTGGATGGTGCTTGAGTGTTGTGTATCGTGTGGTTGGATGTGCGAATTTTCGTGGGATTCGCGTGGATTCCCAGGCAGAAGAATGGATGCTTGTATGCATTGGTTAGAATAAAGGTTGATTAGAGAAATTTTGGTAGGCTGACGACAAGTTATACAATCGAATAAAATAGTTGTTGCGGATTTGATAATTTATAGAGTTATTTATGTGATATATTCACACTTGCATTATAAAAGGTAAAATAAATACTGTTACAATGTTCTAGATTCTACTATTTAGGGGATATCTGCATTAATTACAAATTCCTACAGCAAATTGTTCATTATTCATCAAATGATTATTGAATATCGTAAAACGAATGTAAATAATACAAAATACGTGGATGTCGATAAGTACTGTGTAATTTTATACGGGTGTCAGGCACCCGTTTAAGAATAGTATACCCTAATTGATAGATATACAAGCATAAAACTTATGGAATTTAAAGAGTCACTATGATTTTTACTATACACGTTATTGCTACCCCCATAGATCAACAAATAAAAAAGCACAGTACCTATGTGTATCAGTATTCAATTCTCGTGCTATTTATAGAAATAACCTGTTTTCTCATGTCAAATTCATATGTTCAATAGTTAATGAATATGATTTTGTCCTTCCATTTCGTAGGCCAAAGAATGTGTCTTAATCGTTAAAGAACCATGACTTTATAAGAAACAATTTTAAATGACTGGTTTCTTAACTGTTAATGAATATCTTAAAGTATTAAGAAATAATCGTTTGTCCACATCTCTTTAAAATAACCAATTCTCACGCAAAACCTAGCCCAGTTCTTAAGTACCAACTATTCAACCAGCATCATCGTCAATCCACCCCCATCCAACCTCCACCATCCCACACCATACATTTCCAAACCTCATCGTAGTAAAGAAGGTCACGTCTGTACCTCTCCTCTCTTTCTCCACATCCTCCGCCTTTAACTTTTAGCTTCTTTCCCAACCATCGTCAAAAGTTACCTGAGCGAAAATAAACAGATTTAGTCGACCGCTTGACCCAGTGCCGCACTCTGCATACCACCGCTGCCGTCGTCGTCGACTAATCCGCGCGACGTCGAAATTCCCGATCTTATCGGTAAACGACGTCACAGCGGCTGGCAGCTTATAGAGATCCAACGGGTTTTCCCTTGGTCTGCGGGTGTATATATATGTGTGTGGCTGCATCTCTAGAGAGAAACTATATGAGCTCGGTGGTCATTTATCAAGTGGTTGGAGGGATGCGCATAGAGGTGAGAGGATTTGGGTGTAAGTACACTACCCGTCAATCACTTTTGCCTTACTTACATCAAAACTAAGCAAATTTCAAAGTTTTGTGTCTCAGCCGGAAATTATTGTATCGATAAAATTCAAAGTGCGTTTTGAAGGTAGGTGCAAAAGCTTTCATTTAACACCAGCCGGAAGTTTAAAAATTGAGTATTGTGTTTTTTACACTAAAAACGGATGAAAAAATTTTCAATTTTTTTCATCTTACTTCGAATCAATGCCAGTTTAGAACCAATAAGTGGAGGGTTAGGTGAAATAACCAACGGGGATCGAAAGATATTCCCTTCCCCTTTATAAAGACCCCCCGCGGATTTTCGTGCGATGTTTTTTGGCGGATTTACAGTAATTTTTGTAAAAAAAACCTTTTTTTTGCAAAATCTTCGATTCCTTCAAGTTCTATGGGGTATAGAAAAAAATATCAGAGAGAAAAAAATTTCGTTTCATGCCCAAAAACACGAAGATAAAGTCAAAATAAAGAAATCGAAAATTGTTTTTATTCATCCCATTGGTTTCTTTTACCCTCTACTTATTGGTTCTAAACTGGCATTGATTCAAACTAAGATGAAAAAAGTCGAAAATTTTTTAATCAGTTTTTTTAGTGTAAAAAACACAATACTCAATTTTTAAACTTCAGATTAGTGTTCTAAAAGATTTTTTTTCCTTTATAGTAACATCACTTCTATGTACATAATTATTTAATACTGAGATACAAAACTTCGAAATTTGCTTAGTTTTGATGTAAGTATATGGCAAAAGTGATTGACGGGCTGTGTATGTCGCTTTGATTTTTATTTATAATATACGTTATAATGGTTTCTTGCGTTCTCAAAAAAAAAAACAAGAAAGAAAATTCTTAGTTTTTACTGTAAATAGATTTTTTTATAACGGGTGTACTATCGATCTAATTAAAAAGAAAAACCACTCTGTCAACACGGGTCAACCACACGACGACGCGTGGCATATCAAATATGTAATTTTGCATTCATGCGTTTTTTTTTCCGAAAAGCATCATACAAAGCACCTACTTACCTACCGTTTTTCCTCCCATAATCGTTAAATAGAATATTAATTCGCGCACACTCGTTAACCATACGTAGTGAATCACATATACGCGCTGTGTATATACATATACATACAAAAAAATCCCCTGGATGTTTTCCCCTTATCCATACGCGATCCAATTCCAACGTGCGCACAAGCCACACACACAGACACACATACACAAAAAAGAAACGGTCGAGAAAAGAAAACACACGAGTCCTTCGACAAAGTACCTTCGTCAAATATTAACGCGTTCACCGCGATTAGAACTCGTTTGTACGCGTGCGTGTGTATACATGCGGGAGAGATAATTTTTGTGCGTCGAACGTGAATCGAAGGTAATCGACCGAAAATGCGCGATGAATGGAATATCGATAATGATTTATCCATGCGCCTGTATGGACAATCAATGCAGCCGTGCGCCTAGTGTCCTATATATTCGTAAAGAGATTATAACAATTGTAATTATTTTCGAGTTTTCTAATGTCTTGTAAATTCCGATAATGGCTCCGCGCGAGGTTCATTGTCGAATGAAACTTAATTGTCTATTCAGTATTATATACGTTATCGAGGGAATAAAGAAAATTAAAAGTTATTGCCGTTAAAAGGAAAAGTTCAGCGGCTTAAGCAATTTAAGCTTGTATATTTACTATTAACATACAAAAAATCACTTTGTGCATATATTGGAAAAATAAAATCATACAAAAAATTTCATATCCATAATAAACATTTTTATTTTTCAAATTTCACGGCCGCACAGGTCCTCTAAAACTCAGAAAACTGCAATTAATTTTCTTTACCCGTTAAAAAATAATCACTCGACCACTTCAGCTAGGAACGAAAATAAAAAAAAAGAGCGGCTGGATAAAAAATGCATATTACATCACGTCATCGACTAACCTGAGCGACTCCTGTGCTACGTATATATATCAGGGCGGAGGTGGAGAACCAGCAGAGAGGAAAAAAGCGCGTAGAAAGAGAGAGAAAGAGAGATAGACGGAGAAATGACAGGCCGCTCAATTATCCGTTGAATAAGTAATCAGCAGAGAGAGAGAGAGAGAAACGAAACGGATGTTTTTTACGCGCGCAGAAAGAGAGAGAGAGAGAGAAAGAGGAGAGCTATATATCGATGATACATACACGTATATAAGAAGATATGGAGTAGCTAAGCGCGATTTTTCTAACTTCAACGGCGACTTGTGTTTGCCGAGTGTGGTATATGTATATGTATAATAGAACTGCGATTTACGTTGGTGGTGGTTGTTTTGATCGCGATTTCGAAGAACAATTAATTGTGCTTCTTTCGCGAACCAGTAGATACATATACAGTGTCATCGTAGCATGAATTAATTAAGGGCAAATAAAAGTTTAGCAAAGACTTTTTTTCTCTTTCTCAAGAATCATGGAGGTTTTATATACATATAATTTGTATAATAGAGGTAGCTAAAGTTGTATAAATAACCGTGTTCGATGAATCTAGATATACAAATGTATGTGTTAGCTGTAAATGCCATATATATTGAAAGATAGTGATATATATGTATACGGAAAGTATAATTTTATTACATGGCGCCTCTTTTCATATATATATTTGCTTAGCACTCGGATACCATATAAACTAACGAATTCTATAAATAATTTATATATATATATATGAATTCACGATCATTAGTATATACGATCTGCACGATATATCTATATATATGTATATACAATAACTATTACGTGAACATGAAAACGCGCACGTTAATGGTCTGTGAAAACTGATAACATTGTTATGATTAAGCTAATTTATGTGCTCATTCAATTCAGTTTCATTCGTATATATTTAAGCTCAGACGCGCGCACGCGCGAATCAACGCGGCTACTTGAATTAAGCGAGGCGATATATACATATACTAAAATTACGTTATCAATCGGGAATCAACGCAGGGAGGTCTGATGACTTGAAATTTTCTTATTACTATATGGGTATACATATATATAAAGTGGCGCGCGCGTGCGGCACAGCAGGGGATATATATACACATGAGAACTCAGCAGGTAATTATTATATACGATATCTTCATATACGCATCATATACGCACGTATATATAGTGATATTGAATGCAGGCGTTTACCCTTAATTGGTAAATATAACATACACAGAGTTCACGTGTGGTCATACATCCACAAAATTAAAAATAATCATATTTTACACCCCGATTTCGCCGTATATAGCAACCTACACCCCGAATATCCGCAGCTTATATACACACGTACCCCTGTTGAAATTCTAACGGTCTCTCTCTCTCTCTCTAACTACGTCGACGACGTAGTGGCCTCGACTTACACCCTTGCATACAAGTCTACACCTCTAAAAAAGTCGCGCGTGCCGCCCGAGGGTTTTGCTCACGCCCTGTGCTATACGCCTGAAAGGAAAAGCGCAAGACACAGTAACAATGTAGGAGGCGCTCGTTCGCTATATGCTTTTTGTTATATATATGTACGCCGGCTTTTTTAATCGGCCACGCGTTCCTCTTGTATATATATATATATACATACGAGTGTGTATAGTATTGTGTCGGCACGCTTCCGGCGTGTAACCGGATATCACTGGTACGCCGGACATATTGACGTTAATTTATAAAATACTTGCACGCGTGTACGTATGTATGTGTGTGTGTGGTGCGGGTTCTCTCTCCCTCGACTCTCTCTTCTCCTCCCTTTTTTTTCTTTACCAAATGTCCTCCCCACCCAGCAGCAGGCGGTCAGATGTACGTATATATACGTAGAGAGAGTGAGAGAGAGAAAGAGAGAGAGAGAGGAATGTTGTTTAACTGATAAATCACGCATGTGCGCTCTCGCCTTATTCTATTAACGTTCGTTGGAGGATTTTCGAACGATATATATATAGCGAGGATGTTTATATATATATATATATTATCGAGGATGTGAGCTCAATGGATTGTATTGGGAATTTTTGTAGACGTTGATAATTGAGAGATGCGAGGATGTACGCGCGTGCGTGCGTGCATGCGTGTATATGATAAGCGTGATGAGCAGAAGTATGCGGAGTTTTACGCGGGTTATAGGTTTGTGTGGGACATTGTGTGATACTATAATATTTCTATAGGCTTGTGTGTGTGTGTTGAAATACGTCGTAAAGTTATATTTCTGTCTATTTTGATTATATTTTTATTCAGATTTCGTAAATTGACGTGATACCGAAGTTTTCATGTGACGACAGCAGATATTTCGTGAAATATAATGAAACATTACGTTCAAACAACTAAAACCTAAGCCACGTGTTCGTGAATCTAAGAAAAACACTTACAAAAGGAGCAACGACGTCGTCATCTCTGACACGTTTGGAAATTCCCAAGTAATGCGTGTTATTTAGCAAAAATTAGTTTCCCCCCGTTCCTTCTAATTTTCCCTCAAAACATCGGTGCACACTACTGTCGGCGGTGATCCCGTTACCCGAATTCTTGCTTTTAAAATCAATTTCTGCCACGGCGCGCATCGCATGCAAGAATCGTAATTGCGAAACATGTATATATATATATATTTTCTCCCTTTCTCTCTCTTCTTCCCTTCGGAGTCGATTTCAGTCGCAGAAAGGGAAGACTTGGCAATTTTTGCATTCGAAATCGTCGTAAAAGAGTCATTACGACGTCAGCTGAGTTCTTTCTCCCTCTCGTGTCTGTACATATACGTATATATATATACATACATATCTATACACGTTATACCCGTATACAGAGTAAGAGAACGCGTCCGAAATTTCTTCTCGCTATCATTACCATCATCCGGCAAAAACAATTTCGAAAAATCGAACGCAATTAATAATGATTGCGACGTGTGTCTGTCTGTCTGTCTGTATATGTATGTATGTACATAAGTATGCACGCATCTTGCACCTTTTGCCCTGGTAAAAATGAGTACGAAGCAACGTATGTGTATATATGTAGCAGGAGGAGCAAGAGAAAGAGGAAAAGAAAAGGCACAGAGCGAGAGACTTGCACCCAAGTGTAATGTCTACCTTCGAGGCAGATAAAATAAAGGGAAAGAAAGGGAGAGCAAGCGAGAGCCACGGCGAGTGCGAGAAGATAATCACGAAGAGAGAGAGAGAGAGAGAGAGAGTTCGCTCACATCGCGAGCTCCGCATAATGACAGTCGGCAAATTACGCATGCGTGTTTTCTTCAAAATGCGCGTTTCAGCAGAAAACCCTCTGGATTTGTTTTCACTCGTACATACACACATACACATATATACACGTGCGCTTCGCTGTCTCTCTCTCTCTCTCTTTCTCTCTTCGTTCTCTTGCTACTGGAATTTCTGCAAATGCACGCTTTGCATGCGCTCGGCTTGCTTTTTTTTCACCGATCATCCTTCTACCAACCTGTGTGCGCGTGTTGAGAGAGCTACGGGAACGAAAAAAGACGCGGAACGGTTTTTCTGAAAACTCGAGCTCTCTATACCCTCGTGTATATGTGTACGAGTAAACGAGTATAGATATATACGAGCGAGAGAAGAAAAAGGAATTCGAAGGAGAGAATATGGGAGGAGCGCGCACAGCTGTGTCATTCGCGAGCGGATCATAAAGTACGGATAGTTGCTCTCGGTAGCTATATACATGCTCGTTCGGAAGTGGAACGAAGAGAGAGAGAGAGAGAGAAGTTGGTTTTTTTGAATTTCTAAAAAGATTTTTTGTTGACAGTAAAAATAGGCTGGAAGTGGGTACTTTGCCGTACGGTATCTTTCAAACGGCTAAGAGGCCCATAAAACAGGCCAATTATGCTTATTTTTATAAGCTGGTATAGATATATATACTGTCTTGACCGAGAACTAACGATTCTTGATTTATATATAAAATTATCGATAACCAAGTAATGCAAACTACTCCCCAAAACATAAGATATACAAACTATAAGATTTCATAGGAGTATGGTGAGCTGTTGCACCTCTTATAGGTGTCAAGTAGTAACTTTATGCCCGCGGCTGAATATTTTAGAAATTACAATGTGGGCGTAAAATGTAATTTTACACGCAAGATACGTAAAATTGTATTACATCAGTCAAGTCAATTGATGTGGGTACTTGACTACAATAAACTGATTTCAGTACTTTCTTGTGTTTGATTTATATAGAAGAATGAACAAATTTGAAATACATTTTCGAGAACAGTCATACAGTTGTTTTGGGGAGTATATAAATGTAGATAATAAATACTTGCTTGAAATAAAGAGAGTAAGCTTTCTTTTTCATGTCGAATATCATTATCTGAATCACTTGACTCGCCCTCCTATTGTTTATTAAAATCATTTTCAAAAGCAGTAACTACTATTTTTTCATTATTTTGTTTGAATCTGCTTGAATTAGAAATTTCTTTTCTATACGATCATCACCTGAAACTGGAATTCGGCTGACAAAAAAGGTTACACAAAGTATCTATTCTACTATTTTCCATATATAAACCTATTTTATAATTTTGATTATTTGAATTTGATACTTATCTAATGTTACTTATCTTCTAATCTAATACATGAGCTAAATGATTCAAACTTAAAGAATCACTCTTTCTTTTTCTCTCTTTCTCTTGAGCTATAGGTTAACTTTTTCCATGCTATCAAAACATCAAAACAAGTTTATACATCGCTCCCCCCCTCTCTCTTTCTTTCTTTCTCGCGCACTCTCCATAGTCTTCATGAGTTCGTTGACTGTGTGTATGTATGTATATTCGTTGACTGTGTGTATAAAATAAATAAAACCGAAAGTGTCGCAATTGCACAAATAAAACTAGACAAAATTAATCGGATACGAGGAAAAAAAAGAAAAGTTCGGAGGAAAGTAAAACTGACAAAAAATAATTCAGTCCTCAATATTTTTTGAAAGAGTCAATCTTTTGACATGAAAACTTCTGATTTTAGTAGATTAATGAAATGGCTTTCTATTAAGCCTACATATGTTAAAGTTTAAACGCAAACAATACATTTATAAGCGCAATGAAAATCTCGCACACCTATTTCAAAGAATACACAGCACGGGTCGCTCCTTCAGGTTTTGTCTATACTTGCTTTCGGAACACTCCCGCGCTCCTTGATAGTGGAAAAATAAACGATATAGTTTTAATTCCTTCTCGTTCTTCCTTTTTCTTTGTAGATTTAACAATTTTACAAAATTCTTAACGAAAAAGTCTCTCACAATGAAATAAGAATCATTCTACATTAAAATACCGAATACACTCATCGAATCGGCGTTAAATCCAATTAACACTTGTACAGTCACCGCATCGACGACTTTCGGGGTACAAAAAGACAATATACCTTATCGCTATATACACGATGTAGCTTGGAGAAAAGAGAGCTGCTACTGCTGCTGCTGCTGCTGTGGTGTGACCGTCAATTGCGTGGGCAAACGTCTCTACAGGCCGCTTCCGACCTTCGCAACAATTACGCGCAATTAAAGTCGCTGAGCGGCAAAGGCCGAAGGCTCGTTGCCTTAATTCCTACGGGCGATCCTCTCTCTCTCTCTCTCTCTCTCTCTCTCTCTCTACTCCCTCGCATACTTGCAGAACGGAACTGCTACCGGTCCATTGCCACTACTATAGCGTGTTGTACATCAGGCTCTCGTGTCGCGGAATGTTAGCTCGTGTAAATACTTACTCTCTTTTGTCGTCGTTGTCGTCGTTGTATGTTGTTCGTTTTACCGAAAGCGACGTTAATGACTTTATAAGTCCGGATGGAAATCTTTTTTAATTTGATTTGCTGCGGGTGCTGTTACTGCTGCGCACGTGCGAGGTCAGGAGCCGCTGTGGAGAGTGCGGAATACGTGTGTGTGTGTGTGTGTGTATTTGGATGGAATTAATTATATCGGGGGTCTTAATGAATTTTGAAGTACATGGAACATGATTAATATATTGAAAATAGTTTGATTGCTAGGTGTAGTTGAGTTATTTTAGTATTTTGGAAATTAATTTGGCAAAGTGATAGATATGTAACTTTTGTAAATAAAATATGTTATTGGGAGTATATAGATTCTTAATAATAAATCGGTATGGAAATATATTTGTTTTTAAATATCGTATTTATTAAAGATATTTAATGAGTACATGGGATTATTCAGTAATTTCTTCAAACAATCCAACAAGTTGCTAAATATAAATTTCAACCCCTGTTGTATACTTATCGATCATTGTATATCTACAACATGGCATTTACATAAAAATACATGTACTATTTTACAAGCGATAACATTGCGCAGCCGCAATAAGATCTTATCCAAACTGTGCAAGTAATATCATACTTTTCCACACATTCAACACCAATGACAAAACGATCTCAAAACATGACCACTCGACATAACAGCCCTCAAAAGACCAACGAATATTACATGCCTACAACAAAAAAATCAACTAATTCCCTATACACCGACACACACACACACATACTTTTTATCTTCTCACAATAGCCAGCATCACACGTATCCACTCTCACCTCACCTCACCTCACTCACTCTCTTATACAACACAGCGTGTGGTGTATAGCACATCCTCGCGCCCCCTTTCTTTCTACCCTTAACACCCTGTCGTGTGCGCGTGCGCACGCGGGGCATTTTCGAAAAGAGGGGGGGTCCCATCGCGCGTGTTCCCGTGCACCGCGGGGCGGCGAATCCCTTTAATGGCTCTCGTAAACATCGGCGCTGCCGCTGCTATATAGCCTGGCGCTTAATCCTTGGGGCTGCGTTTAACGCGATCGGCATGGAAAATCGGATTTGGAAGGCTATTGTCAGTGTGTAGAAAAGGATGACACCGAGCGTGTATATATATATATACATACCGCGTACAGGGACGAGACATATATAGACAGCGTGCGAAAGGAGAGAGAAAAAGGAGGAGGAAGAAGAAGAGGTTTGTGAGATGGTGTAGGTATAATGGGATTGAGAGACAGGAGAGAGAGAGAGAGAGAGAGAGAGAGAGAGAGAGAAAGGTCACGGTGGTGTGTTTACGCGAGATCTCAAGTGGAGGTATTGTACACGGCGCTTGTCAACGTTTAGGTTTAGTGAGAGAAGGAGGAAGAATGAAATCTCCAGGGAGAGGTGGAGTATTAGTTACAGAGATGATACTCGGATCATTGTTTCAAAGCTAAGTGTGCGAATGGCGTTTTGAAAGGATGATACCTTGAGGTTTGGGAGGAAGGGTGGATGAGGAGGTGACCTTTCGATGTGATTTCGGTAGCTGTAGTCAGGTTTTTGAAGATCACTGAAGAACGTTGCGGGCGTAAGTAATTTCATGTAAGGTGACTTATTGTTTGAGATGATGGAAAGTAAAGTATTTAGGTATATATTGTAGTGGTTTTGTATAAATATGACAATTGTTCGCACAAAGATGTAGAATATATCGACTGTTTGATTGAACAAATACTCAGAGAAATTTTGGGATAAAAATCGCACTACTTTATAATATTGTTATTATTACCAGATAACTCGGTAAATCAATTATTCAATTATTTTGGAATATCTTTTACACGTTGAGAACATCCGCTAATCTGACACTTTCCTGATTCTGACATGAAGATAGAACCGATCTGGTTGATATATTCTTGAAAAACATCAAAGATTTCGATATTTAGTATTAAATAATTCAACGAAAATATCATTTTTAACCGCTTTTAGTAAAACATTTTCATAAATTGAAAGAGGTAATGAAAATCTTGGATTTTATAAAATGTATCATTACCTTTACAATTATTATTGTTAAACTTTCATATCATAAAAATTACAAAACGAATCGTTCCCGTCGAACTCTACATTACCTCTCAAGCTCAACTTCTTCCATCAGAGGAATCAACCATTCACATCGTCCAATCCTCTGTTTTTCACCCCGAAAAGACGCCTGCTCACTGTCTCTCTCTCCCTCTTTTTCTCTTTTACTCTTTCTTACTCACACTCCTACGCCTCTTTATATATCTACCCTCTTTTCCACCCGGACGCTAACCCACATCGACGTATATATACCCACACTCACGTCACCATACTCTTTTCTCTTTCTCTCTCACTCTCCCAATCCATCCATCCATCTATCCGTCCGTCTGCACTACAAAGAGGCCGAGGTACACAGCGCGTTGGACGACGAAAAGAAAAAAAAAAATTCGAGAGACAGCGAAAGGTCGAGGGAGCGTGGCCATTTTGTCTGCTTATTTCCACGCTGGAACACCCGGTGTATGGACGCCCCGGCGCGTGTAATCGCTAATACCCGACAGAGATAGAGAGCGAAAAAGAGAGAAAGAGAGAGAGAGAGAGAGAGGGTGGACCTCGCCTAATCCCCCAGAGCATGTACGCGCGCGCACATTCCGCGAGACTTCCGGACGTCCGACTACGACGACGATTTGCCGAAAGGGTCCTTCGACAGGTCTGTATGGGGGTGTAGGGTAATGTTGTACGGTGGATAGCAGACGTCGACGAATGTTCTTCTAAGTGATATTTTCTAAAGTGATTTAATTTTAGAAGTGGATTACAATGAAGTTTTTTTTATTCTTTCAAATTGGCTCAATAATTGTTCCTATGTCTAACAATACATTAACGGTTTAGAAACGAATTTAACGAACATAGACGGTAATCAAATTAGTTTAATACTGAGAAAACTAATTTATTTGTATTTTATAGAAATTTAATTTGAAAATAATTTTGCAATTGAAATTAATTTTGCATCTTTTATAATTTTTTTGATTTTTAAAAATGTGTTCTCAACGAAGAGAATAAGAAAATACTTGACACCCAAACAATAAATAAAATATGAAACGCATTTATTAGCCTACTAATTTCTAGTGGTTTTACCATGTTACTATTACTATTTTCATGATTAGGATATTTAGACATGACTCTATTAAACATTAAATTTACAAGTGATGCTTCATTAAATTTTCTTAAAATTTTACTAAATGAAATTATAAACGGTGAATCTATGCCAAGTAAGTAAGTGTAACTCCTCTGAATTAAATTATATCGCGATATATGAATACAGCTTTTACGTTATTTGCAAAAGCATCAAATATGGTAATAGGGCATAGACAAACGCTTTGGTTATCATTGAAAAGGTGGAAAATACATTCATTTATATCATCAATTGAATAATAACGGTGGCGTATTTCTTCACATGAAATATAAGATATAAGATCAGGAAATCCATGTACTATGAAATTGCGCTTAATTAATTCTTTGGCTGAATCGATTGTCGATTTTGGATCTGGAAGGATATTGACTGCACTTAAGAAACTCAGAAGAATAAATTGAATAAATATCCACGGTTAGTATGATAAAATTTAATCTGCTGTAAAAATTTTGAATTTTTATTGAAATAGGAACACTAACCAAAAGTATAAACTAACGTATAAAATCTAAAAATTCTAAAGTTATTGATTCCTTTAAAATAAATTTAATGCTAAGTAGTACTAATAACTCGAAAACATATATAATAGATAGATTTAACGAAATAATTTTAACTTCTTCAAAGAAGCAGGGATATGTCTGCGCTTGACAATAATAACGAATCAAAGTAGGATTCATGAGAACATCTGCAGTGTGTGATAAAATATCTTTATATATTCCGCATGAGGTTTGCTATCAATATATCCGCAGGCTCTTGGTAATTTTACAGTTAGTGTAGCATTCATTGTGATTAAAATTAAACACACAATCTGATAATAGCCGCCATCAAAAAGATAGAATAGTTTGTATGGAATCGAAATAACTTTCAAGTTGTAAACCTTTAAGTTCTTGGTCTTATCAAAATATGAACTGTTCAGAGTGAATGGTTTATTACTATCTCTTTATTATTTGAATTGTGTTTAATCCAAGTAAACCAACATAATTGATGTTTGTTGTTTGTTTTATTTCAAAGAAATTGTAGTAACGAATAGTTTATTTCATTTAGAAAAGTTTTAAAATTAGTCTGTTGTACTAACAAACGCAATTTATATAATATATCTAATTGATAAATTGAATGAAATTATTTTAATTGGATCGGTATAAAAAAGATATGTTTGTGCTTGCCAAAAATATTTGATAAAAACGGGATTTAATAAAACATCTGCAGTGTGTGATAAAATATCTTTGATTGCTCCATGGGGTTCGCTATCAACATATCCGTAGGCTCTTGCTAGTTTTACAGTTAGTGTAGCATTCATTGTGTTTAAAATTAGACACACAATCTGATAATAGCCGCCATATCTTTGATATCCAGATTTTGTTTCATCATACAGGTAGAACAATTTATCTTTAATCGAAATAACTTTCAAGTTGTAACCCCTTAAGTCCTTCGTCTTATCAAAATATAAATTATTGCAGAGTGAATCGTTTGTTGCTTTAAAAAAAAATTAAATATTAATTTTTTAGTAAAATTTCAAATAATTTCTTAACATCTACTTACTTACCATTTATAAAATTGTATTTCAATAACGTTCAATGATTATTGCACATTGATGAATTTGTTATTTTTCTCCATAGTTTGGGGGAGCTACTCGAGAAAGGATTGAATGTATATAAAACTAATTCATTATCTTGATCCATACATACATATAAAACATTTAATATTCGAAAAGTCAAGATTACACCGAAAATTGAATAAGCAGTTTTGCATCCGTCTACCGACAAGTTGATTATCAGAAATTTAGCATTATGATTCCACCAAATTGAGTGTTGAAGCTGAAATAACGGTATTTCTAAATAATTAGATGATGAAATGGTAATAATCACACTGGTTGCTGGAATATTCAATCTGCTGAAGTGAATATTGTCTGGTTGATAAACATCTCGAAAACGTTGAAATTTTTTTAAAATACTATCTTTATTAAATGTAGTACGCACAGTGAACAAAGATGTTAAAACTACAGAATCACTTGCGTCATGATTCATAAGAAACAAAGTATTTATTCTTTGTTTATTAAAACAATGATTTATAATTACTTTCTGAAAAATATATAATTTACATAAGTTTTTAACTATGAAAGCAATTAAGTAATTATGAATTTTTACATAAAAGTTTTAGAAACATATAAAATCTTTAACAATTGATATTTATTGATTGGATTGACTTTTCTTTACGTTGAAATATCTTTTATCTGCGCTAGGTGTAGTCACTGCAGGAGCGGCCACTCGCAAGGAGAGGGTTTCAGTTGCGGGAAACGGATTTTAGCGGTCATTTGAGGGTCGATTTCTGATATTTAAAAATGGAGCTCAGTGCTGATAATTTCGTCAAATGTACGCTTTTTCTTGAAATTAAATTGCCCATGTCTCTAGAAAAAGGGCTCGTTTAACGAAATTATTAGCACTGCGTTGCTCTAGGATGACGGTCCCACAACGACAGTGTTAATCGAGAAAGGGCTAGGTAAGGTAGAGCAATAATGAAGAGCTTGAGTTACAAAGACAGTAAAAGTAGTACACTTATCTCCACTTTGACGGTTTTCACGGTTCTTTATTATATGAACATAACGATAAGCTAACCATATGCTTTTGAATATTTGTATCGTGTCTTTAACCGTTTACTCGCAGTCATAGGAGATTGATCCAAAATTTAATCGAACGCGACCTTGCAATAGCAGAAGTCGCGATTTCCTGACAGAATGTTAAAATTCGTAATTTTAAGAAAGCCAAACTTTAAAAGATTAGAGAGAAGATTAAAAAAAAAGACAACAAAGTGCGTTTTTTATTCACGAATACCATTAGAATACTTACATATGCTTGTGAAAAGTTATGATTCTCAATCGAAGTAAAATAATTATTTCTAAGTTTAGCAGCGATATTTGGTAGCAAACATAAATGTTGTATACAAATACAGTGTAATACAATTTTCAACAACATTTTCCCATCAAAAGAATGATTTTTCATTGAATTAAACCAATATTATTTACATTTATTTATGTTTGACTAATACATCTTACAGTTAAGAATATTTTTTGTCGACTGAAGAACTTTAAAAATAATTTCGTTTCACTAACACACAAAACACAATAAATCGATAGTTCTTACTTCAATTATCAAAATACGCTGTTGTAATCTTAACATCTAAATGTTTTAAAATACGTTCAGCATTAGTGAATACGAAAGAAAAATATTACTAATTTCAAAGTGATTGAAATGTTTTTGTAAATAACGAAATATAATGTTAGAATAATACCATATAAGTAAATAAAATTGTAACAGACGGTTAACTATTTCTTATTTTATTAGGAATTTTTTTTATCGATTTCGATGTATACCGCAATAAATAAATATTCTTAGTTACTCAATTTTCGAAATATATTTGAGGTAAATCAATAAGTAAAGGCAATATCTAACACCTTACTTGAAAAATATTTAAGATAAAGGATTATTTTAATTATTCTTTCAAACTGATAATAACTTCTAGGAAGAAGACAACAAGTGCTAATACTAAACCGCTTATTAATACACGAAACGTAAAAGTTAAATTTTCCAAGTTAAAATTATTGACCTCAGTATCTTCTGTATCATTCTTGAGATAGTGACGTTTCTCTGTATTTTCAATATACTTCATCAGTCCCCTTTCTTTCATGATTGATAAAAACCAGTTAATTTTATACAATATAGGCGAATCCCTTGAAATAATAAAAGTATCACTTCTTTCGACTAAATTAAATTTTAAAGTATAAATATTATTGTTTTTAAATAAATATATTCTTCTAACATTTCGCGGAATCAAACAGCCGATACGTTGCCCTTTATAAAGGCGAATAACGCACTCGACAAAAGTTTTGCTTTCTTTGTAACGTTTGCGTAGTTCTTCATTCGATATTAATTCTTGATGACTTTTCATACCATAAATACTCAAATTAGATTTAATTAATTCATCAAGTGTATTAATTAGTGGACCTTGATCTGACACGATCTTAGAAGCATTTAATTCGCTTTGTATGACAATATTCATTATAAAAGTTGCAAGTATTATAAGTACAAGTTTTTTGGGATAGTTTCTCGATTGAGGTACTCGTATAAATTGTCCATATAAAAATAGATGAGTGAATTCTAAAATAGTTAAAGTTTTTGTTCGTTTGAAAATATACTTTAAAAGAACAATTGAAATGAAACATGTTATACTAAATAAAAGCCAACATGTTAAATCAAAATTAAGTTTTAATCTATTTGTAAATCTTCGGGATTCTTTCAAACAAAGAACGTTAATAATACTACTGCTATAAGGATACGCTTGAGCTGCCCAGTAATTGCGAATTAGATATGTATTCATCACAAGATCAGCTGTTTTCGACAGTGCATCTTCAGCAGCTCCATGAAATTTTCCATGTTCATCGACAAAACCACCAGATTTTGTTATTTTTACAGTTATAGTAGAATTCATCTCGCTCAAAATTGTGCTCATCACTGTAAATGCATATCCGCTAAAACGTTTGTAACCTGCTTTTGTTTTATCGTAAGGAAAAACAATTGGATCAGGAAGAAGTACTACTTTTAAATTGTAATACCCTAGATTTTTCGTCTTATCGTAATACAAAGCTTCGCACAGTGACGTATCTATTAAAATATTCAATTATAGACGTCTGGTTTTCCAACTAAGTTACAAATAAAAAAACTGTTTACTTACCATTTGATAAGAAAATTTCATCGGAATTAGGAACAGGATAATGAAAAAATGTTAATTGTTTGTCTCCCGAGGAATATGTTACCTTTTGCCACATCATCGGAGCTATTTCTGTATAAGGATTAAAACTATACAATGACAATTGAGATTTTTTATTTTTGCATAAATATATAGCTGACAGAATACTAAAGCTCCAAACTATGTCAAGAAACGTTGTTGCTTCTTGACAACTATTTGGTGAGTCATTATTGACTATTAAATAAAGCGCAGCATGATTCCACCATAGGGAATCTCTCGTATGTTTTAATGTTGTTGTCAAGATTGAAGCAGAGGAAGTGGCAATAATCACGCTAGTTGCTGGATCATTCTTTTTGCAAACGTGAGTCTTGTTAAGGTTGTACGGAATTAAAAAATGTTTATTTTTTATAAAAATACTGTTGTCGTGTATTTCAAATATAGTCATCGGAATAACAGATTTCACAAGGAGAGATTTAAAAATAAATAGATCACTTTGGTTCCTATCAATTAGAATGGTATTTTTTGTTTTACCTTTGAAGCAAGAATCAACAATCTTTGCCTTAAATATCATAAATAAAAACTTTATGAAATAAATTACTTTATATGCAGACAATATTGCAAATAAATAATAAATACTTACTGCCACGTCTGATATGTCCGTTTCTTTAGATGATACAAACGGATTTAATTCTCTAATGCTTTTTACATACCTTATCGTGTACATTATCAAAATAAATAATATCAAATAAATCTTATTTTTCATGATTAACGATAAAATTGAATTCTATACCAGTCAATAATTTCAACAACCGTATAGAACTGATTTGATTTTCTTACACGGATGTTTTAATTCGTAGAAGCGAAAAATATTCCAGCACACGCTGAGGCACAGATTTTACGCGTAAACAGTTCAGCCAAGAAGGAGAAGAGGGCACAATAATCACAGCTCACTGCTGTTTAAGATTTTGAGCGAAGACACGGACGGTTTGAATGGCAAAAGTCCCTTGACAGATCTGCTTAGCGAGATCGGAGAGAAATAGTACTAGTATACTCGCTCTCTCTCTCTCTCTCTCTCTCTCTCTCTCTCTCTCTCCGTCTCTCTGCGGTCGCCGTCGACCTCTGATTGTCTTTTATTGGGTTAAATTGAACTTCCTTCTCGTGATACGCGGCTCGCATCAACTCACTCGCTTTGAGTAGTTGCTTAGCTCTTAAACATCGTGTGTGCGCGCACGCGTGTGTGTGTGCGTGTGTAGGTATGGGGTGTCTTTAATGTACTGCAATAAGTATAACTTAAGGCGAGCGAAATAAAAAGAGTTAAATTTGTTCTAGTGCCAAATAGAATTAGCCGCTGTAAAATTGCTCCCGCGCAAAGATAAAGTGTTTGCGGTTTTAAATTCGCGCTACGTTTATCCTGTTTATCGATGATTCAATCTTTTATAAATATATTATGCTTGGATGTTCTTGCGCCAAGATTTTTTTTTTGGAATTCCGATTGAATGAAATTCTTGTTGTAAATTTTAATTGTTTATCACCTTACGATCACAATTTTGATATATTCGTTAGCTATATAAGTTAACTAATTTTAATCCAATGAATCGTTATGGCTTTTGAATTTGTTTATAAATTAAATTTTTTCGAAACAACTATACCGACATACGTGAAAAAAACAACTGACGCATCAAGGAAAGCTTGATGACTAAAAAACTAAAACCTTTGAACAAATTACCAAGCCAAAATAAATATATCCTTCAAAAGCTTCTCCTATTTACTGAAATTACAATACTATATTTCACTTTTGAAAAATACAAAGAAAAATACAACAAAAAAAATTATGTTTTTATGGTCGGTGCGCGTATGAGAGCGATCCACGTGCTAGTATATGAGTGAGAGAGAAAACGAGAAAGAGAGAAAACGGAGGAATTCAGAGCGAATAAACACGGTGATGGGCGACCGCATGCGCGCGTGCGATCTCGACCCATGAACCATCTTTTCCACATATGCGACACATACACACATACATAGACATAGCTATGCGCGATTGCATTTTGCGCGGGCGTAGCGCGCAATTATTGTTGCGAGATTCCTGGATTAGGTTAGGCGGGATTGAATTGAATTGTCGCTGGAGCGTAATTTTTAATTGGCTATCTTACAGCTTGAACGTGAATGGAATGAGAGAGAAGCATTTCCAGTAGTAGAATTATGAAAAAAGTTAAAGAGTATATATATAGTATATATACCATTCACCAAAACAATATACATTTTTACGTTCTGATAATAATACACCAGATTTTATCTCTTACATCTTCCTTATTATCACGGTACCAAAAAAAAAATCTATCCTTATACACATCCAATTGCCCTGCCGATGGAAAATACCAATCAGTCGTACCCGACATCGCAGAACCGCACATACACACACACACACAGTTGAGAATCTCTGTGACAGCACGCAGTATGTAGCCTCTGTTATACGCTATGACTACTGGTACACTGCGCGCGCGCGCTCGCGCTGGCGGGGGAGAATCGCACTGATAAGAACAAATTATGCAGATAAATGTTACACGGCGATGTCGCCGATGTATCAGGCCGCCTCTCAACTAGCTCATTCGCCTTCGTTATCTATTCATTGACGGCGGGGCTCTGTCGACGTGACATATACACACATACATGTACGTGTTATACATATATATATATATATATACACTTGCTCTCTGGACCAGAAATCCGGACTGTTCCCATGTTCCAGTTACGGATCGGACGTGCGCGATGACGACTGCTGTAGTAGTAGTAGTAGTAGTGTAACACACGCAGTAGCAGTACTGGCTTTGTCTTAAATGATACGTGCGCGCGTGCTTATTGATCGACGGATGAGAGAGAGAGAGAGAGAGAGTGAGTGAACAAGTGAGGATGGTGAGTTAGAACCGGACATGCGGGCGCGCAACTGTGTTCTTTTTTTTCTTTTTAGTTAACGTACGATGCACAGTTGTGTGGGTGTCTTGATTTTAGATGTAATGGATTAGGATGTAATTGCCGGTGATTAACGGTAGAGATGATGCGGAGATAGGGTGGAGAGAATTGGTTAAGACAGACGTTGTTGATTTGTAGTTGTACATAGCAATTTGTTATTGGTTTGTCGAAGTGAATTTTCGAAATATACTTGTTTACTACTCATATTTATTGTATTTAAATATATAGTAATGTAACATAATAATACATCTTATAGTTGGATGAAATTCTTATAAGTTAAGGATTTAATACGCACGGTTGTAACGCACCTGACTATCGGAAACTTCGCATTCATCGTCGTTCGCTTTCGTTCCATCATTAAACTATAACGAAAAAAAAAAGGAGCCTTAACATTTCAATACCCAAATTACATTATATGCCAGGAAAAAAATAGCCTCGATTCAGCGAAAAACAAAGAGCGAGGCGTCCATTCTCTCGCCTGACGTTATAACGGAAAACCCTTTTTCCCAACCTCTCGTGCACTCACAATAACGGTCGTTTAATTCTCATTCATTACATCGCGTCATCCATCAATATATATATATATATATATATATATATGTGTACCTACACACGTGCCGGTAGAGTCAATCAATTTCGGTTCTTTCACTCCGCGTGGTGCAGGTACGTGTGTATACGGCAACCACTAGAGACGAGTGGTTTCCACACCTGCGCCGATAGGTTAGCTCTCTCTCGCTTTTTCTCTCAAGTGTGTGTATATGTGTATGTTTGACGACGTAGAGGGACCGTAATGATTTTTAAACAACGACTGGAGACCCTCGTAAAAGTTGCCGTCGCTCCTGTCTTTTTATCTCTCTCTCCCTCTCTCTCTATACGTACATGTGTGCAAGTGTCGAAGGAAATATTGGCTTTTCCCCTCGACTAAGGATGGATGAGTGTGAGGAGGGTGCTAGTAAGTTGGGGATTGATTGGGTACACTAGGGGTTATACTTTGGCACCTGTAAAGCTTCATGAGTTGCAATATATTTTCTCGGTGCATATACACATGAATACATTGTGATTCAATAACATTCAATAGACTATTATAAGAACATAACTATATAGCAAACGATTACAGGACTCTTTTTGTATATTCTATTGCTTCTATGGTATTTGAACAAAAAAAAAATCATAGCTAAAAATGAAATAAATCTTAATAGTGTATATATATACAGACCAGTGTCGGGCATCACCGTACGACGACCTCCTGAATTGAGAAATAAAACGGCCCGTGCGCGCGAACGAGGAAGCCACTCGCGAAATCACACACACACATACACGCGCACAGACGTATATATATATATATATATATATATATATATATATACCCAGGCGGATGAGAGAAAGAAAAGGCGGAGAAACGCGGAGGACCTAATGACTTGGAGCATCCGGGAGTCGCCGCGGCGGGACGCAAAAAAGGATTCGCAGCTGGAAGGACCTCTCGTTCTCTCTCTCTCTCTCTCCATTAAGCTGGCTTTAATAATATCGGCTCGCCTGTGGCTTGGCGATCCTCGCTCTTTGGGGGTATTATCCTCTCTGCGATGTACAGATTAATTAATTATCAAGCGACGCGGCTGTTTAGTTGTTACGTAATGTTTATACGAAGTATAGGTTATTATAAAATAAAGTTGTATATAGAAACATTTCAAATCGCAGCTATACTTTTTAAAGTCATCGCAAGAATCTATAACGCAATGATTATCCCAATAAGTTATACTCCTGAAAAATCGGGAAAACCCCTATATATACCGTGACGACTAATATAATCGTGAGAATCAATTTCGCTTTACAAAAGCTTTGCTCCACTCCCATTCATCCGTTCATTCATCCATATACGCAAGTCTCGTGAGATATAATGCAAGCGAAGAAGAAGAAGAAGAAGAAGAAGAAGCCAGGAAAAAAAACGGGCCCCGTGCGCGCGCAGTCGCGTCGACGCGAAGAGAAGAGTAAGAAGCGCCGCTCCCGGGCTGCGCGCGAACGCGGCTGCCAACCTAATAAAGCAATTTGTCACGCCTGTCGTCCGAATGCCGGCCATACATTAACACACAATCTTCGCGGAGTGTATAGCTTTGTGCAGGAGTACTACACTCTCTTCCTCTCTCCGCTTTGTTCTTTACGTGGCCGCAGGCACGTGTTATAGTACTTTAACACTCTTCTCTCGTCTATATATACATGTACGCGTGTACCTAGTACGTGTGTATATAATATCGATGAAAGGAAAGTATATATATACGCGTTCACTGAGAGAATCTGGAAATTAACGTTGTGTGTGGTATTATATGTATACATATATATATACAGAAAGGATGAGGCGTGAACGATACGGCTGTTTGTCTTGTATATATACATATACCTATACGAACCCCGGCGTTGTGTCGTTCGGTGTAGCCCTGATTAATTTTTTAATGGGATTCGGATTGGAATCCTGGGAAATGTGAAGGTATAGAGAGAGAGAGAGACGAGGAGAGCAGGTATATATATGATAAATGGTTGCGCAATCGGAAGAATTATGTGGTTCCGATATATACATATAGGCGACGGCGCCCGTAAATTATAGAGGCGGGTGTTAATCGGCCTGCGCCGCCGGAACGAAAATTTTCAAAATGAGGAGTTTGAGTAGGGAAAACGGAGTTGAAGTAGATTTTTCTTTCATGCTTGGTAAAATAGATAGGTGTAGTGGAGCTAACCGAAATATGTATAGAAAAGGGTTGGGGTGAAAGTGTATTATTGCTGCAAACTCAATTAATTTATCGATTTGTCTTTTTGAATTTAGTGATACAGTTGAATCTGTCTTATCAGTATTTTTTTATGAATACTTTCCACTTTACTGGTAACAACTACAAGGAAAAACAGAAATCAGTAAAAATTACCTAACTGCCAAGTAAACCGGAGTCTGATTCCTAAATTTTTTTGTAAAATTCCAAGTTTGCGGTAAAAGCTTTAGGTTTTCATGTTTGACTCTGAATTGCTTAAGACTGTTAATTTTTACTGATTTCTAAACTCCACAGACACACATTAATATTTATATTCAACAATTACACCTTCAATCCCTTCCATTCACCTACACCATCAACGTTAAAAATTCTCCATATCACCTAACCTTCCCTTACCTTCGATCTCTCTCACCCCCCACCCTTACCACGTACCACACGTAATTACCTACACCAAACGACACTATACCGCGACGACAGACGGCCGCCTCTTGAGAATAAATCCCGAAGCTACCGGAACCCGCGGCTGATGCAGCAGCAGCAGCAGCCCCACATATAAGAGTTATGATCGAGCGCGTTTCGCAAGGTCGCTGCTGCTGCTGCTGCCGCCGCCCGCGGGACTATCATAAGACTTTTTGCCGCGTTGCGACCCTGACGCGATGAGGTTTCTCTCTGAGCGGACTTCACTCACTCTCTCTCTCTCTCTCTCTTGTTTCTTGCTACCGGCGAGCGCACTAGTGATTGATGGATCCCCCGAGCGCTATGTGTATATATGTGTAGGGCAATCAGATGTGGCATGGTGGATTGCAATATAGAGAGAAAGGTGAGGTTGAGATTTTTCGTTGCGTAGTATATATATATGTATAAGAATGTATGTGGAAATGTAAAGTTCGGTGGAATTTTTAGCTGTATAGTAATTTATTTGCGTTAAAAATGTATAGCATCACTATAGGTTGTTAAAATTTTATCCGGCATATTTGTACATGTTTGTAAGGTATAATTTTGAAAATATTATAGTGAAATGACTTTATCAAATAGAGCGTTGGTTCATTTTATCTTGCTACATTATGAATACCAAAGTTATACAACGGATTATTAATC
The DNA here is from genome assembly GCA_035583055.1 of Torymus tubicola. NCBI lineage: Eukaryota > Metazoa > Arthropoda > Insecta > Hymenoptera > Torymidae > Torymus > Torymus tubicola. Next base: position 19,607,142 of record JAWWEQ010000055.1, on the reverse strand, counting down.
TCCCCGTTATTCTTTATATTTCAGCTGCGTATAACTTCCAAGGAACATAGTGAATCAGATTCAATTTAGACATCTTCATCTCAGGATATAACGATGCGGTTAACATCAGAAGACACTTGTATACAAAAGTAGCTTTGAATAAATTGTCGTCATTCATATCATCTAACCACATATTAAAGGAAAAAAAAAATAAAAACCTAACTTCTCGGACGGTTCCTCTGAACCATCACTTTATATATATATATATACGAACCACTAAATCGTTAGAGTATAGCCCGTCGTAACAACAGACACTCACATATCCTTGTAGATCCTCTCCTCGTTACGAAGCACATTCGTCACCCGCAGCCGTGTGATTCTCCCTCGGTCTAAAACCCATCATTCTCGCAGAAACAAAAAAGTTTCACACACTTGAATTCCCTCAATTACACATTGCTGTCGTCGTTGTTGTCGTCGTCGTCGTCGCCGAAACAATTCTTCGGTTCAAGGCTACGCTACCACTATAGTTACGGGTACCTTGTGTATATATATACATATCGTTCGCACATCACGAGGAACTCAAGGGTCGGTCCATTACTGATTTGACCTCGACTGACCCGTTACGTGTATATATATATATACGAGAAGAAAGATCGTTGGTGAGGATATATATACGTGTGTGTGTGTTTTCGTGCACCGCTTGATTCAATTAAAAGCGAGAACCTATAGCATCGCGCTTGCGCGTGACGACGAATCTATCTATCCACACACACACACACACACACACACACACACACACACACACACACACACACACACACACACACACACACACACCACGCGTACTTTTTTTTCATTCGCTTCCGAGAAGGATAACCTCACAATACTATAGAGACAATATATAGGTGTATATATATGTGTGTGTGCATATGGACCCAACACTAATCGTCAGCGTTTCGCTGATAATGAAGACAAACGAGCGGCCGGAAGTGAGCTAATTCTTTTATATTATACATTCACCTTATGTGGCTAATGCGTTTTGCTCGGACCCCATAAGACACTTCATATATATATCGCCTACTCGATTCACCATATTCTCTCTCTCTCTCTTTCTCGAGTGTCTTGGCGAATTCGGAAGTCGCGGTGAATCACGAGTATATATATATATATATATATATATGTGCTGCGCGCGCGCGTGAGTCAGGACGTGCATTCCAACGCGTGGTAGGAAGATGAATTAAAAGTGCCGGTAATCGGATTATAAAAGCCAAGAGCGAGCTAAGTTTGCATTGTGTGAATAGCGAGGAAGACGTGCGTGCGTGATGCAGGCAGCAACAGCGAGTGAAGCTTTCATTCAGATATTATATTGTTGTGTGATTTTTATTGTATAAGCCTGCGATGCGTGTGTTCGATGCGAGGTATAGAGAGAAAGAGAGTGAAAGAGGAAGAGTTTAGCTGTCTATTCTGGTTTGAAAGGTTATATGTGGATCTGTGGTTATTGTATAGGCAAAAGTCGAATGTCGAATTGAGATATATATGTATAATGAAATGGTGGATATATTGGAATTTATGATAGGATCCGGTGTACATTCTTACAATGCGTAAATGATCATTATTGTTTGGAGTGACGTGATTCTTTATAGCTGTAGCAAATGTAAATTTCAGGGATACTTTTGACTAATCTTTATTTCAGTAAAGTTACGGATAAATAAGACTTAACATTAATTTAAAATAATATATAAAGTACAGTCGTTTTTAGTCCATTTCTAAATTTGCACACTGTTTAATAACAAAAACCTCCAAATCCGTGACAAAAAGTCTATTGAAAAGCTTTTGAAACAATAAGCTCTACACGAAACGAACGTTAACACGATTGCTCCATAACCGTTCTATTACAATTTTATTAATGACATCAATGAAAGCACACTACCGCGCCACGCAAGGCATATAATTACATTAGCCAATAAAAAAAGGCCTAGATTCTTATAGATGAAACAAAAGACGCCGCGTGGTCACTCAACAGCAGCAGCATTTCCACGAACCGACGAGAAACCACAACGGAAAGCAAACGACTTAATTCGCTTAATCAGCCGTCATGTATATAACACACGTATACATGCGTATATATATGTACACATACATCACACGCGTTCCCTCATATTTCGCTGTAGGGTCGGGAAAGCATCGAAACAACGAATCAAAACGACGACATTTAATTAGCATGAGCGAGTCTTGCGGGCCCGAATTGAATTAATCGAGGATGAAAGAATCACGACACACATATATATATATATATATATATATATATATATATATATAACGATGTGACAGCTATACTCTTGCGTAACTCTTCTCTCACTCTAAAACGTCGGCGACGCGACGTACAAATAACATACACATATACATATATACATAGAGAAGGCAAATGGAACCTCCGCACGCGCGCGTACACACTTTTATTGCATCAACGTATTTGATAAGAGGCGAGGTCACACACTATATACGCGCGAGCATGACAGATGCAATCAATTGCGGCCGCATGCTGTCGTCGTTGTCGTCAACGTCTACTCGTCGATATATATATATATATATATATATATATACACGTCGCGACGAATGATAAGTAAGTAAGTGTCGCTTATAATGGGGTGATGATGCGCCGTCGTTGGGGCGTGAACCTATGGATGTTTTAACGTATCCGCGAGAGAGAGAGAGAAAGAGATAAGTTGAGGTGGCGGTGGGAGGAGAATTGTAGTTGGGTGGAGTGAGGTGCGGCTTATAAGCGCAAGTTGTGAGTTATCTGTATGTAGTGCGTAAATATGTTGTCTGTGAGCGACTACATTGGAAATGTAGTCGATGTTGGAATTGCCAATTAATGAATGTAGTTAATAGAATTTGAAGATATCACAAACGTATTGTTTTCTATGTATTAAATTGTATTTATTACATTACTGTATTCTTGCTGATATGTTAGCTATCATATTGGGAGTAAATTCTAGCTTTCTAAATTTTTATAAAATCGTTTGCAATGCTTTCATGAAATAATTATTTATGCTTACAAACGAATACATATATACATACAGAACCGATACAGAATTAAGCCTCTTCTTAGATATAGTATTGGATAGTATGGGAATATTATCTCTTGTCATTATATACAAAATGCAAAAGTATCTTGAAGACATTGAAAATTCTATAATCTCAAATGTGTTTCTTGTTTTGTTCTACACACAGTGAAATATTTTTAACTAAATTGATGGAGATTAACGCACGAAAGGATTTTTTTTTCTCTACGTTTTCCCAAACTTGAAACCGGCATTATCAATGTGATGAAGGCTACATTACAGGCACATTTTACCGTAAAACTTTTGAAAAATCTTTTGACTTCGAAAAAAAGCTTTGACGTGACCATTGTGAAATCTATGAAATTGCTTTTACGGTACAAAGTATTGTATAAAAGTTTCTGTTCAGTCAAATCTTGCTTATCTTCGAAAACTTATAAAGACTCCATCAGAAAACAACGGTGCTACGAAATTCTGTTTATTAATTAGATTTTCTATTTTCCTATAGGATTTAACAGAGTACACGATATCTAAGCATTTTATATTATGTTCTCCCAGCATCCGGCTATATTCCTTCCAAGCAAATGTAGCTTTACTATCACGTGATATATCTTTATTATTTGAATTGCTGCCGTTTAAATTCATTAATTCTAGAAAATAATATTTATTTTGTAGTAAAAATGAATACAGTTTTTAAATTTCAAACAATGACACACACACACATTAAAAGCAGAAAGTCTACGGTAGAGCTGAGTAACGCTATAATAGATCTCAAGAACCGCCTACCCATCTCTTCAATCAAATCAGAGTCGTTAAAATTGCTCTCATAAAAATTTCGCCTAAAATCACATCAGCCCAATATAAACCCTAATCCCAATTATCTCATCTAAACTAAACAAACTACAATTAATAACCCCCTCTACATATCTACACACATATCTAACACACGTATATATATATACATACCAGCATATCCTATCTCCTTCCCTATACCATATATATATACACATCTTCTCGTATATATGCGACAACGCAAGGCTTTCGCACGCTGGAACCCCGAGAGAACCAATCCGCCGGTGAATTCCGAAGGACTATATACACACATACACATACACGTGCGCGCGCGTAATGCCGGCGCATTGTTAATGGATCGAGAGACTTGAATTGATCCGTAATTTGCGGCGGTTGCACTGTATTGCTATACCAAGCGCGTGTGCATGGCGAATGCCATGGATTCTCTCTCTCTGGCGCGTTGCGTTTTTTTTGTAAGAAGCAACAAGAGAGAGAGAGAGAGAGAGATAGAGAGGATCTGGGATACAATCGGCCAGTGAATCTAATGCCGATCGGATAAGTATGCGAGAAGAAGGCGCGTGTAATTTATGTTAAAACAGGTGTAATTGTTTGCCGATAGGTGTATGGGGTTGTTGTTGTTGTTATAGGGGATGGGGAATATTGTAAGAATGAAGGTTAGATTATCTTCCTTATTTATATTTAGTTTTTTAATGCGATAAGTATACAAAATTCAAAAAGTTACAACGTATATAAAGGTTCTTAACGTATATTATAAATGGTCGGTCCACCCCCTATACAGAAACCACCGCAATATACGAAAAAAAAAGAACTTTCTTTGCAACAAAGAAACCAAAAAATTTACAAATTCATTGGCTCGCCACATCCTCTTCGCCTGAAATATTCACCGCACTGGCCAGCAGTTCAACTCGTTCGCTATATATACATACACACGTATACATATACCCTACATATATATATATATATATATACCACGTCAAAAATGTTCATATATATATACCCTCGTCACAGAATACCAGCACCCGATCAATGTCTCCCCCCCCCCCCCACCGTCTTCTTCTTCTAACCGCAAATGAATACGCAAAATAAGCTACGTTGCATACATACATATATATATCTATATACAGAACAGGGAGCGAAACCGCGACGGCCAAAGTTGTTCCGTGTCACAAGTTTCAGACGGCAACGTGCGCGCGCGCGTGATGTCGAGAGCGAGTTGGCTTGACTATGGCTGGCTGCCGCCGCCGCCGCCGCCGCGTGGTTGTTAAGAGGGAAACTTTTCGCAATCGCGCGGTGTAGAACGCGCGCGGAGAGGTATACGCGTTACGCAACTTTTTTTTTTTACGCAGCCACGATGTCTAGTATATATATATATAGTATACATAGCGAGGTTTTCTTGTGATCTCGAAACTCTCTCTCTGTGCGCGGTAGATCTTTGTATGTATATATGTATAATGGAAGTGAACCGTGGTTACGAAGAGGTGCGGGATTAGCGTAGGATTTTTCGGTGGCTTTTGGTGCGCGGCTTGGTGTGCGGAATAATGAAAATGATAGAGGGGGTATAGTTGTAGTGTGCTGGGTTGGTCGGTTGCTTGCGTAATATAATAGGGAGAGAGGTTGGATGATATATATATATATACACGCGGGAAATTGAATTTTTCTTTTTTATTTTCGGGAATTTTAATTTTGACGGTTTTGATGTGCGCGATTGAGTATTGTGCATGTAGGAGTAAATGCGTTATATAGTAGGGGACATGCAATGTTCATTTGCAGAAATATATGTTTTATGAAAGAAAAAATATTCTTTACTCAATATTTCATAATGCTACGTTGATATAAAACAATTTATCGGAGATATTATACTTTATCTAAATATCCATAGCTTTAAGAATACCTATAGAAGCTTATTAACGATGCAACGCAATGTACATATAATATTCTGGTAACCATTGTTTTCTACACATTAAAAACAACTTTATTGCGGATAATATATTAATTCGAAAAAAATTTCTTCTCCTTTTGTCATTATTTGTTCACTGAAACTTCTCAAATTCTAATAGCCTGTACGAGCAATTTTTCATACCAACCTATAGTTATATACTCTCCAATTATAATAACAACAACAATAATATAATAACAACAACAACAATTATCTAGAGTGTAGCCAATTGGTTAGCTTGCAACAAGTTCTCCCTTAATATTGATAAAACAGTATACATAACTTTTGACAACTATATCGTGACAGTGTTCCTGATAACATTCCTATAAGAATAGACAATAATATTGTAAAAAGGGTTGAACATTGCAAATACCTTGGGGTAAATATTGACTTTAGTATGAAATGGAACTTTCACAGTGATTATATTATAAACAAAACTAAATATCTATTATTTGTCTTCTCCAAGTTTGGACCTTTCCTAGAAATAAAAATACATTAATGATGTTATATTGTGCTCTATTCCACAGCATAGCAACTTATGGAATTCTAGTTTAGGTAGGAGCATATAATAATAACATTAGTCGCCTTCAAAGACTACAAAATAGATTACTTAAAATTGTCAGCAAAAATACTTTTTAACTTAACAATTACCCGCTTAATCTGCAACAAACTTTTGCCCATGAGACAGTTGTTTATCATCACGCCAATTTAAAAAGTATTCGAGAAAATAGAAATACGAACACCAGAAGGAAGGCCATTCCTATACCAGAAATAAACAATAGTGTCATTAACTAAAACAGTTTTTTTAGTAGCCTTAAGAATTTTTAATGAATTACCTAACAATTTCAAAGAGCTAGGAAAATTATAAAAATAAGGTTAAGAAACTGGATTAGGTCGAATTATGGATCCATTTAAATAATTTATGTTTATTTAAACTTTACTACATAGTTTATATTATGTTTATATCTTATTTGTTTTATTTCCTTTTTAACTCGAATACTGCAGATTATAAATACTGTTTTTCGCTATAAAAGATTTAAAGACATGTATTAGATTTCAGTTTAGTTTTTAATATTAATTTTTAAGTTACACCAGACCTACGCACAGGGTAACACTCAGGTGTTCCTCTGCAGGAGTTACTCTGTATCCCACTTAATGTAGGACTTAATATGTAATCTTTATTCTGGTTAAATAAATAAATAACAACAACAACAACCAAAATTGTAACACGCACACGTGTATGCGAAAACCTTTCATTCACATACACACACACACTTGGCTTTTTACTACTTCATCACTCGCCATTTTCCCATTGTCCATAACTTTCCCGGACAAACTACACACAATCGAACGTCCGGCAACTTTTGCCTCTCTCTCTCTCTCTCTCTCTCTCTCTCTCTCTCTCTAATCACCTCGAAGACAGGCACACACATACACATACGCTTATATACACGCGCAGTACGAACAATAGGCAGCCGAGGGCGATTACGACTCTATATATATATCTATATGTATATATATATGTATGATGTACGTCGAGGGTCGTCACCGCGAGCGAGCGTAGGTGCGTCGGGTGAGAAGAGATGCGCGACGACTTCACACGTTGTCCAGCCTCGCGTGCCCTAATTGACTTTCGGCTTGGAGTCGATTGGGAGCGTATGCGCCGCGCGTGCACGACACGAGATGGGATTTTCCGGCCGGTCGAGTGGATTATTCGAGTAAGTCTATACATGAGTAAAGGGGATCGGTTGATTTTGCGAATTGTATTATAAATGTGTTTTGATGTATATCGTATGTTATACGGAGCTATTAATTGTTTGCGAATTATTTAAAATCTTGTTTAAATTGATTTTGTTATATACGTAAATTGGTTTAATTGTATAGTACTGATACGAGTATATTGTTGTGCATGTAAAGAGATTTACATTGATATAAAGTGCATGATGACTTTATTTAGAATTTAACAATTACTGATATTATTCTTATGTACGTATAGTTATGTTTTAACGTATAGTTGTTAAAGAAAACTTGAGTAAAGTAAATGTATAAAGATTTTATTAAAGGTTTTATTAAGTTATAAAAACTATAAAGAAAGTAATATTTATATGCTTAACTGTAATCGATTATCAGAATAGAAGATAAAATATACATATTGATCCCTGCTTATCAAAAGATATCATTACTTGACGAATTACAGATTACAACTGACGTTAAAATACAATCCAGAACTATGTATACACACAGATATCATTCACTTTACTTTTTGCATACAAAACATACAAACCTTTCCACTACGATACCCCCCACTCATTCAATAATTCGCTCCACCTTCGCATCGTTCATATACCCCATATCTCAAGAAATCAAAGAACCTCAATAACCCAACATCATTACGCATCCCCCTACTTGTACGCCGCCTCTGTTATACACAAAAGACGCAGCGACACGGAAATTACCACACACACAGACACATACACACGCGGCTCTAATCTCTCGATCATGACCGCGATAAAATCCCCACATTTCTCTCCCTTATTCCCACTCCAGATAACACCATAGCGATATATATTAGCCCAATCCGTCCTATGTCTCTCCCTCTCTCTTTCTCTCTCTATATATATATACATACATATACGAGAGAGAGAGAGATAGAGGGTGAGGTTTGATTGGTCCATTGACGTTCATCGTCGTCGTCGTCGTAGTCGTCGTGTATATATATACGCGACGACACGTGGATATAGATAGAATATATAGCGACCACCCCGAGTCCTCTCCTCTCTATACCGCGCGCGCGCATCTCGTTACGTACTCATTCAGTGCGCATGGAATCAAGTGGAATTGTCAATGTTCCCCTCCTGTGGAGAGATAGAGTAAGGGAAGAGAGAAATAACGGGATAATCCTTGTACCACACGCGTATGTGTATATATATATATATGTATATATGTGTTTGCGCGAAGAGACGAAGGAAAGTCCTGGGGCGCGTGTGTGTATATATACGCGTGTGTGTAATCGTAGGTACGAAAGCAAAAGACGCAAGTCGACCGTGTGATTCGTCACCCCCGGGGTTTATTGATGTAATACGCTGCGGGATGGTGCGTATGTCTGTGGGTGGATGCGATGCGAAGGTTTGTTTTTTCGTCTCGGGGAGGGTGAAGGTGACTTAGGTGATTCAGAGAATCTTAATCTTATATATACAGGTAATCAATTGCGTTTTTTGTTTATGTTGTATAGCTGTTTGTAGTTGTACGAAATACTTGTTATAAATGTCTGATAGTTTCTAAGAATATTTTTGAAAAAAGCATTGAGTTAGCGAATATTCTTTAATTAACAATGATATGCATTGTGTTATATGTCTTGAAAATTCCTTTTGAAACTACAAATCTGCATATACAAAAACAAGCCAATTCAATCAACCGAACACATGAGATATATATATATATATATATATATATATATAATCCGTTCACTTCCCATGCATCCAGATCAACGAACCGCGCTATCCGTTACATATTTTCCCATTTCGATCATCAATGCCTCTCTCGTTCACTCTCACACACACACACACAATCGTCAATCCCAAACCACCCCCTTTACACACCAGCCAGAGTCTCGTGCAAAATATTGACATGTTACCATATCGCGCGAACAAAGGACACAACGTTCCCTTAAAAAATTCGCGCATACATATATATATATATACATATAGAACCCTCTTTCTCTCTCTTTCTCTCTTGGCTATAGCAAAAATCGAGAAATGGAGTGTAACGAAAGAACCGCAGCCACTCGAGGTTATTTTTCGCCCTTCTCTCTCTCACTCCAAGTTCCCATCGCGAGCTCACATGTACGTATGCGCGCGTAATAAAAGTCGATCGACTACGCGCGCAGTATATATAGCACTGCCGCAGCACGTCGGACTGAGCATGTGGGCCAACAATGCCCACTTCGCCGCGCGACGCACTTCACTTCGCTCCATTATTTCTCACAAGTATATATGTGTGTGTGTGTGTATGTGCGCGCGGACTTGCAAAAAAAAAAAGATCGTCCAGTGCCGTCGCCGCTGCCGCCGCCGGTGTCGAGAGCCCTTGACGCGAATTTCGCGACGCTGTGTGTCGAGGGATGAAGTCGGTCGTAACTCTAGTATGTGTGTGTGTGAGCGTTATGATGTGTATGTGGTGTGGTAGTTGAGGTTGGTACCTGCTAGAAGAGAGAGAGAGAGAGAGAGAGAGAGAGACGCTAGAGTCTAGGAGTTTTGAAAGAGGCACATGTGGGTGGCGGTGGTGCATGGCAGCGGCAGCGTATTATAGGTTTTGGGAGGTTGCCAAACGCGGTTTTAATGGCGATTGTTAATGTTGGAGAATTGATGTGGACTTTGCTATTGTTGAGGAGTGTGGTGCATAGGTTTGATGGAAGTTTTTAATTTTCAGATGGTTGTGAGAAAAGTAAAACAAATAAATCGTTTCTTTTGGGAAAGTAAAAGGTTGAAATAAGGAGATTAAGGAATAATGATGAAAATGTGAAAATATCCGTCAAATGTAGAAAAAAACCTCTTCTAAACTCCAAATGCTTACTAGAGCTTAGATAAAATATTAGTAACTTTTACTATATCATAGATTATATCAATCATTACGAGAAAAGTATATTAATAAATGTATATATCGCATTTCTCTGTCTTCCTCACTATACGTGCGGGTACATTACACTCACGATCATCACCGTCCCAATCCATCTTTCTCTCTCTCTCTTCACTCTCATATCACCCAAACCAAACATAATAATCCCAATTTCATGCGGCGTGATTCAATTTAAATCTTAGCGCCATGCACACTACGCATCATCGCACACATCCGGCTCTGGAAAAGCTCTCTCTCTCTCTCTCTCTCTCTCTTATCGTCATCATCACCATCATCATCCGTCAATCCGCATCGTTTTCCGGTCTTTAATTTTTCGAGTCTCTTTTACCAACGACACACACACATACACTATATGCACGCTCATATACAACAGCCCTACGTTGGTCGAGGAAAGCGCGGCGTTGTTGTGCGCGACCGTGTGTCGAGTGGTCCGATCGACTGATAGAATATATATATGTATATATATATACGACGGTCCTCAAGAACTCCTAGGTGCGGGTATACATATATATATATACACACGCACGCATACATATATATATATATATATATAGCCAGACGATAGAATGAGAGAAACGCGCGCGCATGCAGCAGCAACGACAGTGGTACACGTACCCCGAAGGGTGAAACAATAAGCGACGAAACGACAATGAGGATTTAAGTGGTGACCTCAATGATATCAACTGCACGCCGGAATAGAATTCAATTGAATTGAAGGAACGGAGAGCGAACGCGAGCACACGCGCGCGGGGAGAGAGAGAGAGGCGGGCGACTACTACTACTGACGTTTCCCGCGACGACTCGATGTGTGCGAGTTGCCGACGTCCTTCTCTCGCTTGAAGCGGCGACGCATAGGGAGAGACTGACTATATATGAGTGAGCTCAACGGAGAGAGAAGAGATTCGGAGATGAAATGGCGGAGGTTCGCGCGGTGATATGGTGATTGAGGATTTTGTTGCTGAGATTTTGGAGTTGTCGAGCGACTGGTTTTAGTGGGTGAAGATATTTGTAGAACATGGTTTGATCGTAGTGATAATAGATTATGGTTATAATGCTGGTTCAATTTGTATATAGATGAGAATCACTGCGAAAAAAATAAAAATTTCTAACATTACCAGAACGAGAAAAATTTAAAATACATTTTTTGTATGTATATATCGGAAGATTTTTCCATGCGATCGAGAAACTTGCAGTAATTATGAAAATCACATACTCGCCTCGAACCGTAAAAATCTTAATTAGCCGCGGTGATTGTTGCCCCCAGCCTCCGAGATGACTTTTTTTTCTGAAAACTTAAATTAATGAAAATAAATTTATGAATTCAAATAGATATTATCGTCCGGCGTATATGTATTATGAAGTAGGTTTTCTGAATTTATTACGGACAATATCTATATATATGTGTGTGCACGTGTATATAGTATGACGGCGTGCTCGAAGAGTAAAACTCGTTCGTATATATAAAGTGCATAAATATTCATATATATAATACGCGCACGTCGCTGTGGCAGTAGCACATCTGAATTATCCCGCGAGTATCAATAAAAAGCGCAGAAGCAAATTAAAATATTGAAAACTGAATTTTCATTATTTCGCATTAAAGGTGAATAAAAGCGCGCGTTTGTGTGTGTGTGTGCGCTATGTAAACTTGGTGATTATATATCGTTGCATGTGAAACTTTGCGCTCGTAAAGTACAAAATTTTTACGAGTCGAGGTTTTCCATTATTTATGCGGCTAACGAGACGTATAAATTAAATCAACTCGCGATGTTATTAACGTTATTTTTATTCGCTCGAAGACAAACCACGTGGTTAATATAACAGAATCAAGAGCGCGTTGACAAACAAATCGGGTATAAGTTGATGGATGATAAATCGATCGTAATGCGATAAACTGCAATTTCTTAAACGGTTAATCTTGAAATTGATCTAATTACATGATTTTATCAAGTTGGAGAAATTAATAGCTCGACAGCTTGTGTAATTTATAACTATACAAGATCATTAATACTATTTCGTATGGAAAAATTAATTAAATGCTGAATAATTGATCACATCGCACATTATCCTTATGAGTAACAACATTGGATACGTTTTTTTACTTAACATTAAGAGGGGCTTGCCACGAAATTCATACAATTCACCAGCTCTTTCTTCTTACCTCCTACGAAACCTAGTTAAATATTTATTATCAACTCTAATTTCGCTATTTTAAAAATTTGTCTAACCCTAATCTTTTCCATAACTCTTATGCATAGATATATACACACCTTCTGTTTGAATACAAATTGAAAAATAACTTGAAAAAAAAAACAACCAACACGAAGCTATATATATAAGCGTTCCATCACAACGACCACAAAAAATTCTTTCCGCAACTATTGCCAACCTTAGCTACTTAGTAAACGACAAACAAACTTCTCTAAAACAATTTTCCCCAACCAAAGCAGACCCTGCAAAACACAAAGGTATATATAGAGAGCGCGTCGAGAGAACTACACCGACCATATCGTCGTCGCGACGCAACGCAACAACAGAATATCACCGCAGTTGTACCGCGCGCTGTGCGCGCGACTGTGGCGGCCGCGTAATTGCATTCCACATAATTAATAAAGCCGTTGATACGCGTCGTGTAGCTACAAATGGGGCTAGCATGCGGTTAATTCGCGGCGGCGGCGGCGCGATCGCTGACTCGCGATTATACTTTCATTACGTATTATCGTTCCGACGTTGTGTGTGTGTGTGTATGTATGTATATACAGAGAGGTGAACGCGTGTCCGGCGGACCGAGAAAGATATACTTGAGAGCTTTGTTATCATTCGCGAGGACGGTAATGCGTGTGTTCTGTATTGTTTGAAGGAAGAATTTTTTTTCTTTTTTGTATACTTAGAGTTGAAGAGGTTGGAGAAGAATTTTCTTTTTGTTTCTTTGGGTTTAGTATCGAATGAATCATAATTTATAGTTTACGGTTGCGTTAAAAGATTTTGAATACAAAATAAAAAATGATAAAGTTCATTAAATAAATAGATTTGATTAGTCTGCGCAAAATATCAGGAAGAATAAAAAGGAAGAACAGTAGAAAAAATTTTCTGATCAATACACTACTGTCAAAATGTTTTAAAATAAGTTAAAAAAATTAAAATTGTCGATTTTATCTTGGTTCAAATGATCGCCAACTTTTAGCGAATTGTTTAACAATTTTTAAATTAATAATATCATTGCATAAATATGTTGCTGTTGCTGAAGAACAATAAATATTAATATACACAAGTGAAAATAATATATTATAGATGCTTTAAAATATAATCATTGCTTTGAATCGTTGTAATTAAATGTAAATATTTAACATAAACTGAAATATATTTATTATTAACTTGTTAACCAAAGTTGATTTATTTTCTATTAGAGTATTTAAAAATTAATACTCGTTGTATAAAAGCATTGTAATATAACAATTCAGTTATATAATGCAATACAAGAGTGTAAATATGTAATATATTGTAATAATTTGTTTTCGCAGTTAATATAGATGTACGAGAATCTAACGGTAAATAAATAAATGAAAAAACGATGATTATGAATTTATGACATGTCATTATGGAAAAATCATAAAACTACTTATTAAAAATCTATCTAACTCCATATTATATTCACGTTGCATAAATCTCTTTGATTTAGTTAAAACCGATAAAACTTTCATTTTCCGAAACCATCATATCCATTAACCCAATCACATCCACAAATAAACCAACATTCAAAGTCATTCAAAACAAAATCACAACTTCCCTAATTCACTCACACACACACACACACTTTGCACTATCGCACAGAGATATATATATTCCACTTCATTAACCCAAACAACTCATTCATCGCAGTCTCTCCCCACAATAATCTCGTGCAATCGCAATATTCATCTTCGAGCCATTATATGTACCCTCGTTTTCGCGCACATCGCGCGCGTACAACTCACCGTCTCGTGTATATGCCTATATATCACTCTTCCACTATACAGAGCACGGAATTATCTTGGCGATGCAGGTGGCGCCATCTCCTAGTCGACGGGCGAACTGACGACCGATACCCTCCTACTTCAGCTGCCCATATGCCTACAATACATATATACAGGGCGGGTATGCGAGGAATGTAATGCGGGAAAAGCGTGAAATTTCACGTAAATTTTCCCTTAGCCCATTGTGTGTTTATACTTATATATGCGTATACGTGACTGTGTTTGCTGCTTTACCGTCGTATTGTACTTTGTAGCGAATGTTTAATCGGGAGGAGATTGTAATGGACGAGGGAGATGTTTAATTGTAGATTGGAGGAATGGAATCGATGGGTATGTTTCGCGTATGCTGCTTGGTTGTTTCTTTCTGAGGGTCGTTACGCAAGTATCGAAGATTATGTAAAGCGAGTTGAATGTATAATGCTACGAGTGGTTGTAATTGTTATCCTTATTATTGTATATAAATGTGTACGCAGTTAGGGTGAAGATTTTTCTTTTGGTTTTCGTTTCCTTATTTCATATAAGTGTTATATAGGTATGGTTTGTATCATTCGGATGAAATAATTTATTGCAAAAACTTTATTGTTGTAGCGGTTTTCTCTACGCTTCATGCTTCGTGGTAATTATCGAAAGATAATTGAATATAAAAACATATATTGTACAAATTATGTAATGAAACTATACCTGAACTTCATTATTATTATTAAACTCTAAAGATAAAGGGGAAAATATAAGGATGATGTTTTTTCAATAAACTCAAATAGAGTAGGATAAATGATAAAATAGTGTACTGAAATCACTCACATTTTTTTAATCAATACATTAATTTAGTAAACTAGGAAGGTGCAGAAGTTTAAAAAACATTTATAAGCTAACGTAAGGTTGATGCGGTTAACTTCAAAATTAAAAAAAAATTTAAATACGTGAGCGGAACAGTGATTATGAAAAAAAGAACTGAATTTTCAAACTCTTCATTCGTACTCGTGAGCCACGTGTTTCTCATCAGATGTTCTAGAATACTTTTAAATAAATTTAACGTTCATCATTATTGAGGATTTTTGACAATCAAAACTCCATCAAATTTTAAAGTGACCATTACTGCACTGAGGAAAGGATTTATTTATAGTTAATATATTTAGTAACAGTCAATATTAAAATAGTTGATTTTGGGGAAATATAAGGAAATTGTAAATGTGAGTACATACAAATTTGAATAAAATTCCAAAATATTACTATTAATGATGCGCATATTAATAGTTAATATGCTTAGTTAATAAGAGTTCACAAAGAGTAAATGTAAATAAATTTTTCTGTGTACTTTTAATATATCTTCATATTAACTATAAATAAATTCTTCTCTCAGTGTGGATAAAATTTTTTAATGACGTTAAAACCTTAACATATTGATTCTCTCTTATCATGTTGGTATAGAATTATTATTATAATAAACTAAAAATATATTTTATTATAATATAGAGGGTTTGTTAAATTTTCATTCCTTATATGTCAATTTTCAGTCATGGTCTTAAAATTAGAAGCTATATCGCAATTTTGTTTGTTTTGTTTGTTTGTTTGTAGTATCATTTATTAACGCTCTAGGAGAATATCCTCTTAAGCGCGGACTTAAATAAAAGTACAATTTTGTGCGTGAACGTCATTACTGTGCAACTCTCTACTGCCTATAAATTTTTAGAACAAAAATTAATGCAATAAAAATGATGTTATTGATAATTCACTCAACTCGAACAATTATTATTTAATAAAAATTGTTTAATCCTATTGAATTTATTTTGTTGCAGTAGCATATATTATTATTCTGCTCAATCGCAATAACCAATTACATCAATTAATTTAACAAAACGATGTATCACTGTATACTATTCTCATCACAATTATTTAAACACATACCAACCTCAAACTCTCCCATAACACTAATATACAATTAAAATGTTTTCTACCATTCCACTGGAGTAACACACATATACAACGCAATCTATATATCGTTATAACGATCGTTTTGCCGATCTCGCGCGATTTATCAAAAAGCCCGTGCAAAAAGCCTCTGCAATCTCCATACAAATAAACCAATTACCACAACAATGCTTCCGCGAAAGATTCACGCGCCGTCGCGCGATGCCTTTTTCCTCTCGCGAGAACTTGCAAGAAAGAAAGAAAAAAAGCCGAACAAACAGCTAAAAGAAAGAAGAAAAAAAAATGAAACGAGCGATACGCGCGAGCGCGAGTAATCGCGGGCAATATCCTTAATAATGATTACTCGGAACGAAATTAGCTCTCTTTCTCTCTTGTAAACGCGCGTGTGTGCGCGTTAACGCCTACGCGACCCATAAATCAAGAGCGCATCGCGTGTCAAACGGATTACGCTTCGGCGCGGATTAAACGTTATCGCGCTAGTGGTTGTGTAAAAGGAGAGTATATATATATGTATCTCCTTTTTTGTTTCTTCGTTCTTTGAAACGCCGACGTACTTTGTCGCGGTAGATTGATTCGCAATTTCGTGAGAGAGAGGGTATGAGGTGATGAGGTGTTACGGGAGAGATGTAAGTGCACGGGATTGCAAGCGAGCTGTGTGTATGGAAATTGTAGAGTTGCAAGATAGAGATTTGGGGGTAGACGTGCAAAGGTGTTTAGGTCTGTATGGTTTTGGTGAAAGTCGAAAAACGATGGGAATGCGAATTAAAGGTTGATTTTCTTCGGTTCGTGAATATTTTTTTATGTATACATGTAAGATAAGATATTTTCATGTTAGAATACTGATTTTTTCTTATATACTTACAATATTGAATATTTTATTTTAGTAGTCGCAATAATAATCAGCACTTGACAAATCATTGAATCGATACTATAAATTTTACAATTATATCATTGTAAAATTACAATTTAGACTAAAATAGTAGGACAATGTCAAATTTTCTGCTCCATGTTCACGAAAGAATAAAATATTTACATCGCATATATAATTTGCATTCTTTCGATAAAAGAATAAAATTTTTATATTTCCACAAACTAGTTGGTATATACAGTTACCTCAACAACCTCTCAATCACAATTCGATACAACATATAACCATTATGTACCTACATCTCGCTCCCATTCCATTACACCCAACAATCTTCAACCATTCGCCATCCATGATCCATCCCTATACCTCCACTATAATACAAAAAACAAAATTTCACATCCGATTCCAAGAACCACTGCGTACATATAACCACACCAGCAGCTATCTCACACCAAAATCCACACATTTGCTCGCGTTCGAATTCGAAACGAGGGCGTTTGTACATACACACACACACATACACGTATAGAGTAAAAAGAGGCCGTCGCTGAGCGACTCGCTGTAAAAGTCACGCGCGCGGCGGCGGCAGGGACGTTGCGAGCGGTCGATCTTGAACGCCGGTAGAGTCGTCCTCACTTATGTGCGGGGCAAGAATTCACGTGACCGTACGTATATATATACACTTGCGCAGGCGTATAGTATGTAGGTGTAAGTGTATAAGTTGTATGCGTGTGTCTCTGAGAATACGAGAGAAGAAGAGGTTGTGACGGTGCGGTGGAATGTTTCGTTGCGAGGGAGATGAAATGAAGAGCTGAGGTGGAGAAAGAAGTGGGTTAAGATTGTGAAAATTGTTTCGTTGGTGGGTTAGCAATTACATAACTTTTTTAATTCGTTGTTTTCGTATATGTGCAAATCTCACAAACGCTTCGAAGAACTTCGAAAAATGGAACCAAAAATTTTTTTTCGACGACACCTTCCAAATTAGGTTTTTCTTCTTGGTTAGGGTGTCTAGAAAAGATATCTGTTTTTGAACAAAGTCCATCAAAGGGTATCATTTTTCTGGGACCCATAATCAATTGTTTAAAAATGATTATAAATAGATCTAGTATAGTTCTAAATTATTCCACCAAAAACAACTTAATAAAAAATTTAGAAAAAAGAAAATAAAATTAAAAAGCGAGAGCTTTCTAGATCTTTTTTCAGAATTAAAAAATGTTGATCCCATCAAAAGTTACGTGAGTTTGAAGTTGAACTTAAAATACAGAAATATTCACGAAAACGGTGTGAAAAGGTCAACAATTGTCCCAGCCATTGACCACGTGTATTTTAGGCTTAACCTCAAATTCACGTAACTTTTGAAGGATTCAACATTTCTAATTCTGAAAAAAGATCTAGAAAGCTCTCGCTTTTTAATTTTATTTTCTTTTTTCCAAATTTTTTATTAAGTTGTTTTTGGTGGAATAATTTAAAACTATACTAGATCTATTTTTAATCATTTTTAAACAATTGATTATTGGTCCCAGAAAAATGATACCCTTCGATGGACTTTGTTCAACAACAGATATCTTTTCTAGACACCCTAACCAATAAGAAAAACCTAATTTGGAAGGAATCGTCGAAAAAAAATTTTTGGGTCCATTTTTCGAAGTTTTTCGCAGCGTTAGTGAGATTTGCACATATACGTTGAAAAAAACATAGAAGGATTATAAATTTTGCTATGAGAATTAATAAATGTATACGCGCCTGTTTATATACACATGTTTAGATGTGCATATCGCATGAGCTTACTTTAATTGAGAAAGATTTAGTACACTATGCAAATGTAACAACAATTAGCAGAATATCAAGCATTTTATCATCAGATCTAACAGAATAAAATTCCCCATTTAAATTCCTTCAAAACGAAACGATATTAACTCAACGCTTCAACACAAATTTCCCTGTCTACGCTCGCGCGAGATCAAAACAAAACGCGTTTCTAACAATTAAACCAGCCACGCGCATTCAGTATATACCTGATGATTCTCAGAACGAGGAATCTTGACATTCAGCCGCACGAGCGTCTATTGCGTCTAAGTAACGCAAATCATTTAAAAGTGTAATTGAAGCCATTTATTCTCATATATATACACACACGCGTGCGTTGCATTTGTACAACAACGCGCGATACACATCTGTACACGATATCGCGTATATATATATAAATCTACTAATTACTGTAGCTCGTGCGTTTCTATGCATTAAACGCATTTGTAACATTAATTCTCTCCGCTTTCCCTTCCTATAACAACAAAGCCGTACTAACCTCTTTATACACATATCACCTCAAAAATTAATCCCTATATGTCGTTTCTCCTCGGTATAACCGTACAGCAACCTCCCTTACGTGTATATACATATATATATATATATAAAATCAACAACAAAAACACATCCCCGCAGATCGTTTCGGTCCCATTCATCACCATTATCAGCACTGACATTATTAATCCCTCTCCTTTCACATCCCCCTCCCCCCCGTTCCCTTCTTATATACAGGTGACTATACAACTACCGTGTACACACACATATATATACTTACTCTTTCCAAGGCTACATACAGTATAACCCCGATCGACGTCGCAGGACGCGCGCGCGCGCGCGCACTCGCGTGGCATGCGCAGCATCTCGTTGCAAAAACGCCATCAAACGAATGCCGCCGTCCTCATGCGGTGCACTATACATTCGTGCTTGCGCGTATATATATATGTATACTATACGCGTTTTGCGCATATTTGAAAAAAGGGGGGTGAGAGAGAGAGAGAGAGCGGGATGTATGATTTATGGCCTCGTGTGTGTGTATATATATATGATGGAAGCAGCGGGAAAAGAGCTTTTTGCTACACGTGGCGCGCAGGTTAATGCGAGTGGATGATTTTTATTGAAAATTTTAGGGAGGGGGGATGGTGCTGGTTGTATATATACGTTGTGTAATGTCGTTAATTGAAAAGTAACGGGATCTGTGCTGTGGTAATTAACAACGAGTACGTGAGAGAGGCTTGTTTTCGATTCTGATATGAGTATTGGTGCTGTATGTGTGTGTGTGTGTGCAATTGCTGAGTGATTGGACGAGCGAGTTAACAATGATGATTATGATGATGATGATGATGCGAGAGGTGAGAAGTTTATTACGATGGGTGAAAAATTCTGTTGTAACACGGTGTCGATGTTTCATACAGGATCATCGGGAATTGTAATTTTTTTTTATCGGTTACTAAAGACCGCAGTAAGTTACTTAATATATTGCGTAGCTGGCAATACTATACTTATAACTTATTATATATACAAAAACATTTACATATCGTATCAAAAGGTACCAAAGCGCTATAACAAAACACTTTTAAATTCTACAATAATCCTATAATATGGTATCCATCGTAACATCATTATACTTCCACGTGATTACACCCACTTTTGTAACTATAATAAAACATATCAAACCGCCGTTACCTCTCCGATATATACCAGTCTTAAAACGTGAATTTCACTGTGTTCAACAATTTATTATTTGCAACGCGATCACACGCGCGCGTCGCGGCGAGCTTCCAGACGAGAAGCTGCTGCCGTCGCCGCCGCCTGCGATTCCCCGAAGATTGAGTAAACTCGCGCTAGAACTATCATTAGGAGAAAACCACAGGCTGGACGTCGATTCGGGGCTAATCGAAATCCAGTCGATTTCGAAACCCTATCTCACACATACATGTGTATGTATATATATATATACATGCGGACAGATGTTAGGTATATGCATGTGTATACGTATATGCCGACGGGCTAAAAATGATTAATCAAATGGTTGGCTCTAACGGCTTCTCTCCTATATATACGAGACAATGAGAGCAGAGTACGCGTATATGTTATAACTCTATATAATCCAATGTAACAACAACAACGACGACGACGACAACGACGATATAGTGGTACATAGACGCAATATATACGCATGATATATATATAGGTATACACATTTTTCCTCGACCGTCCCGCGTACACAATAGGCGTAATTTATAGAATAACGGTATTATAACCGCGCGCGGCAAGCGAGATTTTGCATTAAACACCCGTAATAATACTACACGCACACCGCGCGCTACACACGCAATTGCGCATAATCGTATAATACGTATGTATATATCCTTTGTTCTTACCGCGTGCGCGAGCTCTCGACTCGTTTTCCGAACGCTATACAAT
Source organism: Torymus tubicola (assembly GCA_035583055.1). Taxonomy (NCBI): domain Eukaryota; kingdom Metazoa; phylum Arthropoda; class Insecta; order Hymenoptera; family Torymidae; genus Torymus; species Torymus tubicola. The sequence goes on along the minus strand of JAWWEQ010000055.1, from coordinate 19,585,680 downwards.
AATGCATTGATAATCGAGAGCTGAAGAGAAGAAGAAGAAAAAAAAATATATATATATATATGAACGATCGGCTAAAGTGGAGAGAGAGAGAAAAAGACGATTAACATAATCGCGAGAGAGAGTAGCGCATTAATAAGTGCCCTGTGTATAACGCGCGCGTCACACACAGACAATTTGTATGTAATATACGTGTACAAAAGTTCTCAAGAGGGCAAGTAGTACACGTTATATATTATCGGACGAGACAACCGCGTGTGGAGTTGTATAAACGCGATGGTTGAGTTATAATGAGAGCGCGGATGTAATGCGCGACGAGGGAAGGACAAAAAAAAGCTACGCGGTCGCGTATAAGATCGCGATGTAGTTAGGAAGAAGTAAGTTGTTGTATAACTGCGCTTTGACGTGCTTGGGACGTTTCCCCTCCGCCCACGATAATCTTAAGGGTTCTGTTGTTTTTTTTCTGTCAAAGAAAAGAAGGTAGGAATGATGAATGCGCGGTGGGCTTTTTCATTTATTCAAATGGTTCAATTAGGGACTGACAAATTGGATTGGGTGCGTAATCCATGTGGGAAATATGTATATATATATATATATATTGTTGCGGTAGTTGCGAGGGTGAGAATGATAATTAGAAAATAACATTAACCGCGTGGTATGTACAAATACATATATATATATATATATATATATATACCGTATAAAGTAAACGTGTATATATATATATATATATATATATAATGTCTGCTACTACTACACGAGCCCGCACACGCGTTCGCCACCACACGAGCATCATCAACTTGCAAAAGTTTTCAAAAAATTCGAAAAACCCAAGAACCATCGTTGGAGTAATAAACGTACTTTTTGCCTCTTCTCCCTCTCTCTCTCTCTCTCTCTCTCTATCTCCCTTTTACTCTGTACTAAACGAAAAGCGCTTGCTTACTCGCGTCTTACAACCTACAAGAGCGGTTTTCCACCTCGCTCACTTGCTCGCACGCGCATTAATACAGAGTATATAGGAGATGGCGTAGGGAGGGGGAAGGAGGGGGGTAATCATTAGGCGTCTTCCGTTTCCGCGATGCGCGAAGCGAGGCATCGTAAACCGTATTAAGCGTGTCCATAAAATCTCCTTCCCTCGACGTGCGCGTTTGCCCGCTCGCTTGCGTTGATTTCAAATCCCAGGAAGGCGCGCTTCTTTATATATATATATATAGGGAGAGAGTATATATGTATATATGGGTAAGGGCAGGCGTGTCGTATATATTTATTGAGACAATAAACTGCAATTATGTGGCGGCGAGTGAGGTTCGGCTTAACTAACTGCGAGAGAGAGAGAGAAAGAGAGAGAGATGATGCGGGGATTGTTTTTTCTGCGATGTGTGTGTATATGAGAGCGCGGGTAGATTTTGTTGTTTTTTCGGGAAGGTTTTTGTCGGTACTTGAGGTCGAGAGAAGGATTGTGTTCGATGAACTGTGAATTTTTCGGGGTACCAGGATATGGAGGGGATTTGATGGTAGGGTTAGGATTGTGGTATGATGAGATGTTGATGAAATTTAGTGAAATTCTGGTGGTTTTTGTATGTTGGTGTTGTGGATTTATTGATAAACTAAACCTGAGAAAAATTGATAAAATATAATTACATAAACTTGACAGTCATTTTGTAAGGAAGAAATGGATTTTTATAAATATGGGATTTTGCAACTAAACGTATTTTTTTGAGAGTACCATAAACTGTTTATAAAGGAGTAGAAAGTATAAAATTAACTTCTATATTTAATCGTAAAGTTGATGGCACAGACTAAAACGTTATTCCAAATGAAATATTAAAATATTTAATGAATCTAAAATTTTTCGATTAACCTCACGAAAACGATCATATAATTCATTTCGCATTAAACTATCCACATATATTACATCGCAAAAGCAAACATGCACGTCAGTTCAAAGTGAATAATCCCGGCAATCGACGGCATTAAATGAAAATAAATTTTGCGCAATGTACAATTAAATTAAATTTATATATCGATACGATCTTTTCATCACCATCTCTCTCTCTCTCTTCACGTCCATACACATTAGAAATTCCATAAACCATTTAATAGCTCTCGTTGCGCGCGCGCGCGTGCGGCAAAATAAATAAGCAGTTCTGTCGCGTTCTAATACACTGCGAAAACTCGATAAAAATGCTTGCACGAAACAAGTGGGCGGCAAATAAAATAGCCGAGACATACGTACAGCGAGAAAGACGTAGTATATAAGAGTACAGAGGAGTAAGCCTTATAATGCCTTTCCTCGTCAATTTGCTTCATTATGCAAGTAATCATGAGGTGAAGTTCCACAAGCAGCGCGAAGTTACATACATATATATACCTATACCTATATCGCGGCTAGCAAATTGCCAAGCGACGAATCCGATTATGTCTGAACGCGCGCGCGCAATCATAGCACGCGGCAATTACAAACATCGATCTCGTAGCGCGTAAGTACGCGCGAGGGAGAGAGAAAGAGAGAGAGAGAGAGAGTTAAGTAACTGCATGTAAGACGGACAACGAGAGCCGATGGATAGAGGTGAGTAAGATAGTGAATGCAGTATATGTTGTGTATATATAAATATTGCGGGTATGGTTGCAATGCGACGACGACGTGTGCTTTCGAGTAAAGCTATATGGTATATTGATGGTTTCGTAAAGGTTTTATAAGTGAGGATGGGTCCATTAATCATAGGTCCTGGAGATAATGAAATATTATTTTCTCTTTCTTTTAAATATTTGTTATGTAAAGGTTTGTTGAAATAATCTTAATGATAGCTATATATACGATAGTATATAAATAATAATTTTATTGTTAAGGTTCTTAAACGTATTTTTGTTCAAAGTTTTTAAAGAGATGAAAAATTGATATATACCTTAATTCAAGTTAAATATACTATATATGCGTTATCAATCTAAAAGATAACACATCTGAGTGAGAAATAAAGAACTGCAATTAGTAACTGAAGCTCTTGTAATTAGAATAGAATTGAGACTAAATGAGATTATCTTTAAAGATAACGAAAGACAAATAAAACTTTAGCATCGTATTAAAATAACATATACAACAAATTTCTATATATCTAAATAATCTAAAAAGAATTCTGATCCAACACAATTCCGCACTTCCGAGAACCCATTTAACTCTCTCTCTCTCTCTCCCCACCAACGCCAAAAAATCTCCATACAAAATCCAACTCAACCATAAACCCATACTATACCATACAGCACACGCAAGCCTTCTCTCAATGCACTACACGCATATATATATCCATACGTATCTATTACGCATTTATATGCCTCGAAGGACTTACGGGCGCCTTGCTCCGATCTTATATACACACGCCGCGCGCAAAGACTAACGATCGAACGACTCAATTACACCGTACGCGTGGTGTGTATATACACATATATATATAGACGATAGATCTCGTCTAACGGAATTATCGGCGTCGTGTGCGTGTATTATATACCTGTCCTTAGAGTAGTGGCTTTTATAAGGAAGTTGCTCATGCTGCGGCCATTGTGAACGGACACGTGTCTTTCGTCACTTCGGCAGCCGCTTGATTTATATACGTGCAAGCGTGTGTATGTGGCGTTTGTAAGGAGAGTCACAAGCGTTATAATGATCGAGGCTCGAAAGTGCTGTAAGTGGTGGATTGAGTGCTCGTTTGTAAAATGGATGTATAGTTGGTATAGGTAAGACAGTTGCATGTGGTGAGGGTTGCAATAAAAGATCGGTTCAGGATATGTAAATTACGTATATAAAAGCGAATTTTACCCCTAATCTCGCCGTATGCAACGTAACTCCTTGTACACTATACTCGCAAAACCTCTGTTTGAACTTTACTAAACGTTCGAATGAATTTATAATGTCGCAATCGTTACTGTCGTATATATAATATAGTTGTTCACGACTTAAAAACTACTCTCTCGCGTATGATGTAATTTAAAAACTTTTAAGCCTCTATATACTACATTCGTATACTAATAACCTAATGCTGTGTTGTATATCCGTGTCGATGAATCGGTTCACAGTTACCGAAAAAAGTCGATTTATGTTTTGATGTACTTATACATCCATCAACGGGACGATTACATTGTATACTACATACATTGTATTTGATTAAACGTGCTGAGTATAGGGGGCGAATGGAAGGTTAGTATGAAATTTCTATAATTTGGTAAAATAATGGTAGCGTTATGATAGTTACTTAAGTAGATAAGATTAGCTCGTCCGCGCGTAAATATCTTTATATATATATATAAAACCAACGAGCGACAAACTATCACCTTTTTTTGCGCTATTCCCATCTCACTCTCTGCCATTACCCTAACGCCTCGCGTTTACTATCAATTTCTCCGAACAAGCCATTCATACCAACTTCCATCCATCCTCTCATTCTCTTCAACGCCATATCCTTATTAACCCCCCCTACATATAACATCATATTCCAGCAGCATTAACGAACACCTGTGCCTACACATGTCTCGCGTGCGTCCGACGCGCGGGTGGATTCGGCCGCGAATGAAACCATCGGAACGATGCCTATCTTCTTCTTCTTCTTCTTCTTTTCTTCTTCTCTCTCTCTCTCACACACACACTCTTCTCATGTGCTACAGCAAGGTGTTGTGTATTACACGAGCGCGTAATGCATATATATATACATCGACGGTAATGACGGCCTTTCGCGCCTTTATGAAATCGCTCGTATATATGTATACACTCGCGTGTGATTAGGCTAAAGCGCTACTACTACTACTACTACTACTACCCCTTTGTAATTCGACGGCTGATCCAGTTGCTCGAGCGCCTCTATCTCATTAAAATTATATTACGCGGAAAAAGGAGGAAAACGGAATAACGGCTATGGTTCTGCGTATATGTATATAACTAGTAGTTTTGACGCGCGCGGTTTTGCACATTCCTTCGCGCGTGTGAGGAGTAGGTGGATCGGATGCCGAACGCGTATATGGTAGAGAGGAGTGTACGTTGCGTAAGTCGAGTTTTATAATTTTATGGGAGAGAATTAAGCTTAGAACGGGTTGATCTTTTAGGATGTGCGCTATACTCGCACGCGCTACTGTAGTCGTATAATCGTCGTCGCCGTCGTGTATAATTATATATGTATAAGAGATGGATGAGTCGAGGTATATATATATATATATATATATATATATATATGTGTGTGTGTGTGCGAGGGACTGCGTGGGTATAATACTGATTATGGTTATGTTATTTGAATGCGATTAGCGTCAAAATTTAATTAAATAATTTATAGGTTCGAAGTGGCTGTGTTTACAATGGAAGATAAGTATAATAAGTATATCCATATATTTGCATTGACGTTGGTTTGCCATTTATGACATGTAGAAATGATGACTTGAGATATGTAAACAACAATTTTTTTAAATGAATTATTGCCAAGTATTAACTTTTGATATAATGAAAAATTTCAAATCAACAATCAACCAACACATTGTACGTAATTTCTCGCCTTCTACATTTCCTCATATAATTTTTACACTATACACTTAATTATCAACAAGCACACAAGACAAAATTAGAAAGCAAACCTGTCAATAGAAAACAGAACAATCTTTCTCTCTCTCTGTCTCTCTCTTCAACAAATTGCACCGCTACGCCTATAAATAGCAACTAAACCACGCGCTTCCTACGAAAGAAACAGTAACAGCAGCAACGCGCGCGCGCGCGCGTCGATAAGCGAATTCCGAAAGCCAAGAAACACTTATTATACGAAAAGACGCAGGATCGCGAAAGAGAGAGAGAGAGAGAGAGAGACAACTAGTCCCGTAGCAGGCGCACTTTTTCATCCTCACACATCACCCGATAGATAAATCTCTCATCGATCTCTCTCGATAGAACCCGATCGATCGTCCGCGCGACTTTTTCCCCTTCAATCCCAAGTGAGACATATCCACGCGTACAGCCGCCGCCGGGGGCAATTTATTCGAGTCTCTCTCGTGCGGCTTCCGACTCGAGTACTACCTTTATATATATATATATATATAGTATATATGTCTATATCTATATATAAGCGCGCGCGATTAATTGGCGCTCGGATTTAAAAGTCGCCCGCTTGGGTTTCTGGGAACATACCGAGGCGCTTTCTCTCTCTCTCTCTTGGCTGCTGCGGCAAGGATTGAGAGAGAGAGGAGTTCTCCTTTTTCCAGGCAAAAAACGAAACGCGGAAACGTGAGGCGAGTGTAGTGCTAGGTGTGCGTGTATATTGCGGTTTGCACACCTAGCTGGGTTCTACTATACGAGTGAGCAGGAGAAAGAGAAAGAGAGGAGACTCCGTGAAGATTCTAATCGAGATGTGGGAAACCGCGCGGATGGTGTGTACGTGTGATGCGTTGCAACGCAGGTGAATTTTACGAGTGGATTTTTACGCGGAGATGCGTATGATGTTGTTGTATGTGGAATATTATGTAGGGAGAAAGAGAATTAGGAGGTTTGGAGTATGGGTTATTGTATGAGATTTCTGTCGCTGAGATGAACAAGCTGGTGGTTTTATATTAAAATGCTTCGAATAAAATTTCGGTAGGAGGTAGTTTGGTATTGAGGAAGAATTAAGTTAAATATACTAAGTAGTGAGAGAACATGATTAAATTTTACAAAATGAGGGTGAGGGATTCGTATTGCAGATGAAAGCTAAAGAAAGCGATAACACTAGACTTTCATTCTGCAAAAGGAATTGTAGTTTTCGAATTTTTAGTTTCAATAGAAAACAATATTGGAAAATAACGTATTAATTCAAAATGAGGACGTCAGAAATATTATGTTCAAAAGGAAAATAAAACTAAAGAAAATGAGCTTTGGTTTTCTTTATTTAGAATTAAAACATTTTCGATTATTAAGTGATTTATTGGCCTCTACCAAAGTTATGATAGGTTTAAATTAGAGCAACCAAAATGTATGAAAATATGACGTGATATCAAACAGAGAATTTTAGGAATTAAAAAAAACATTTTTATTGTTCTACTTTATAAGTTTGGAAGGAATTATTTTTATTTCTAAAAAAGCAGGTGAAAGCTTTTTTTCTATAATATAAACTTATATTGATAATAAACTATGATTCACATATAGAGATTAAAAAATGAATTCTAGTAAATTTATTATTATTTAACTGTATCTAGGAATGGCTGGGAATAAATTAAACGCGCAGAAGCTTATTATAAATAAAAAGTTTAACTATGTAAAATTTTAATAATAAATTCATTGGGTTTGATATATTTTTGTAACATTTCTGTATCTCATAAGTTATTGAAAAGCTGTTTATTCTTTACTAATAAAATTCTGCATTCATAATTCTAAAAGTACTTGGATGGACAAATATTTTTACCGATTCAAAATTACAAAACGATTTGATATGCCAAAATTATTGGCGATGTAAAATTATGCTTTATTTGGGTTATACATTACATGAATCGAAATGGAATAAATGCGTTTTGGAATATTATAAATATAATTATAATTTTTGGTATATTATGTGTAGATAAGAGTTTAGGAAATCCGTAATAACAAAAATATATACGTATAGGAGAACAGTTTCATTGTTCGAAGTGTCTTTGCGAAGGTTTACAGCATTTACCCGTATTAAAAAATTGGGACTAAGTAGCACATCCAAAGATAACGTTCAATGACAACTTATCTATGCTTATTAAGGGTGTCAAAAACTTATTACAATTACTAGCAAAATGTACATAATGCTTTGTTACTTTGTAACAGTCAGTGGTTACGCTGTTCGGTACTCCATTAAAACTTGTCAAACATTTTCATGTAAGTTATAAAATCTTTTTCGTAGACTCTCAAGTTCATGTAAGCTAGGGTAATGGCCCCGACTTGTGTGTCTTTTTAGAGATATTTGACATAAACCGAATATTTACACCTTAAAAATTATAAAAAGCTTTTATTAAAAGCACCAAAACGTCGTTTATAATTGTATTTATAATTAGTTGAAAACACACAGTAACACGAACGTTTCATCTGTTGAAGGGACACACTAACCGAGCCTTTTACCCTATTCTACTATCCATAAAAAATAACAATCCCCAATTTATCAGGTCAAATCTACAAAACATACATATACATATATATATAATTACAAAAAGAAAAAAAATACTAACTGTCAATGAGAACAATTACATACACCACCATATAATAAACCTTTCCCTCCTTCACCTCTTAACCGCTTCATACAAAATTCCCATATACATCCATACGAACCCATAACATTTCATATATATATATATACCCATCGCACGCATCATACATACACGAGCTGCACCGAAGCACGCAAACTCAGCGTACCGCAGCGATGCACGCGCACCTGCACACGCGTTCGCGTCAATGACAATCGTCGTTGCCCTGTACACGTACATATATACACGCGCGCCTGCCTCTTCTTTTTTTTGCCCTTCATTAAAAGTCCACGATATGGTTTCTTACGCTCCAAATTGGACATGGCGCGAATAAATTCATCATCGTTATCGCGAACTTTAGATAGCCATTATACATATAGAAAACCTTTAGCACACACCGCGCGTGCGTATATACATGCGGATTTGAGGTGGCTTTTTTCGCGCCGCTGTATAGCAACAGCAGTAGCGCGCAGCGTTCTGGGAAAAAGAACGAGTATATACACGTGTGGGTATATAAAAAGCGATTATTTAGCTGTAATTAGCACGATGCTCGGCATTCTTTAGCCGATGTTTTAACGAGTACGGCTAATGTGAATGTCTGTGTATATGTATACGTATATCTAGGTACTACATACGTGTTCATGTATAGAAGCGCGCTTCGTGTATAAACGCGATGACAAGGATGGCGATGAAGAGCTGGTGATAAAGAAATTATATGGCGATGGAAAAATGTATTAATTCGGATGGTTCTAAGGTAGTATATGCGACACGTAAGGCGTAGCAACCGAGGCGATCAATTAGGGGGGAAAAATGAAGACGTTTGAAGAGCACGAGATATGGAGTGTAATTTGACATTTTATTGTGTCATATTATTTTTATGGTGTTAAAAACGTTCTTTTACTTTTTTTTATCATATAAATACTTTTTGTACTGGGATTATATCAAACTATCGCGTAGTATTATCAAGATAAGAGCACGTTGAATAATTTTTCTTTTAACAGATTTCTTCTTTTACAAAAAATAGATCAATTTTTGTTAAAAGACTAAATATATTTTACATAAATATAGTTTCGACTTGAAATATATATACATACACATTTTAAAAACGTACACCGCACACGGCAATAAAACTATATACCCACCGAACCACCATAACCTCCGACTAAAAAAACCTTCGCGACGAACAAAAACCTCACGGCCGCGCGCGCGCGCGCGCATACTTTTAAATAGCGCGCTCGCAATTTTGCTCAGCGCCCGCTTACTTTCTTCTATACTTCTATTACGCAAGCCGCGTTTGAGAAAAGTGTTTTTTTTTCTCTCTTCTCCCACTCCCCGCATGCGCCGCCAAAAATCAAAACACGCGTGCGGTTCTCGCTCCATTTGCATAATTTCTTTCCAGGAAAAAAAAAATTAGGCAACGAGAGTCCTGTATATATACGCAGCTACCGCTCTTCTGCGTTATATACCTTCGAGCACATTTTTTTTCAATAACTATTCCACTTTGGCATATAGCATATTATACCTTCGGCGATTTATCTTACAATATACATATATACGTCCACATATAGCCGTTAAAAGAAGCCTCATTCGGATAATTAAAACGCCGTTAAAAAAATCACCCGTACGGCAGAGAGAGTATAATACGACTCGCTGTAGCCGCAGCATCTCTTTTTAACGTCTCTCTTTTCTGCATATATATATCCGTGTAACATATATACGAGTAAGAGAGAGATGCCGTGGAATTCGTTAACTTTACATGCGCGCCTGTAAAGTCCATCACGTTTAAACCTCGCGCGAGCGAGCGAGCACACGTGTCCGATTCCGAGAAATGCATTAGCGCATAATACCTACTTGAGAGAGAGAGAGCGAACGAGTAAGAAGGGGGAGTAGGCAGAATCCCGCGTGTACATCTTTACATCTATCCTCTTCTCTCTCTCTTTCTCTCTCTCGAGTATTGCTGTCATTATATGCGAGGTTCTGCAGAGTGCGGCGCGAGCGAGAGCGGCTCGTATAAGTATACCGCTCCTCTCTTCCTTGCTTTGCGCGCAGAACGCGCGTGTGTGAAAAGCCAATACGCGTTCTTATATATATATATATGTATATATATACGCGTTGCTCTCTCGCGCCGTACACATTTTATTTCGATAAGAAAAGGCAATTTACGAGCGCTCGTAAAGGCCTCAAGCTGCGTGCGGAGAGAAGAGAAAGAAGAGAGGGATGGGGAAGATGGAGAAAAAAAAATGTCCGCGGAAGAGAGAAAAACGAGAGCGTGATTGCGCGCGGGTAATTTAATCAGCTACTTATCGGTAAAATCAATCGGGCGCCCTCTGTGTGTGTGTGTGTGCGATGCTATGCGATTGTAATAAAGTTGGAGCAAGGAGGCGCCGATCTCGATCGATTGATGATTCTTCTTTTTTTTTTTGGAGGGGAAGGGATGTGTAGGGTTAGAGTTTTTTTTGAGGGGTGAGGTGATTGGAGATTTAGTACGAAATTTTTTGGGTAGAGGATGGTTTGGAATTTTTGTAGGAATAGGATAAACTTCTGACTGTAATACGGTATCGGTATTTTGAGGAAATCGGTTTGAATTGTATAAGATGTTGTATGGATCAATAGTAGAGTGGAAGAGATTTTTTTAGTGCGAACATCTATAAAATGCATCGAGAGAATGTGCGGGAGACTTGTACTCTCATGAAAATTACTACAATTTATAGTAAAAATTGGTATTATTTTGTAATTCTTATTATGGTTACGTATAGCAATTTTCACTACATAGTATAGTTATTTACGAAAATATATGACACTTCACATTTGCTATTAAATATAATAATTTTTACCGTACAGATTTTATTCCACGTAGTTCTGAAAATGATCAAAACAAAACTCATAATATATATATTTCTATAATAAAAACTCTCTACTACGAATCTTATTCTAATAATTTAAAAAACATTGAAACCATTAAAACACACTGTACTATAGATTTTTTCTTTTTTAGTACGAAAAATTACTCGAATAGTTAATCAGAAAAGTAAAAAATTTTTGCAAACATAATGAATTTACATAAAGAAACGATACCGCACGCACTCTCGAGCCAAGCGCAGTAGGACAGAGTAAAAAGTTCCATATATATATATCCTAAGCTCGCAGAGCTGTAGTTGTGCCGCAGCATGGAAATCATACTAATAAGCAAATGTTTTCGGTGGAAGAATTCGTTAGAGCAATTATTCTCTTAGCCGCGCAGTGGACGTTGATTTTCTTTCTGCCATTGCGCGCCGAGAGCGGTTTAACGCCTATTATACCGGACTTTCTCTCGCTGAGGGTTATAGTATACAAGCATGTCAATTTATTTTTAAGCCTCTCGCGTATATTCTGCCACACGGCGATGGTATACGCGGAAAAATGTTATGTAAAATTTACATAAATCCATGCAAAAGACGTGTAAAGAAAAACCTCGCGTTAAAACTGGGTTACGCAAGATCGGCAAGGAATTCGCTATATATGATTTTTCTGGAGTAACTTTATTTTTGCTTTGTTTCCATGCGAAAAACTGTGATCGGATGTTTTTTTTTAATTTTGAAAATCTATTGTTTTGTTTGAAGTCAAGATTATTCCCTTTATACTTTACGTTTATTGAGATTTGAATTATCATCTTGAAATAAATTTGTGTTATTGGACGGACCTGGAATAAAGAATATGTATATCTATACGAAACCTATAACATTTTTTAACTCAATCTCGATGCATGTCAAGTAGTAATAAAAAATATGAAAATTTAATTTAAATGCTAAGTTATTTTAATATCATCTGCAGTTATTCTACAAAAAGATAAATTTTTATAAAAACTCTTTTCCTTGTTCGCAATATAAACGAACGTATGATTTAAAAACAATTTCTTTTCAAGTTATATACGAAAAAACGTTCCATTAAATTCTTTTTTCTCTTTGTTTACACGTGTCAATAACTGTTACACTGGTCAAATTTGAAACATTTTATCCCATAATTGCGATAATTACTCGCTAATTTTTACGATAATATACTTTCCTCGTGTACCCCACATTGGCATTACAAAAAAAAAACACTGCAAAAATAACAATTTGCAAGCACCAAAATATAGTGATTTACGGTAATAATTACGCGCATTAACTTTATTACAGTCGTCCCAATATACACTTTTCTACAAATCAACGTGTCACCCGCAGCGTATACACATACTTGGGCGTAGCTTTAAAAATCCAGCAGATTGAATTTACATATACATCAGTTACGTGCGTATAATACATTCGTGGCCCTCCCGCGCGTACATACCGCATCACGCGCATTAACTGACGCTATAATTGCAACCTACAGCACCCAAAAATCGTGAAAACCTTATATTCGCAGATACATACATATATATATACATATGCGTGCATTCGAGCAAAAAATATTTGACGCGCAAATTGCACTTGTACTCGACGGCGCTCCTTCGAAACTTCCCAAAACCGATCCGAGACGCTCTCCCGGCTACGAAAAAGAGTAAAAAAGTAGCCACCTCAACTCTAAAGAATAAAAAAAGAAGGAAAAAAAAACAAAAAGAGAAAGACCAAGGGAGAGAGAGAGAGAGAGTGAGAGACAATACGCATTTTCGAAGGCCGACGGAACACGAAGATTACCTCCTCCTCGTCGCGAGAGAGTATACGAGAGGGTCAACCGGCGCTTCTAATGCACGCGCGCGCGCGCGGCACAATGACAGGAACTTCAATTACGGGAGAATCGAGCCGCCTTACGAAATATGTCACGATGAAAGCGTGAGAGTGAGCGCGTGTCGCGTATAGCACACAGCACTACTGCCGCCAAGAGAGAGAGAGAGAGAGAGAGAGACTACCTTTCACGACCTCGAGGAAGATGTCTATCAAAATCGTCGAGCGTGACTTTGACATTTTCGCCTTCGAGTCCACCGCCGCTCGCATGGGACACACAATGCACACGCACGAGGTGTGTGTATATATATATATATATATATATACGTAAGTCTTCGTCGCTTCGCTGCTATGCATTTCTTTTTTAGGTAAGAGGGATAGTCAATGATGAATCATTCTCTGTATACATATGTGTGTGTGTAGGCTCGGCATTTTTCTTATTTTTTTTTTCATTGGCGCTGGCTTTTGTACAGGTGTAGCGCGAGTAATTGGGTAGGTTACCGTTTTGTCGTAGCAGGTTCGATGTGTGTATATATATATGGATGATAAGGAACGATCGAGGAAAGTACTGGAGATTTAGTGTGTGAAGGAGGTGGCAATGACGGGAACGAGAAATGATTGCGGTTACGGTTACCGATTATTTGCCCGCATCGAAAAAAGACGCTTTTTTTCTTGTATAGACAAGTATTGCTATCATTAAAATGTTAATGAAAATACGCTCATACTTGCGAGCTAATATGATGTTAGACTGTTGCTCGAAGTACATAAATTAACATTTAATCAAGACCGCAATCTTTATTCCAAAAAAAGCTATGCATTTCATATATCCAAATTATAGAATTAAAAAGAACTCGCGGCGCACATTTCCCTTACATAAATTACACCGATCTAAGCAAACACATTTCACCGATTTATTAACTACAACAACAACAATGTAACCACAATCGCGTCGTTCATCACGCGAACCGACGAACGTATCGTTATCGACTCCCCGATCGCATATATTCTTTTGCAATATACCGCATCCAATCCGGTTTAAAAATTAAATTCCATCCACTCCGTCATAATTATTCTTTCTCCCTGCAGAGGAAAAAGAAGATAAAAATAAGGATAGAAGAACAACCCTATACAACGCTGTATATTTATATATATAGCCATCGCAATCATTTATTAATAAAATCGCAATTCGCATCGCGTCGGATAGGGTGGGCGAAAAAGAAAAAAAAACAACGAGAGAGAGAGAGAGAGACGAGCGCACGAGCAGCAAAAACAAAGCTCATCGTGTAAAACACGATTACCCTCTCCCTCTCTGACTATATATATATATGCAGTTTCTCCGCGTGTGCGAGTATAATATACACCCGAGCGTTCCACAGCAAAAAGACTCTGTATATACGAGAAAGAGAGAAAGAGTATATAGATCCTATCCAGCGCAACCTCTCTCGGGGGCAAAACGACCGGTCGACCAACCAGCCAGCCTATAACCCAAAAAAACTCTCTCTACTCTTGGAGAAACCGCGCATATCGAACGCTATATACCTTCTCTCTCTGTAAAAAGACACACACACACACACTATATACACTTCATATATATACTACACACAGCTATACAAGCAGCAGAGCGAAGGATCCGTGCATATACTATACACACGCGATCGAAGAGAGGCCTGTAGTACTCCGCCCCACCTATGGTGGACGCGGCCTTGCGGGACAGGCCCGTCGAATGTTAACGAGAAGAGTGTAGATATATATATATATATATATATATATAAGCGTATATATATACACAAGCAAGAGAGAGAGAGAGAGAGAAAGAGAGGACTCTGCTCCCTCCCTACCTTTAGGCCTCGCGTACCGCACGAGCGCCGCTCCCCGATCTCCGCGTGTGATTTCCAGCGAGCCTCCTATTGGCGCTCGCTCGACTCCGACCGCGCCGCCTTCTCTCACTCTCTTTCGAACCGAGCCTCGTATATGCGCTCATGCTGCTATGCGCTATACCTCTGCGTGAGTGTATACATATATATGTATGTATGTGTGTGTGTGAGCAGAAGAGTGAGTGAGTGAGAGAAGCTATAAACAAAGGAAAGAGAGGTGGGAGGAAAGAGGGAGGATATTAATAACAAGGGGATTGTGAGGTTCGGTGGTCGATCGAAGGAAGAGGAGGAGAAAAGGGAGATTGGGATGGATTTTTGGGGGGAATTAGGAGATGGGGTGGTAGTGTGAGGTGTAAATGGTTGTTGGTACGGTGGTGAATGTTTAGGTTGGGAGTATGGGATGGGTGTTGAATGTTGGATAAAGATAATAATAAAATTACCGTTTCGGTCTAACATATACGTAGAAAACCGAAAAAAAATTTGGTGTTCTAATCGAATTAGAAAATTAATCGTTTGGATAACTGGTAGTATGATGAATATACATATATCAGAAAGGAAGGTCTAAAGTCAACACTATATCCATCATCATTGTTAACCATCTCTATGATCATCAAATTCCCATCTCTCTCTCTATATATAAAGATTATCCAAAATAATAGCAATTCAGATCGCTTACTTACGTCAAGAGCTAAATTTCGGGCATTGCCGCGTGCGCGCGCGCGCCTTAATAACAACGAATATTACAATTTTCTCTCTCTCTCTACTCTCGAGATTACACAGTCGGGACATATAATAATCGGCATGCGCACGCGCACGAACATCCTTTTATATTTAGAGAATCAAAGTGAAAGCGCGCGATTTAACAGCTCGTCGCATCATATCTATATATTTACATTAGAGATCGCCATAAGACTCGTGATCGACAGCTTCGCGTGAAATTCACCCTCGACATCGGTTTCAATATATATATCCAAACGGTACCGCGCGGCTATACGATCATAGTAATAATATAATCCATAGCGATTTTTCGATTTGTACTCCGGTATATATATATATATAGATATAAACGCGTGTATATATGTATACGCTTGCGATGTATACGATGTGTAAAAGAGCGGAAAACTCGATTCACTTCGATCGCTGTTCTTCTCTCTCTCTCCCGGTACATTAACACGACCGCAATCTGCCCGTAATAATATCAATTACTCGGTGCAACGAGGAGATGAACAGCTGGCCGCATGCATGTATATACGTATATATATCTAGGCTACACACATACACGAGAGATTCGCGAAATTGCGCACTGGCCAGCTGACCAGTTAATTTTTCACGATGGAATTATTACCGGGCGGTGTATAATGGCTCTTTTATAAGTACGCGAGGGGTTATATGGGAACTATCGCGTGGAGTGAGAGAGAGAGAAAGAGAGGAACAAGGTGTGTCACTGCGCGAGTTGAAGGAGAAAAAGAGAGGTTGTGCCATTGCTGTGATTTATGGGAAAAGCGAGGTTCGGTAATTGATGAACGGGATTCGCGGTTTATGGAGTAGCGATGTGGTAAGAGAGAGAGGAAAGTATAGACGAGGGAAGTCGGAATGAGGGGTCGATGGGAAGTGATAAATTTTTGGAATGCTCGGTTAAAGGGGAGATTGTAACAGTACTGCATTGAGGAGGTATATATATTCTCCTTTGTTGTATATTGTTCAAGTGGGTGCAGTTTGAAGAAATTGTTACTTCATTATTTATTTCCTGATCTTTGTCACAAATTGTATAATTATCACGGACTAAAATAAAATTAATGTTGTTACACAAAACTTATATATATATATTACAAGTGTCATCAGACAAATCACCCGTAGCAGTAAAATGTTTTTCGTAATATAAAAACCTTTCGATACGTCATCTCATCAACAATTCAATATTCTACAATCCATCCAACTTTACAAACCACAACCGCATCTATACCTCCATATCTAAAACCTCCCAACCCTTCGACCCCACTATACACACATATACGTATCCCCTTGCACCTTCTTAAACCTCTATAGCGGCTCACACACGCGCGCGCCATTTTGAACACCGTGCGGCCGGTCCGCAACCAAGCAAAACTCTCTCTCTCTCTTCCCTACATATATATACGCATTCAGACACACACACACACACACCTGTACCGATCACGCGTAGGCGCTCTTTATCAAGCTGCGGCGGCGGCTGCGCAGAACGAAATCGTCGCCCTAATCATTGTTATTACGGCGCTTCGTCGTCGTCGTCGTCGTCGTTGTCTGCGGTGCCCCGATAGATTTCGAGGTAGAGAGAGAGAGAGAGAGAGAGAGAGAGAGGGAGGATCCAATTACCTGTCGCAGTGGTCCTTTTGGTGCTTGCCTTGGATCGCGGAAACAATGTGCGACGGAGAAAGAAGAGAGAGAGAGAGTGAGAGAGTCGATAAATATGAAGTTTAGAGGGGGAGAACTGGTGTGCGAGCGACGGGGAAAAATGGTGTATGGGTTGTATATATGCGATGTAAAGATCATTTTTTATTTTTCGAGCTGGTAAAGAAGCGTGCGTAGAATTATAATGGAGGTATGTGTTGTAAAGTTTATAATCGAGGTGAAATTTCGAGGGATTGAGAGATTTGAAATATCGTAGTTTATATATATATACACGCGTATTGAAAGTTATTCGGAGAACGCAATCTCGTGTAAAAATTGGAACCGAATGTCTAGGGAATTTTATAGTTATACGTGGAACCATTTAAAAACGAAATGTTAGAAAACATTTTGATGATCGCGGTTCCATTTTAATACTCTCGCCATATATCTTTTTCATACCGTTACTTCTATATATACATTATTATTATTATTATTATTATTAAAATTTTAAATTAAAAACTTGCACAACCTTGCTAACTTCAATATACACAAATAAACTTCGATATATCCACCTTTTCATCCACGTTTTCTCATCACATATATCTTGCGCCATCCTGTAAACTCAAACCTCTCCTCCTGCGGTGTATATACACACACGTATATATCCCTCTCTAAATTTTCAATCTTCAGCTATAATACATTTTATTCCCATACTACCTCGCGCTTTACCTAACCCGTACCAACGATTTCTCCCCCAAAAAAAATCCACACCTTCGCACTCCATGTATTAATTCACATGCAGGGGGGGGGAAACATATACGCATCACGCGCGCGCTTTCACTCATCTCCCTTGATTCTCGCTGCATATAATATAATTTGCTATTCGAGATTCACCTTGCGCCGTATAGCGACGACGCATCAAATAATCGCGTATACGCGAAAACCGCAGAATCGCTCGCACGTATAGTACATATATACACGTCAGTATATATACGGCGAGAGACGCGGAAACGCCAAAGTGTTTTTCGGCCTTTCGTAACGTTCGAATCGGCTGATAATAAGCGTTGAATGGTGTATGTGTGTGTGCGTATAACAAGTAAAAGGGTAAGAAAAGGGGAAAAATGGCGGACCCGAAGTATATATAAGTGCATTGCATATTATAGGCAGGTGTGCGTATGGTTGATGGATGGATATGGCGTGTATATAGTTCTGAGAATCGTTGCGCACTGAGAGGGATTTGAAGTAACGAGAATATTTATTTGACCGCGGTTTACAGCCACCACTAGCGCATATATATACTAAGGGGTATGGGAGAAAACGTAGTAAACCGCGATTTTTGCACGTTTTCTTTTTCGGGGCCTCCACCAACTATACCATAAGTTTATTTTACACCGAGGAAATTTTCAGGTTTTACGGGCTTGTAATTAATGAGTTATATACTACGCAGCTTATACACTCTTATGTTTGTTTCCTGTCTGCCCCGTAATAAGATAATACGCGCTTACACCGTACATTACATATATCTATATATATATACGGTTACAATTCAGAAAATCTACGTGAAAGTGCGAAATACCATATTTTTACCAGTATATATATATACACATAAGAACTAACCGCGCAACCTTTCTATCCAGAAATATATACATATAAACACATCCAATCAAATCTATATACCATATATATTCATAACTACTTGCTTCGCGTATACCGCAACCGTTCTTATAATAATTCCCCTCCTTACGGGCGGGTATAAACGTTTCGCTGGCAAAAAAAGTCGCCTATATACGTGCCCGTCGTTATATATTATACGCACAAAACTGCACGCGCTCATATATATATATACAAGCTTAACGCGCGCATGCATATATTCTGCATATATGCGGTTGACGACGATTCCGAGAATTCCCGGCGCTGCTTACAGGGAGGTATATAACGTTATGAGGCACACCACCGCGAGTATATAGGCGCCCCGGCACACTTACATGTCACTATTAAAAACGCATTAATTTCGAATCCCTGCGCGTGCGCGCGTGTTTTTTACGTTACTTCCCTACATATATGTGTGTGTACGTGGATTTCGGGTACATCTGCGCGCGATTACTGTGTAATTATATATACGTATATATAATATAAGCGGGAGATTTGCAAACTACGCGAACGATATATGTATATGTAGCTCGTTTTCTTGTTTCTTCTTTTTTTTTCTTTCTTTCTTACGTTTGCCATCGAAATGACCGTGTATATACAATAGTCACGCGAGCGAAGATCATTTTCTGCATTCCGACGGCTCGCGCGCGCGCACGCGGATTGGGTTGGATTCTTTTTCTTTGGTTCGACTGCGTGAGGTATATAAGAACACGAGAGAGAAAAAGAGAGAGAGAGAGAGAAGGAGCATAGTGACACGAATTCGCTAAAATTCTTGTGGTTGAGGTTTCGAGCGGTGCCGTAGTTATAGTTCGTGACTGGGATTGTTTTGTCGTTCGTTGGGGGGCGCGGTCAATGAAGTTAATGAAATTGTTTTGTTCGATTGTATCGGAGTGCGATACAGTTACTTTTGTGTGTATATATATATATATATATAAGTGTGCGCGTGGTTTGACATAGTTGAGACATTTGAAAGTGCAAATTGAGGTGAAATTAAATAGTAAAGTTGAGTGTTTTTTCATTAAGATATAATACGTATAAAAAAGAATGGATCATCAAAGATATTTGGTATAAATTAGTATGGAATCCATTTACACAAGTGATAAATTAGAAAAGGTAGGCAAAACGATCACGATGGTTGCGAATAAATATTTATCAAACCACTTTAGTAATCCTACTAGCATATTTGTATTTATTGAAATCTTTACATTACACGCTGCATTGAAACCATGTTCAACAACCCTCTAAAAATAAAAATACAATGCAACAAACTTCTTCAACCAAAGAAACATTTCGCTGTTATATATACACAGTTAGCAAAATAGCACACAGCGACTCTAAATTCACGAGACTGTTCCAGGAAACCTCTAAAACCACCATTTAAAATTCACCTCTCTCTCTCTCTCTCTCTTTCTCCACCTCCCTATACCTCGAATACATCAACACACTCGAGTAAACATTTCCCCTCCGCGAAATTGCAAAATGGTAATGTACACCAGTAGCAGCAGCAGCAGCGTAGTCTCTCAGCTCCCTTTAAGTAACTCGCGTACCAAAAGCAGGCAGTCGCAGTATAGAAGCACCGGGGAAGAGTCTATCGTTGAAAATTAACTAAAAAGCACGAGACATATATATATATATATATATATATATACTATATATACTCTCACTCTCTTGTCTCTCCCCCGCGCGCACGCGAGTGCGACAATGCGCGAATGTCATTCAAATTCTATCCGCATCCACTCGCGCGCTCGCGCACAGGGCTTCTAAAGTGCTCGAGCTCCGCGCTAATGGCACTTCTCCGCGACGTATATACTATGCGCGATTGTCGACAGAGATGGAACGAGGAGGAGGGGGAGGAAGGAGGGAAAGATATATATACGCATTATTCAGTGCTCGTTTCGCGCAAAAACTGTTGATTCTTACTTATATACGCGAGGAAAGTTGAAAAGCTGTATAGTAGAGAGGCTGGGAAATTGACTGTAAAAATGTTTTGGTTTGTTGTACATACATTATACCTATAGCTATATATGATGTGTGGATTATATTATATGTTGATGGTGAGAAAGCGACGGTGAATTTTCACAGAGAATAATGTGTGAAAAAAGGTGATCGAGTTACAAATTCATATACGAAAACTATATTATAGTATACCTCATAATCGTAAAAATTAATTGGTGAAAAATTTTTTTTTAAAGTCTCTCCTTGAAATTTTATATACATATCGTTATCTAAATAAAGATCGAAAATTTGTTTCACCTTGCTAATGAACGTTCTCGCCTCTCATGTCTAGATATTTATCAACATGTATATAATAATTTAAAACTACCCGCATTATTACTTACCACACGTTGTTAAATTCAATCCACATACACCTTCCTAATTGCAAATACCTTTATACGTAATTTTCATTTTCCCTCTACCACAAATATATATATATAACAAAACAACCAAAACACTTTAAAAAATCTAAATCTCGCATTTATTTGTTCTACCACCTAAACCACCATCGTCCACATCCAACCACGCCGAATCTGGTATTATTCCCCTAATTCAGTGCGGCTACAAATCAATAGCGCACGTCGTTCCACGCGCGCAAAGCTTAATTGAAAGCCACAGTAGTAGCGCAAAACCGCGCGCCATGTCCTACTATATATATATATACCCATACTACGCGCGATTATGCGTCTCGCGCGCCCGCGCGTCTAATTACCATCAGCTCCTGCTGCTGCTGCTGCTGCTACCGAGCGTACCAAAAAAAAAGAAGAGAGAAGCTGGAAGCAAGAAGAAGCAGCAGCGGGGGCCTAACGAAGCGTCAAAACCGCTTTAATGTGCAAGGAGACTCGAGCAAGAGACTGCGCCACGGTCAAGTCTAAATATTCATGAGCTACCTTACGAGATCCCCGCTCTCGAGCTTTATGTATAAAAGCTGGTGTGGTGGCTACTTTCTTTTCTTTTTTTCTCATCCCAGGGATGAAGTCGTAAAGCGAAGCAGCGGCAGCAGCAGCAGTAGTGGTTCCGATTAATGAGGATTCGCCGCTCATTATATGCGGACCCTGCGGGGCTTGCCGATCGATTTTCAAGTCGCGACGACGACAAAGATGACTACCGATATGCGCGATCGATGTGAGTGGGGTATATCTTTTTCTTTTTTGAAGGTATATTCGGGGAAGCGGTATATGGGGCTGAGTGAAAAATTGATTTAACGTTAGATATTTATATGAGCGAAATTATGCGACGGAAATAGTTTTATGAATGTATAATTTTTTACGTAATAATTTTGGGTGTGCTGTTAAAAAAGATAATGAAATAAGGCTGTTCATTTTATACCTGCGGCAACTATATATTTATGAGAAAATATATTTCCAGTTGACCAACATTACTACGCGTCATTAAGTAAACTTTATTTTCTATTTACTATAACATGCTGTAATAAATTTTGCTATAGGTTGTGTGGTCGATAAAAATATATGAAAAATATAGCACAGGTGTATATAAATATATACTTCGTTTGATATATAGATAAATCTATTTTAACCTAAAAGAAAATCTAATCTCTCGCAAGCCCATACAAAGTCCTCGGGAAATCGGTATATCGTTGTTGCAAAATTAATCGCTCACTTAGTAAACCAGTACGAGGATCTTACGTACAAGGTCTCCTAGCATGATCAAATCATTCATTCGTCAGCTATCCGACCATATATTCTCACCTATACAAAACCGTCGTTGTCGCCTCATCATAAACACTTCCAGCAATCTCCTCTCTATATATACAAATCGATCGCGATCGATCGCGTAGCCGAATAATCGAGTGACCTCCATTTTCGCAGAACCGCCGCCTTCCGAGAACGCAATTACACGCTGCGCGAGCTCGACAGAAATTAAATTACAAGTGGCTGTATATAAGAGGGTGGACGATCCTCTCTCCTATCCATGGCGCCGCCGTTGTTGCTGCTGCTGCTGTCTTCCCTAATATATATATACGTATACGTTTTGCATCCTCGCGATATATAATATAATTTCGGTATCGGAAACTTTGAAAATTCCAAGAGAAGGAGTGTGAGAGAGAGAGAGACGCGCTTTTGGATTCTAATTCGATCGAGCGCTTATTACGACCGGCGCTCTCTCTCTCTCTCTCTCTCGTCTAACCTGGCATTAGTGTAAACACGGACAGGGAGTAGCGTATTAATGCGAGCAGAGTCTCGTCGTATAGAGCGATGCAAGCGTGTACGAGCTTTGAATACCAAAGGAGCGAACGGAGCAGAGATATTATGTTAATCGAGCCGACCGCCCGGCGATATTCAGATATGCTCCCTCGTCGTTGTCGCCGAGTTCGGTTGTCTTCGCCTTTTTTGGGGAGATCCAAGTTTGGCTCTCTTTTACTAGCTATTCTTCATATATGTGTGTATGTGTGTGGGTATAGGGAAGAGTGAATGTGCTATATTGTAAATATTCATTTTATTTTTCAGACTACTTGTATTTTTTCTATTTTTTCAACTCTTCCTTTCCAATAAAAACATTTTTACTTTTTACGTAAAAATTGTACTTTTACCCTTACTAGGCAAAAAAAACCGTATATACACCACGGGAGCAAATAAAGAATACCTTTACTTTTACTCCCTAGGTGCAGAATATACTATAAAAATCAATTGACATTTTAAATTTTACTATTCGAACTAAAATATAATTTTTCAAGAACTTTTAACTTTGTACGTTCGTAGAGCGAATTGAATGTAGTCTTAAGGTAGTCGTGGTTATGAAAGCTAGCAGCGAAATTCATATATAAAATTATAAATAACTAATTCGCTCATAAAACTCAAATATATACTTACGTGTGTATATAGTAAGCGTAACATGACGTAGGAAAATCGACTTGCATCGAGCGACATATGAGGACGACTTGAGGTAAGACGTGCATCGTCTTCGGTAGCTCAGTGGAAAGTTTCTATCGAGTCCTTCTCTCTTTATTCTTTTATTTGTGATTATTAAATCGTAATAAAACATTCAATATAAGTTTTTCGAATATACTATCATCAAGAGTTATATCGTCGTTTGAACAACGTAAAAAACGAGAATGGCTTAAAATTATACAGGCACAGATAAATTCGATTATAGTTATAAAGTTTTGTACATAATATTCGATTAGTTAATAAGTTTTTATTTAATAAAACCCGTCCTTCGCCAAGTGAATAAAAGTTTCCTTCAATTATCAATATTTGTTACAAATAATTTATAATTATTTTATCTTATCAGAAAATTTTTGATTTTACAATGTCATCCAAAACTATGTTTAATTATACCTGTTTACTGCAAATATTTCTTGTGTGCGCAAAAAATATATTTATACCCGAACCAGAACATTACACGTTACATACTGAGACTGTAAGTATCTTCTTATTTACATATATAAACTCTAAACCAAAAATAAACATTTATATCTATTTAAGGGAAAAATTATAAGATTTTGTTTTGATGAGAAAAGAACAATTTTTTTTAATATGAAAAAGGAAGAAGATATATTTAGAGATGCTTTCATAAAAAACGTAACAATCATAAATTTATCAGAAAATGAAAGCCACAATATTCTTAAAGAAAATAAACGTTTTCGCAATATCTATATATTGAATGAAATCCACGTCAGAGCTAAGACTTATCCTATAGGAAGTGTTATTATAGGAGTTTCAACAACTACGCAGTTAAATAAAATTTTAAATGACCTAAGAGATTCCATTTGGTGGAATCATGAAGCCCTGTTTCTCGTGATTAATAAAAATGTGGAACGTAGCTGTCAAATGGCAGATATATTTTTAAGAACATTATGGACTTTCAATATTTTATCTGCCGTGTTCCTCTGCATGAACCAGAACGACCAAACATTATTATTTACATTTAATCCTTATGCAAGTATAGCTCCGGAGACTTGGAAGAAAGCACGAGTTAATATATCTAACAATAAACAATGGACGTTGTTTTTTCATGAAGTTGTAACTAATGAGAAATTTCATGCAAATAGTAAGTACATATTTAATAAAATGTAATTTATGGTTATTATTGTAATTTTATCATTTTTATGTTAAAGGTCTTGGACCAGAAGAAGCTTCTTTTTGTAGTAATATATTTTTTGATAAGGTAAAAAATTTATATGGTTATAATTTAAAAACTGTCACTTACGTTAATGATGGAATTTATCATTACGACACAACTAAAAAAGGATATAATAGATTAGAAGGAATTTTTCATAAAACTATAGGCACAATTTTCCGTTACATTAATGCAACAATCACTGTCAAATTTTCAAGTTCACTTAAATCTCTAAATGAATATGGTTATCCTGCTGGGGCAACTAAAGATGTATTAGATGACATGGGAGATATTTTAATGGTACAGTTTTTATTACGCGATTACTGGAAATATCAAGCTTACCCGTACACAAGTGATAAAATAAAGATGATATCTTTGAAGGTTCTAATTAAATACGATACGGAATCTGATTATATATTAAGCATAAAATTTTGGGTAATAATCTTTTTAACTTGTTTAGTAACAGTTCTTATTTTAAAAAATGTTCTTAAACTGACAATTACGACTGCTGCATTGGAATTTTTGAGGTTAATCATCGGTACATCTATGTTAAACCATCCTCGACATGAATCATTCAGAATCTTTTTTATAATATCGGCAATGGGTATATATATTCTGACTTCTATGATTGAAAGCCGAATAACTGCTGTAAATACAGTACCGAAATACATGTCGACAATTGATACAGTTACCGATTTACTAAATTCTGAGAATCCTATTTTGGGATATGATGACTTTAAGGCAATGATACTTTATAAAAATCTTCGCGATCGTTTCTATGGGATTGTGGACGTGAAAGAATGCTCAAAGAAAATTTTGAAATCTAATCCAATTGTTTGTCTATGCCCATTATCAGAAGTAGGATTTTACTTTTACGAAAGTAACTTGATTCATATATCAAAAGCAGATATTATAGAAAGAAGTGCTACGTTCACATTGGCAAAGGACTGGCCTCTTCGATATCAGTTTAACAGAATTCTATCAAGCATTCATATGGGAGGAATTTTTAAATTTTTTGAAAAATACGATAAGTTTCATCTAAAGTATAATGAAAAAAAGGAGACAATCAAAGGCTTTAATATAGTAGACTTAGCAATGCATTTTTACTTTTTACTTGGAGGTTGGGCATCGGCAATTTTCACATTTATAGGGGAAACCATATTTTTCAAAGTGAAGAAATATTATTTGTACAAGGGCATACGTATTTTGTACAAAAATTAATATATTTTTTCTTAGTGCAAAATTTAAGGCTTTTAGGAATCGATTTGCTTTTTTCATTAACTATTCAAACCAAGCAACTATAACTTTTCAATAATTTTTTCTTCGAACATGCACACAGTCAGTGTATTTTTCTGAATTCGTTCGTCTGGATCTTGTACCGATTGGATACAAATTGAATTTTTGTTTCATTAATTACCAATTATTAAATAGTTCCAGTTCTTAAAAACACAATTCTTTATAAAAATTAAATAAAAACGTGTAGTATAAGTTATCCGATTTATATATATTTAATGATAGAAAGAATCCTAATATTTAGATAATACATATATATGAATAAAACTTTTTGTTTCAAATGAGGAACGTGCATCCCATAGACGAAAAGTAAGTCTTTAAAGTATACAAGTATAAATAATATTAAAGCTTATATCTATTATAATTGTGTTCTATGAAGTAATAAGTTAGGCAATTTAAAAAGGTTTTATTATGAATGAAACATGGATTAATATTTTATTAATTCATTATATAAAAAATGATATGGCTGAAGGTATTCTTGTTCAATTCATGAAATTTGTATGTAATTGTATCAATTTTCAGAAAATCTTCTTTCCAGTACATCTTCAACCGAGGGAATAACATGGCTAGATTTTATTGAGAAATTTAAAATAATTTATTAGAAGTGATGGATATTATTATTTAAAATTCTTTGATTTAATAATATCTAAAATAATTTTTTGTTATGCGTATATACTACAAATTTCTCTTGTGTACGGAAAAACTGCATTCATATCGGATTCAGAGTATAATAAGTCATACACTGGAGTTGTAAGTGATATTTTTTTTTGTACCAGGAATTCGAAAGCTTTTTGACATTTAAATGTTTTTAAAAAATTAATTTGGAGAGAAGTTTCTGTAATAATTTTTTAAATATACTTAAAAACCTTCCAAAATTCGAAAACAATTTTGTGACACTGCTTTAACCATGCATTCGTTATTTAAATGGATATATAACAAATGGAAAATAGGAAAAAAGAGCGGTGATAACTCAGTGGTGGAGTGTTGGTCTCGTTACTGGAAGGTGGTCTCCAGTTTGAATTCCATTTTATAAAATGTAGGTTCCGTTTTAAGTTAGCCCTGCAGAGGCCACCGCTTTATAATATAAAAAAATCATGGAGAAAATGAACGAAAAATGATCCCTGATGTCTAAAAATGCTTCCACTGATATTAATTAACTTTCAACACGAAACAAATTAAAGCAAAAGATAAAAACTTTAATTATTCATACACTCCACGAGTTTCCTGGGTGCGAGAGAAGCTTTGAGACCAATATCGACTGAGGAAAATACCATCGATGAAAATCAATGAAATTTCCATCCTCGCTTGTCAAGAAACCAGGGTCATCATCCATCGAGTCCATTTCATGAAAAGACCTTGCAGTTCTCGGGACATCGCGAAGCCATACCTAGCCAAAGAGATTGGCCATTGCACACAGTGGTTCATCGAGATCACTGTCGTGCAGAGTGCATGGCACAGGAAATTAACAATTATGCCATCCAGACTTATAGGTACGATACTATACTTTGACACCTGAGTTGAAATCGCCGACGTCAAAAGTTAGAATCTAAAAGAAATCTCATTATTGCACGCAAGATAAATTACGGAAGTCTGACATTGTGGTATCGATGGTCCCTCTAGGTCTGGTGATCGATGCAGTATGAGACCGGCGCATTGAACATTAATTTGTCGATTATTTTTTTCTGGAAAAGAATCTAGTGCAAATCATCGGCATTGAATTTCCTGGCACTAGCGACAATAAGTAGGAGAGATCTCGCTGTCATCTCTGATTGTTTTTCGTTCCTCATTGTAATGTTCAATTTCTAAGAAAAATAGATATGTGGTTAAAACAGTATCACAAAATGGTTTCGGAGTATTGGAAATTTTCATCACCTATTGTATGACGTATATAGAAGGAAAAATATAGTATATAGAAGTGTGCCTCCAAATTTTTTTTTTTAGTTTTCAAACCTTTTAAAGTGTGGATAAGTTTTAGAATTTCTTTACATAGACTCTAAATTAAAAATAATGATTGATCTCTGTTTGAAGGTAAAAATGACTGAATCGTGTTTTAATAAAAAAAGTACAATCCTTCTTAATACGAAAAAGAAAGAAGATGTACTTATAGTTTCTTTGACAAAAAATTTAACAATTATAAATTTATCTGGAATTGATGGCCGCAATATTCTTCAAAAAAATAAACGGTTTCAAAATATTAATATTTTAAACGAAACGCACATCCGAATTATGACTTATCCTATAGTAAGAGCCATTATAGTAACATCAACAACTACACATTTAATTAAAATTTTAAATGCCCTAAGAGATTCCATGTGATGGAATCATGAAGCCCTGTTTCTTGTATTTAATGCAAATCTGGAACGTAGCTGTCAAATGGTACAAATATTTTTAAGAACATTGTGGAATTTCAATATTTTATTTGCAGTATATTTATGCAACAATGGAATAAATGAAATGATTCTATATTCATTTAATCCATATGCGAATATAGTTCCTATGATTTGAAAGAAAATACAAACTAATAAATCTTGTAGTGAAAAATGGACGCTATATTTTTATGAAATTGTAGATAATGAGAATGTGTGTGATATCAGTGAGTATAAAAATTTTATAAGATTCAATTTCTTATGGTTATACATTTATTCTATTATTATCAATGTTAAAGGTTTTAAAGAAGAAAATAGTTTGTTCTGCAATGATAAATTCAAATTTGTATGGAAAAAAATTTGTATGGTTATAACTTGAGGACGATTACTTATATTGATGGTCAACTTTATCGTTATGATGAAACCAAATATGGATATGATAAATTGCAAGGTGTTTTTCATACAATTATAAGCACTGTATTGAGTTATATGAATGGAACGATCACGATAAAACGCTCAAATTCACTTGATTCTCTATATACGAAGACGGTACTCCTGGTGGACTAACCAAAGATGTATTAGAAGATACCGGAGATTTTCTATTGCACGACTTTTTCTTAAGAGATTATTGGAAATACCAAGCTTATCCTTACTACAATGATAAAATAAATTATATCTTTAAAAGTTTTAGTAAAATTTGCTATCGAATTAAAATATATATTACACCTGGAATTTTGGAGCTTAATTTTTTCAATTTGCTTCATAATAGTTCTCATTTTAAAATATATTTTCAAGCTAACAATAACTACTGCTGCGCTGGAATTTTTGAGTCTAATTATCGGCACATCTATGATGAACTATCCGCGTTGTATATCATCTAAAATCTTTCTTCTAATACTGGCGATGTCATTATTTCATCTATCTTCTATCATTGGGAGCCGTATAACTGCTGTAACAACAATACCAAAATATGTATAAAAAATTGATACAATCAATGATTTACTGGATTCTGGCTGTCTTATTTTTGGATTGAGAGCATGAAAATATCGGTATATAATTCTGCAGTACGCGAACGTTATACTGGATTTCAGAACGTCTTAGAATGCGCGAATCAACTTTTAGAAGGCCATCCAGTAGTTTGTTTATGTGCTTTGTCAGATTTAGAATTTTATTTTTCGGGTAATTCCTTGGTTCATATATCAAAGGAAAGTATTGTAGAAAAAAGTTCAACATATACATTGGCAAAGGACTGGTCTCTTAAATATAAGTTCAACAAAATTCTATCAGGCATTCATATTGGAAGTTTGATAAAATTTTTTGAAAATCAAGATCGTCGTCGGTTATTTTCAAAACAAGTTGACGACAATAAAATAATTATAATAACGAATTTTGGTTTTTACATGGAGTTTGTACATGTTGTTTGGAGGTTTTACATCGTCAATATTTACATTTGTGGTAGAAATTATTTATTTTCAAGTACGGAAGATTATCTCTATTGTTAAACATAAATTCTTCATAGATTCGTTTTCTGTTCGTAACATTTTCATCTAATGTTACTAAAATAAAAAAAAGATAGAACACACGTTTATAGATTTTCCGATGAAAAATGTAGCTTTCCTTAAATAGACCTAAAAATGTTTTCAAAATTACTACATCAAATGAAATTTTTCAACTAGTATCACTATTGTAATTTCAACAACTATGCAATTTAATTAAAACTTTATATGTTATACATATTTTCAAAGACCTTATTATAAAGTATCAATAAATATTAAATAAAATCATCTACTGTAGATATATGCAGAAAAAGGATAGATAAGATGTTATTATAAACAATTTTAATGCACATGTAGCTTTAAAGTTTTAGAATAAAGCACCAGCTGATAAGTTTTATTGAAAATTGCGGACGCTGTTTTTTCATCAATTGATAACTAACGAGAATTGGTGTCCAATTAGTGAGTACATATTTTATAAAATTTAAATTTGGATCGATATTTTAATTTTATAATTTCCTTTTTTGATGGTTTCGAAGTATGCGTTTTATAATACATATTTATTACCATTATCTACAGTTACCATTACCCATTAATTGAAAAATAAAAACAAATTTGTTATAAAAGTATTGGTAACAATAAATATTCAATAAAAAAAACAAACAAATTATTTTGTTTCGTAGTAATAAATTTTTTTTAAAACCAAAAATTCATAACCAATAATTTACTTTAAAATCCGTCACCGTCCCTGGTAGAAATCGCCCATTTTTCTCCCATTAATGAAACGATTTTTCTACCATTTTTCTCCCATTTTATGGCCATTTCAGGGGGATTAATGGGAGAGAAATGAGCGATTTCTACTAGGGGTTCAATACTTTTATCAAATTTTCATTTTCACTAAATACGTGTCTGTCATTTACAAAATTACGACAAAGATTTATTAGTTACTTTCGCGCTGTTTCAAATGCCACCAAGTACTATATTTTTGCATTAAATTTTGCTCCAGAGTAATATTGGAATACTACAAGTTAGTTTTCCACAGCTCGTTATAAGTTGGACTCGTCCCCCACCGATTTTTTAGATTCCACTTCCATTCCGTAACGATAATATGAGTAACTATTTATTCTCGTACATGTATGCTACAAATATTTCTTGTACGAGAAAAAGTGCATTTGTAGTAAAGTCCACACTTCATAAATTATACTTACTACATTATACTTGATAAATTATACTAATAAGTAACCATTTTGTTTATAGAGAATACCTCTCAACTGAAAATATTGATTGATATTTATTTACAGATAAAAATTATTGAATCGTGTTTTAATGAAAAAAATACATTTGTTATTAATACGAAAAAGAAATAAAGATATGTTTAAAAACTTTCTAATAGAAGATTTAGCGATCATCAGATTATCTGGAATTGACAGCTGCAGGATTCGTGAAAGAAATAAACGTTTTTAAAATATTTAAACATCGAATGACATGTTAACGCTTAAACTTATCCTGCAGTTAGTGTGATCACAGTAGTTTCCACATGTCCGCGTTTAATTGAAATTTTAAATGGCCCAAGAAATTTTATTTAATGAAATTGCGAAGCATTATTCTTTATAATTACTACAAATCTTGAACGTAGCTGTTAAATGGCATAAATATTCTTAAAGACGTTATGGTATCAAGTATATATTTATGTAAAGATCCGGATGATAAAACGTTATTATACACCTTCAACCCTTATACAAATGTAGCTATGAATGAATATGCAAATGATTTTAGCATAATAGAGTCAGACATAAGATTTTACTTTTATTTGAAGCATTGTCAATTTTTGCATTCATAATAGAGATCATTTTTTCATGCAAAATAACTTTTTATAAAAAATATAAATTACCTAAATAAATGAAAAAAAGATCATCTTCCGAGTGAAGAAACTAAAATTTGGGAACAGAGTATAACAAAATGAGTGAACAATTTAACAGTAAATATTAATTATTATTGCACACAAGAATAAGTTTTCTATATTATTTTCTTCTTTTCGAAAAAATGTTTGAAGACATAATTGCAGTTTCCAAGTCGATACAAAAATGAACAATTAACATTTTATTGAACAATTAAATACCTCATTCCTTTATCTTTCATTCAAATTCATGCAAATAACGCAATAAAAATTACACACAATTAATTTATTCAATGATATGTTTGGTTTTTAAAAAGCGTTGTAATTAAAATGAAGTCATCTGCAGACACTTGTACAAAAATAAATACAAAATTTAAAAGTTTTTGTATATTAGGTAGTATAAAAAATTACAAAACACAAGTTGAAGTTAACAAAAAATTTATTTATAGATAAGCATTGATTTGTTTGCATACACTAATCGTCACTCTAATTGAACATCAATCAACAAACAAACATTTATTAGTCTTCAATGAGAGAAAACCTCGTCATCTTACAAAAAATTTTTTGTCATTGATTTAAAACCATCTCAAAATATCTGTTCAGACAATCACAAATATTTCATCGCATCTTCTGTGCGTGCTCGCAGGCAGTTCCGTGCTGAATCAGCTGTCAAAGTATTCCTTATTACTCTTATAATTGCTGTATCTTTGATTGGCTTCTTCCTCCTGCATAGTTTGAGCGTATGCCAATTATTAACACAGTACCATAGAAGTTTATCTGAATTGGGAAATGATACTGGACAATCATTATGAGGGATATTGCATTGATTGTAGATTCGAGAACTGCGTAAATCATATGTGATAATTCTGAAGATTTCAAGTCATGCTAAACAAAGTAATCGCTTCCATTGATAGTTTCAAATCTCGAACAATACTAATCTCAAGAAAAATTCGACAATTTTAGGTATATCCAAATGCAACATTTTCGAGTAAAAAATCATAATTATATATACTAGCTTAACGCAACCTTTTATTACACATGTAATCTAACACATAATGTACGCCTTTCACCAGATCAAGTAACGTGTTAATAAAAGTATGAAACCAACATCAATTGCTTTTTACAACTTCCCAATTCCCCCGAAAATTCCACCCCATACCTCACTTATACAATTCTCATCACAAATAATTTTAAATTCGTTCCCCCGGCTGAACCCTTCCTTCCTCCTAGTCCTCATCCAACCCCTCCATCTCCAACGAAAAACAAAGGCAGACTTCACTCTCTCTCTCTATCTTCCATAACAAAATCCCCTAACTCCATCATCACGCATATATATATATACACTCCGTACATATCCTACCCACCCACACATATTCTCTCTCTCTCTCTTTCGGTCCCTGGAAAATAGGCACCCAACGGTCTCTCTCACTCGTTCCACAGTTCACAGTCTATATATGTATAGGAGGGTTGCTGCTGCTGCTGCTGCTGCTGCTCGTTCGGTCGCTCAGCAGAGCTACTGAGGGATCGTTGTTGCTATGGCGACGGCCGGCGCGCGCGCGCGCTTTCTCTCTCCGCCCCGGCGCGCGGCGGCAGCCGTCGCTCTGCGATCCATATTCGCCAGCGCGAAGTCACGTTTCAATAGCCATTTTATGCTATACGTGTATGTATGTATGGTCTGTGTGTGTGTGTGAGTTCGGGTGCAGAACGCTAGGAAGGGAGAAAATGAAAATGCCCTTCGAGGTTCTCTCGTGCGTATATATATATACGTGCGTGGGAGTGTGCACGCGTTGGAATAACGCCATTTTTCAACGAAATTCGTATAGTACTATAGGGGGTTAGCGGAGGGTACGCAGGAGTTTGGGATGTT
Source organism: Torymus tubicola (assembly GCA_035583055.1). NCBI lineage: Eukaryota > Metazoa > Arthropoda > Insecta > Hymenoptera > Torymidae > Torymus > Torymus tubicola. The sequence continues at coordinate 19,551,926 of JAWWEQ010000055.1, read as the reverse complement.
TGAATTTTCGAATTCGATTGTGTTTCGCATTTATTTCGAGAGTTTTGGATTTTAATTTTTATAAAGCTTTTTTTTATTATATGGTTGGAATTGGAATGTTTTGATATGCTTATTCGAAGTAAGGAAAGAAAATTTTAGTTTACTGTTAATTGGAGGGAAATCGTTTATTGCTTTGAATTAAAGTAAAAAGAAATTATGTAATTTATAAGGATTTATTGACTTGAGATATAGTTTTTTTACAAAAATTTATACTCTTCTGCGGTGCTATATGATAATTGTGAGATGTTCGACGTAATAACCGCTTTTACGCGGCAGAACAAACCGAGCATTTAATCCACATTTTAAATGCTATATTTAGTATCACAAGTGCCACATTTAAAGAAACAAAAGACACACTTAATTCACCTCGAATAATATACGTAATGACAATTTCGCTGAATAATATCCTTTCTCCGCGAGATGATTAACCGTTTTTATAGTAAATTATGGGATTTTGAAAGACAACTGTGTATATCTTCATAAGTACTTTACGAAAATTATATACACTTCTCCATTTTTTTTTTGTTCGAAGCTATCTTCTCCAGCTACACTTCAGTATACGCATCGAGCCTCGTTCATCAATCATCAGACATATATAGAATTAGTTATCCGGGTAAACTACGAGGACTCCACTTATAAGCAATATTTCCAAAATTTCAAGCACCCACTTTTCTCCCATCGATATATATATCGGCAAGTACCAGCGACAATCCATACTCGAAAAAAGGCACAGTGCGCCCCTATTCCTGTTCACTTCTTTACAGGACAAGGAATGAGGGGGGGTGACAACTCTTTTTCTCTCGAGGACGTCCTCTCGACGACTACGTAATTAAAGGTACTTTTCGCCCGCAGGCCTATTGTGAACCTGTCGCGCGTCATGAATTTGCGTTGTTATTGTTGCTGCTATATATTGCTAAACGCTGCGTTGTGTTATATATTTAACCGGGCGCGATTGGATTTTTGGGGGGGAGGGAGGGAAAAGGATGAGGAGGAGACGAAGAAGGAAGAGGAAGGACTTCCCTGGCGACGACGATTCGTCGCCGTCTGGCAGTTTGCGCTCGATCGAGCGTGCAGCGATGGCTGAAAAAGGTATACGCGAGTGGGTGGAATACATACATATATATATATCGTTTTCTCTATACCATGATCGTTGATCGCTGCGTGAAATGGAAGAAAAAATAAAGAAAAGTGTATTTATTTATGCCGACGTGCGTATAATTAAAGCTAATGATGCATTGATTTGAGAGAGAGAAAAAGAGAGAGGAATCATAATGAATAGAGTATGGCAGTCGCTTAGCGGAGACAAAATTGTATACGTTGAGACACCGACATACATACACATACATCTCTCTCTCTCTCTCTCTCGGACGTATTTTACGTGGGATGATTACAGACGCGCCGAAAGGCCTATTATTTAAATCAATGCGAGAACTTTTTAAACGGGACTGCAATCTAAAAATCGTTAAAATAAATACGTTTATTCCGCAGGACGGATGCGCGATGATACGTATTTTATCATATAATTTGCTGTCATTTTGTTATGCCGCGGAGTATATATGCGCGCCTGTAGAGCGCGCGTTATTTGAAGTGCTCTGAATATAGCCTTCGACTTTAGAGTTATACTTTAATTACGAATGTTAGAGATTTATTATTATATAGTACCAGTGTGTCGTTGGATGGTTCTTTCGAAGAATGATAATGATTTTTTTCCGAATCTATGTGATTACACACATGATGAAGTGGTTCGCGCCGTATGTAAGTGAGAAAATATTAGACCGCCATATATATATAACGATGTGAAATAGTTATTTTTAGCGGTTTCGTTATATATTTCGTGAGTGCATATTTAAGATATATACACAAACATTAAAATGCAAAATGTTCTTTTATCTTTAGCTATACATTTTGTTAATACACGCGTTAAAGTACCTCAACAACCCCCACGAATAGAGTAATTCCTATACATTCGAAAACCACTATAGTCACATACTTGACAAACAGTCTGCCCTTTCTTCTATGACAAATACCATATACTACATATCTCCACTTATTCTTTATTTACTTATCGACCACCTCAGTTGCAATTTCCAGTACATTCGCGCGTACAAATTCCTAAAGGGAAAACGCCCATGAGTCTCACACGTCGCGGCCACCTGACAATTACGTCAAAACATACTACTATACCATAGACCACAGTGCGAGCACCACTTCCATTCCTTAAATTTCTCAAAACCCCCATTCTACCCCATACATATATATATATCTACAGCTCTCGCGTCAGCAAGCTCCATCGCCGCCTTTGCACATACCGGCTGCGTGCTCGCGCGAATCGATTGCAACCGGATATTGGGCCAAACCCGGCGTCGCTCCAACGACGATGGTTCTCTCACTCACTCACTCACTCTCGCATACACGTGCAATTTGAGGGCCGCCGCCGCCACCGTCGTCGTCGTTGCCGTTGCCGCGAAATTTAGCGACGCTCGATCCGCCAATTTAACTTTGCGATCGCCTTCTCTCTCTCTCTCCTACACAAACACTCACACATATATATTCGAGGGCGAAATTCACGTGCGTGGCCAGGGCCCATTTACGGTTCTCTCTCTCTCCCCGCCTCGTGCAAGCTCTCTCTCTCTCTATATATATCTGCGATCGCACGGTGCGCACAGGCGAGGCTCGCTCGCGTCATTACCGCGCGCTCAAAGCAAAAGGAAGAGAGAGAGAGAGAGAGAACGAGGCACACAAGCGAGCGAGCAAGCAAGCTGTTCTCTCGGCCAATCGCTAGCCTCGTGCTAATGAATCCACGCCGAGGCTCCGGCCAATCCCAAGCGCATGCATATAAAGCCCTAGCAGAGGGTGCCTCTCTCTCTTTCTCTCTCCTCTTCTTTCTACACTGCTTTCTCCTCTCTTCTTCTGCCTTCTCTTCCTCCTTCGCCGCCTTCCTACGCGGTCTCTCGCTTCGATCGAGAAATCTTCATTTTTATGAAGCAGCAGCAGCAGTAAGAGGCGAAAGAGAAGAAGAAGGAGAAGGAGGCGAGTGTCGATGCTAAAGGGAGCGTTTACGGTCTTTTGTAAGCCGAGTGTTGCCAGGTTGTAAGCGGCGCATACACGCGCGTTATATGCTATATACGCAGGCACATACGTGTGCAAAAAGGAAAAAAACAAAACGTTTGATACTTTTCTCTCTCTCTCTCGTATATAAGCGTAAGAGGCTGTTTCGAGTCACGCTCCGTACGCGGAGCGAGATTCTTCGCGATTGTACGCGTCAGGCGTGTATATATGACGACGAAACGGCGCGCGTATATATGAATTTTTATGGAGATTAGAACTGCTGCTGCTGCTGTATACTGATTTGGTTGTGAAATTAGACGCGAGCTGCATGGGAGTTTTGACTTTTGCATTTAGATATACACGTCGCGCCAGCGCGTATATATATACGTTCATGAATGTATGTATATATACGACGCGCGGGATTATAAAAATGGCTACGTTCAGGGTATTTAAAGGGGAGAATATATGTTGAGGTGTTTTTTCTCGTTCCTTTTCTTTTTTAATATATCGGAGTAGCGAACAATTGAATTCCGTAACTAGTGTTCTCATGGTTGGAGATTGGAAAATGATGTAAAGGTACACTTGCGTCTGTTCGGTAGGAGTATCCAATAAAGATAATATATCCAAGTGAGAAAAGTATTATAGTACATAATACGTACTGTACGATAAGACAAACGGCACCATTATTCACTCGTGTTCACCAATTTGAATTTACTATACACGTGTATAAGCACATGCATTTTTTCCTATATAACCTTGCATCGCGCCTCATATAACAATATATCCAACCTAATCGCTCGTATACACTGAAAAAGAAAGAAAAAAAAAAGAAACCTCGACGTCGTCAAGCTCAGCACCCTATTCGTGTATGACAAACCATCACACACATACACACATATATGTGCATTAATATATATATATATATATATACACGTATGATCCTTTGTTATACTACAATATCGCAAGTCTCAGCTCGATACATCGCCGCCGGTGGGCTACGTCGTCGCGGCCCTGTGCGCACATAAAGATACGCGCGTAAAGATATCTCAGCTTCTCTCGCACTCTTTTGCTCGCAAGCTCTCTCTCTCTCTCTCTTTCTCTCTTTTGCTCTCGTATATAGCGTGCTCACACGCGAGTGTGCGTACGCGGAAACATTATGCGCGAACGCGCGTGGTGTATGTATGTAAAGCACGGAGCGAAGAGAGAGAGAGAGAGAGAGAAAGAGAGAGAGAGAAAGAGGCGTCCAGGGCTATCATTATGGCAGCAGTAGACACTCCCTCCTTATCGCCGAGCCCCGGGTTCGCCATCATTATATTTTCCGTGAGCAAAAGAAGGCCTCTCTCTCTCTCTCGTTCTCTGCACGTATAGCCTTATATATATATATATACACACATGCACATGCACAAACGTTACATACACACGCATGCACATACACGTATGTATGTATGTATACGTATCCTTAGGTATAGAGAAAGAGAGAACAGTGCAAGAAGTTTTCTCGGAACTCCTTAGAGTAGCCTCCGCACAGAGAGCGAGCCTCTATATATACACCACCAGCTTAGCCTCACCGAAAATGGAGCGCGCGAACGCGAACAACGAAATCCACTTTTCCTATATATATATACATATATATATACATATACACACAGCAAGCGGCCCCCGAGGCGTTCACTCACTCGCGCGCGCGCGCGGGCGTCTAGAATTTCCATCTCACCGTTTATATTTTGTCTTTTATTATATGCGCGCGAGCCGCCCATAGCTATGCGCATTTTTAGCTCAGAACTCTCCGCGCGGCGCGCTTTCGATTTCGCTTATGGTACGAAAAAAGGAGCTACAGCCACGGAGGAAATATATACATGCATAGGCAGCGTGGTTTTATTGCCGGGCGCATTCGCTCTATGTGTGTGTGCAACTGTTTCTCTGACTGTAGAGCTGTTCCTATATACTCTATGCGCATTGCATATATGCGGCTGTGGCTGCTGCTGCCGCCGGCTATTAACTAGTGCATAGGCAAAAAATTTCGACGGGTATAACGTAGGTTGGTACTGTATATATACTAGATATGGAAAGAGAGGGAAAGATTTTTCGTAAAAATTATACCAGGCTCTGTCGGACAAAGGATTGCGTTAGCTCGTTATATACACATTTCGCCTGTGTTTTTGGGGCTACGGTACAGATATGTATGTATATATATATATATATATATATGTATTTTTCGTGGAAATCCTTTCTTCTCTCGCTTCTCCGAACCCCATGTAGCTAACGCAGGTGGGAGTTGGTCAGTATTTCTAGCCGCACTTTTTGGACCGTTGCGAAAACGGGCGCGCGAGTATATAGTGCAGTATGAGATATATATGTACGTATGGTACATATATATATATTATGAGCGCAGTTGTAGAAAGGTGGGTTCCGAGAATATGGTTATAGAATAAAAAGTTGTGGAGCGAGCGAGCGAGCACGCGCATAATTCGGGAGCAAAAATCTGCGAGAATGAGGCTAATTTTGGGGCGTATTGCCGACTGATATGCTTGGTGGTTTGGGCTAATGTATTTCTAAATGCCAGCTGTACTCGTTGCTTTGCTATGCTGCCGGCTTTGGTTTTGTATTTAGAGTGTTTGTATAGGTGCCAAATATATATGTATGAGCTTTTTGGAATGTCGCGCGTAGGTATAGGGAAGCTTCTATTTATCTTACTTTTCGTTGATTTGGAAATTCCGGTAAAATTTGGTTTTGGTTCGGGGAAGGTCTATAGAATTGTTTCAAAATCTGGTGAAATCATAGTTTAAATCAACATGTCTGAGAATTTTAAGACTGAATTCAAACACCAAAAATTATACTTTGAGCAGACAAACTCTTGGATTAGGATATGTTTATAAAAACTAATAAATATCTTAATTATACACTGATAGAAATTGTGGGGAAAATTCCCATGTTTTCTAGTAGTTTGGCAATATCAACGAAAAGTAAAAATTTTGTCCTTAGAAAAATGGTAATTTTTACTGTTTTTCTAGTAAAAATTTGTACTTTTCACTGATATTGCTAAAGTACCAGAAAACTTGGAAATTTTTCGCCACATTTTTCTATCAGTGTATACGTGAAATACACAAGAGGGTAACTTAGGATAATTCGTTCACTATAAGCTAATTTGATCACTTCTCTAGTATTGTATTTCAACATATCCAAAAGCTTTAACAACCAATGTAATTGTTAGTTTCTAAATACACAAAATATACCTTACAAATAGTTTTTATTTTTTGATGAATCACAACATTTTTATGGAAGTTCTTTTTCTTAATTTTCAGTGAATCACGCGTTTTTAATTTTATAAAACGCAAGTGTTTTATTTATAATTCAAATATACCCAATTGAATTCGACTAAATGTTGGAAGAGATAACTTTAGAAATCAGAAGGTAAACTCAGCGTTTAGTTTATGTTCATGCGTTGGATTAACAAAATATAATAATGGTGGGTCATTTATATTCTCCTTCTGTAAGTACAATGATTGAAAATATGATCATAAGATTTATTTTGTTTAGTTTTCTGGTAAAATTCCATTAATCACCAAAAATATATCTTTATTTCATATTCAGTATTACTCATATGATTTGATAGTTTAACGAATATTTTTAATTCTACACCCGGTTAAAACATACATTTTACACTTCTATCCTTCAAAACCAATAATAATTTCTTCTTGGTAGAATATTTTGTACACTATACCCTTTCTCATAATTTTCTTTCCGCGAAAAATAGAAAATATTCCATTCAATATGACCGAACCGCTCTAAGACATCTAAACACTCTACATTAAAACAACCAAAAAAGCAAAAATCTTTCATTCTACGTGCAGCTTCACATGACACTCGCACACGTATGCTCGAACACAACAACACCGATGCTCCGTTCGTTCGCAATAAACTGTCATATTTTTTTTTTCTCTACAAAGAAAGAATCGGCATAGACGATAATAAAATATTCCTCGGCAATGATATTTTACGATATTTACGTCTGTTTCTTCACTATATAGGCGCACGTTTGTGCAACCTGCGCGCACGTGTAACGGTGCGGCAAGAAAATCTCGCGTACACCTTTCATGGTTTCTAAGAAACGTCGTAACGTTTCAAAATATTTTTCTCTCCCTCTCCTTGCCCCTTCCCCTCTCTCTCTCCCTCTCTCGTTACCTCCCTCCGGCAATAAATGTTATTGCAATTTTCCAAGCAATAAATACGTTTTACATCCACGCAGCAAGTCCTCAAAACCGAGGGTACCACCGCTACATACAACCGGCTTTTCTTTATCACATATATATATATATACATATACATACATATATGTATATATATACGTGTCGTGACATTTGTTGAGGATATATACGTTGATGCTTGGCGTGTGAACCAAGGTTTCGTTCTCTCGAAGGTGTCTTCGTCGTGTTCAATTATCGATGATGAGCACGAACAATCGACTCTTTTTTTTTCAACTTCCGTGGCTTACGCAATGTTTAATCGTCGCTCGAAGCGCAGAGTCATTATTTGATATATGACTAAAATCGGTAATTCTCGGTCACTATATATATATATATATATATATGTAATTAAGTTATCTATATAACACGTCGCACTACACATGAAATTTTATACCAAGAGTAAAAATTTTGCCGCATCCACCCATACACAAAATGGCGCCGTCGCATCGCGAAAGCAACCATATATACCTACCTATAATCTTTCCCAATATTTATTTATCACCTCCTTTGTATACTCAACATTACAAGTACCAAATGAAAAACGTATCACATCATCTCCTTATACACACCTATACACAAACCGCGAAACCCTCTATGAACGATTAACTCGACCACGCGCTCGCATAATCAGCGGCTAAGTAAGCGCTGTAATTGCCGCGCTTACACAGCGTATATACGCATATATATATATACCTATACGTATACTCTCGCAAAAGGAGGAACTATAATACTCTCCACGAGATCTTACATATACCGCGCATACACTTCGTCCAATGAAACGTTACCTTCGTGTACCGCATATATATATACGTTAGGCATATTGTTTGCGCCTGCGATGTATAGTATACCGGGAATTTCCAATAGCCACGCTTAGTGTATATATATGTGTAACGGCAACTATACGTGTATATGCATATATATATATATATATATATATACGTCGATGAATCACACGCGGTTGGCTGTGTATAATGAGCGGCAATTTTCCTTATACGAGCGAGCTTTAATCGTGGATTACGTAGTTGTGGTATACGAAGAGATAAGTAGCGCGCGTGTATATATAGTGAGTTTTGAAAAGAGGTATGGATTTGAGATGTGTATAGGTAGGTATATATATATACGCATTGATGGCTGCGCCGATGAACGATTCAATTTTCACGCGCGATTTTGCGGATTAGCGCGGCATGAGGAAAAGCTAAGGGTTAACACTTTTTGATGTTTGACGAGGAGAGAAAAAGTATAACGTGTGTTGTGGCAATCATGGGATATATGTACACGGTATCAGTTTATTTTAGGTTTAATGTTCGGTAATTATATATATTCACATCACAAATACACTACAAAAATATCCTTTAATAACGATCTATTATTCGCAAACCAAAATGGCGTCGAAGGTCGACCGAACAAAAAATATTCTCAACTCACTGTACACATTTTTTCCCACATCTAAAAAAAAACTCATTTAAATACATATGTATATACATCTATATATACACATATTCTATCTCTTGCTTCACAGCATCACCGCATCATCATCATCATCATCATACACCGCAACGTATAGGAATGTATCTCGAAGCAAACGCTGCTCTTTTTCGAAAAAGTTTCAGGCGCGGCTGGGTGCATAATATATCGCGCACGCAACACACGCCGATTTTTCCCATAATTATTACTCGCGCACGCGTGAACCCGTTTTCCGGCAATAAGATGCAAAACTTAAACTTGATCTTCTGGTCGCGCAAGCAGGCACATCTCGTTCTCTCTCTCTCTCTCTTGCATTCGACACTACTATACAGTCGACGTGCCTGTCATTATCCGCGCCATTACACGCAAAGGAGCAAAAGAGAAGGAGGCATGTATACTCGCGCCGCAATGCGAAATTATACTTATTCAATGAAAATCTATTTTTCCGTTTTAATCAGCCGAGCGACGTGTAGTATATACGCGTTTTTCAGTTGTGTTATACATGTAGATTATATATGAGATATAGTCAGTTGTCTATATACATATATATATAGTTGGGCAATTATTTTCACACTATATTAGAGTTTATAACCGCGTATATATATTATATACGGTACACATGATTGCGCGTTTAATTATCATAAAATTAATTATCAACACTTGCACAGCTAATCACCATGCTAGAAAACCAATCTAATCCGATTTAACACTTAAATACACCACAGAATCCTTGTTTCGTCGTATACATGCGCACTTATTAACGACTATATATACATTTCAACGACATGTTCGTTCACACACACACTGTACCAAGTTATCCGCACCTTATTGATAACCACCCCATTAGATATACGAAACCTCCAAAAGTAAAAAAGAAAACAAACAAAACATTCTCTATATAGACACTTTCACAGCTTATACACAAGCTAATCCAACAATGTGTGACACAATCCGTACCCATCGATGCTCCTGCGACGACTCCTATCCAAGCAAGACCGTTTCCATCCCCTGGTAGACACTGCGCCTCTTCTCTCTCTTACTCTCCCTCTTTCTTTCGCTCGCCAACAACACACACACACCGGCGTGTAGCCGCCGTAGCCGCGCCGCCACAATCATTTCTATAATGATTGTCATTACCGACACTGGGGAGGGTTAGAAAGAGAGAGAGAGAGACGCAGCACAAGCGGCTAACCTCGACTTTGCGCGTTCAGCTCGCGCCTATGTATACGCGGGATAAAAGTATATACGTGTCGTCGCCTGTGCACGAACGAACCTAGCTCCAATCGATAGATATATATACGTGTGTGGTGTAAGAGAAGAGTCGTCGTCGTTGTTGTTGTTGTTTTGTGTTTTTTTGGGAGGACAGCAGCTGCGATGCGGGGTTACGAGATAGTGTGTGTGTATATAGAGGGAGTAGTTCTAGGGAATCGAGGAGGTTGTAATCGAGAGGGAGAGAGATGATGGTCGATGATTGTCTTTTTGATTCGTGAGTGCGTGCGGGATGGTGAGAGCATGGGGATTTGCGAGGTGCGAGAGAATTTGGGGAAGCAATTGGGTGATGAGGCGCTGAGAAAGTGGTCGAAGATTTGTTGTATTAATTTTCACGTGGTTGATGATTGTTACATTATGTATGATTCTTTTTGTGAAATATACCTTTGAAAGGAATTGCTAAAGATGATTTGGTTGGAATCAAGTTACGTTGGACAATTGGAATTGTCAATATGTTTAGATATGATAAACAGAATTTTCAAATGAAACTGATTATCTAATCTACCTAGTAACCTATTGTGAATATCATTTCCAATTTTGATTAGAGAAACTTTCAATTGTATTGAAGTTTATGAGTATATTACAAGTTATAAGTCAAAGTGATTCTATATACTTTTGGGTATGCTGAACACGATTCCGTTGTTCGTTTTACGATTTTTTGTATCCGAAAACGAATATAGTCGCTATAAAATTCCCTTTTTTTTTTCAATTTTTTGAAAAGCTTTGGCACAAAAAGCTCGACTTTAAAAAGGTAAAAAATTCCTGTACACAAAGTTTGAACTAGTTTTGAGAGATTTTAATTTTTGGTGTGTCTGAGGTCACTTCAGCGTAATCAGATTTGTACACAACGGGTTAATAATATTAACAATAAGAATATTTTTCATAAAAGTATAATTGTCATTCAAATTATCCATACCACACATGCTCATCATATACACGCATCATATACATTATACGACCAACATTACCATATTCCTACGAATTCCACCCTAATATATACTCAAAATAATTTCAATAAAATAATTCACAACGCCTCCAGCACCCCTCGTTCAGCTCCACCTTCGCATTAATATCCTTAAATTTTCTGCAATTATTCAACCTCTCGCTCCAAAAGTCCGGCAGACCGTGAGTGCGCCGAAATTAAAGTAACTCTTTTCCGTATATCGATCTGGCAAACCTCGAAACCCTTCTCTCGTATATACTACTCTTCTTCGCCGTCGGATTCAAACGAGACCATCGGTGGCCCTCAGGTCCTCTCTCTCTCTCTCTCTCTCACACACTCACTCACTTGCGCATCTTCTTCCTTCTCTCGTATATAGCGTGCACGGTTCTCGATTCCCTCCTCTTGCAGTCGCTGCCGCCGCCGTCAATTGCCTTCGCGGAATCGCGTTTTGTGTGTACGCGCATATACACGTGTCTTCGTACGCGGATAATTGGCGTAGGGCCCCGGTAGAGAGAGAGAGCGTAGAGACCTGTGGTTACTCCCCGTATAGCAATGGTTAAAAAGAACTCGACGACTCGAGAGAGCAAGAGAGAGAGAGAGAGAGAGAAAAAAAGAAGGAAAAGGAGTGAGTGAGAGAGAGAAGAGGTCGAGAGGAGAACAGTGTATATATGCCGCTGTTGCCGGTACCCGAGGGTTTTAGAGAAAATCCCTCGCAGAGAGGAAGAGAGAAAGAGAGAGAGGATGCCAATGGCACGATTTTCGTTTTGCTCCTATTTTTTCGCCGCTTTAATGGGTCGCTCTTTTTTCGGTCTCCACCGCCGCGGCGGCAGCAGCAGCAGCAGCCGCACGTTCCCCTGCCGCTGTACTCGCGAGCGCGCAGTTTTTTGCTCGCGGCCGCGCGAGGAGGAATTTCGAAAAACGGTCCAGCGCACACGCGCACTGTGTATGTATATATATATGTATAAACTCGCGTGCGAATTCGAGTTGTGAGATCGGCTCGCGAGGTCGGCGTGTATTAGGTAATGCTCTGAGTATATACATATATATGTGTGTACCCGGAATTCGAGAACCACGCGCGAGTAACGCATATATATATATATATATGTATTACATGTGAGAAAGAACATTTCGATCTTTTCTAAACAGTCGCTATATTAATTGTTATAACGAGTATTTTATTGTTTTTCTTTACAGTTGCGTATATATACACTCTCCACGCGTCTCGTAAAGCTGTTAGAGTTCTCGGAACAGTCATATCCATTTGCCTATATAGGATATAAACTTTATTCGCGTCGCGTATGTATATATATATATATACATACATATACATATAACGTTATATACCTAGAAGATTTCGAAGGATGCGAATTTTTTCCCCGGATCCATGTCAGTATGTCTATTAACCGCAATATTTCACCGTGCTTTATACTTTCGAAATTTATTTATAAGCGTCACAACTATATATATACGGCTTTCAAAACCGAACGATCGGTTCGTATAATTTACTTTTAAAAGTCGCGCATCATACGCGTTCGCATTTTCTTATAATATCTCACGAATGAAATATATATGTATATATATATACGTTCAGGATAAAAAGCAATTAGATTTTTCGACAAAACAAAAAAGCACAAGCAAGCAAGCGAGCGAGCAAGAACCTCATTAAAGCGTTGGAATTACAGTGTTCAACCGACGCGAAAAAGAGAGGACGAAACGCGCGCGCGCGTGCAAGCGGCGTGTATAGGAAATCAAAGACGCGCGCGCGGCTGTATAAACCGCAAGCGCGATTTTTTTTATACCTTCAACCGAGGTATTGAGGAAGATATTCACAATCTCTCTCTCTCTCTTACTCTGCATTTCCCTCTTATTTTTTTCCTACTATACCCTCCCCCAAAGAATACGCGATAAAACGGCTGATTGAACAATGGGAGCCATTTATTCACGAGCATGCGCGTGCGCATGTGCACGCTCGCGTATTCGCCCATCGAGTGGAATGCAAGTAGCGAATTAACCTGGGGATGCCCGGATAACTTTTCTGAATGGAAGATTACCGGCTCCGCTCGAGTGTGAGCAAAGAAGAGAACGTCGTTATCCTCGTCTCTCTCTCTATCTCTCTATCTCTCTTCAGAGAGTGAACAGAATCCGTAGAGAGACACGCGACCTCGGACCTCCCGCAGCGATGATTTTCGAGTCGCGTGCCTTTCGCACTGGAGGCGCATGCGCGTGCGACTATGCGAAGCGTCTCCGTATATATATATATATATATATATATATATGCCTTTGTTCAGCTTCATTTGCTAGTGATGATGCAATTTCATCCCCATTATTAAGAGATGATCACCTCGACGATGGGACGACGATGAGATTATGTAGTATATACGCACGGTCGTGTGGATCGTGTGTATGTATATGTAAATGTTTTCTTCACAGCTTGGGCGATGTTCGATGGTTATTTTGTCTACACTTTAACTTGTTTTGGTGGGAACTAAAGGTCAGAGGTTTGGCGTATTTTGAATTAATAAAGTTGTTACGGTTGTAAAAATAGAGAGGGTGGGGTATACCAGATGAAATTTGTATATAACTAAATTAAATTAACGTGCAGCAATTCGGTGCATTTCTCGTCGACGTTCGACAGTGTTGTAATTTCACCTTCATTAAGAGTAATCATTTTACTTGCAATTTCGAATGAATGAATGATTAAGAATTTCGCTCAAGTCGGTTAGTATATATCTATATATATATGAGCATGATACAACATTTCTTAGAAAAATTTTCAAGCATGAACAGAGCAGAGTAAGAGTTTCAAAGTAATTTTGCAGTTTATTTGAATTATACATGCGCCTTCTGAATTACATTAAATTTTTCTTAGAGCTAACCCAAACGAGTGACTCATAAATATTTACAATCTTATTACTATCATTGTTATTACTATATTAATAGTGATAAAGGACATGTATCAGCTATTACCAATTACCACAACGCAATAATAACATTCAATCGCGAAATCTAAAATCCAAATGAACCTCGCGCAATACACGCGCGAATCAATAATAGACATTTAAAGAGAAGCACTCGAGCCGTTACCTAAAACACAAAAAAAAACGTGGCCGACGAAATACGAGCGAGACGCAACGCACGTATATATATACACATAACATACGTAACATACAAGGATGAAACATCAAAGCGTACAGTGGCACATACATACATAGACTTGCATATACATATATACGCGCAAGCCTGGCTTTCATGGGTGCCATTATCGCGTTACTTCCGCGTGGCCGAACGTCATTTGCCCCTCACACCCCCGATGATTTGAGGGCAACCGAGCCACGCGCGCCTCGCTCGCTCACTCGCTCTGCCATTATTATTATGCTGTACACGCGGTGAGTATATATATCTGTAGCTTGGTGGGTGGGCTTCTATATATATATGTGTGGGTGTGTATGCGTAGTACGCGAAATCGCACCAAAATTTCGATTATACAAAGTCGCGGTGTGGATTGGAGTAACGGTTAAGGTGTGATAAACAAGAGGGTATGAGTGGGGGGTAGTGAAAAGTGTGGAAGACGGTTCTGGAGAAGATGAGGTTGTTTGGTGAAAGAGTTGGTGGTTTAGCGAAAAGCTTCAGTTGTAACTTGAGTGTTGTCGAAGGGGTTTAAGTAAATAAAATAACGTGTTTACCAACGATTTCGCGCGTTCCCAAAAGAATAATTCCTCATTAATATATAAAACTGTTCTTCAAATTAGCATTTCATCATTCTTTTTTCATTGAAATATGCAGTCGAAGTACAAGTATATTCACAAACGAAACGTAAAATTTCTAAAATTTTGTCGAAACACCACGAAAAAATTCGAAATTTCCTCTCGCATCACCTCTTCACATTAAGAGAGTTTTTTCCTCCCTCCCGAGCATAGCTTCCTGCCTGCGCATTACTAACAAAAATTTCGAGCACTCGCGCTTTGCTTCTCTTTGCTACATTTACATAAAACGCTCTCTCTCTCTCTCACTCACTCTCTGTCTCTCTCTCTCAGAGAAGAATACACGAGAGGAATCTCGACTTGCGCAGACGACGCTCGCGAAATTCGACGATGGATTTATGGTCGATTATCCAACCTCGCGTTCGCGTGCGCATTACGAACGCATTAGAGGCGCTCTGGAAAATCGCGCGTGCTGTCTTTCTCTCCCTCTCTCTATCTCGTTGTATTGCGCGCTCACGCATTAAGCACTCGGCAGCTACGACAATTTGCGATACATTTGCGAGCGCAGAGATGGAGAATCTTCGACTTATTTCCGAGGCGACGCTGAGGACGAGGAGGAGTTTCCCGACACGTTAATTCCTCTACAGTGCTAAGAGCTCTCTTTCCTTCGTGGGATATTTCGCGCGACATGCGCGCTTATGTATATATAGTGGATTTTTTGAGGCGGGAAAGAGAGAGAGAAAGAGAGCGACGTGCGATAATGTTTCGGTTGAGAAGCCGAAAAGGATTGATTTTTTTTTTTGGTGTTCAGTGTTTCTTTTGGAAATGATTGCTGCCGAGTGGTTTTGCGTATTTTGCGCGTGGCAGTGTAGCGATGGGAAATGTTTTAGGTGCTGTGAGAGAGCCGGTAAGTGTTCTTGCTCTAATATAACATTTTACTGAGGAAAGAGGGTTTATATCTGTTATGTACAAGAGATGGGGTAAAGATTTATAGTGCAATCAGATGTAGTTTAAATCAATGTTTGTAAAATATTATAATTTTTGTTACTAAAATTTTTGTTCGTATATAAATAATTAAATACACTTTATTTTATCGTTAACGTATATATCGAACGCTTTATACGCCAATAACATTTCTACGATTAAACACTCCAAAATAAACTACACGACCGACGAAAATTCGCGTCCCTTCTAGGAATTGCAAATTTAGCTCCTTCCTCAAGTCAATTACAATCCTCTCTCTCTCTCTCTCTCTCTCTCTCTCTCTCTCTCTCGCTCGCTCCTTTCTCACTGAGCAAAAATTACATTTAGAGTTACCTAGTTTCTTGAAGCAAAGTGGTTGAAACATTTCATTATAGGCGAAAATTGCTACAGTCGCTTTTTGGGGCTCTCTCTCTCTCTCTTACTCGCTCACACTCTACACTTGCTCTCACTCACTCTCTCTCTCTCCCACTCCTACTTCGTCCCGTTCGGGGCGCGCGAGCGAGCGCGCGGTTGTCATGGGGATGCGACCCGCCCTTTCTTCTAACATCCCAACAAGCAAATTACCCCCAAAGCTCTACGGCCATTTCTTCTCTTTTGAACTCTGTCTTCGTGTAAATTTCGCATGATTAGTACAATTTTCGTTGATGGGCAAAACTCTTGTTTTAGGGACATTTAAACGGCCTGTGGGAAAAGTTGTACTGTGAGTCGTCAAAAATACTTTTGCCTCAATTGTTCTTTTTATTTTGTTCTTTTTTTTCTTATTGTTGTAGCTATAAGGTTCACACGATTTATTTGCCGAGGTTTTATTATGGGATTTTAATGTTTCTATCAGCGGTAATATATAACATTGAAATTTTATTCGGTAAATTTCCATTCTTGAAATTAAAAATGTTTTAATAATTTACGATCATAGTGTTTTCAGTAAAAGAATTCTAGAACTTTGTTTATAAAAAAAAGTAAAATACACGTGATAAAAGTTAGGGTGAAAATAATTTTTGAAAAACTTTAACTATATTATAAAAAATGATATACTTAAATAATATTAAGATTAACCATATTTTTTAGCATAAATTGTTAATGTTTGCTTTATAATTGCCTGGCGAAGGTTCCAAAAAATAGCTCAGAAAACCTAAAAATGTACAGAATTGATTAATCTACGACGCAAGTCCACTTCCTTCGCCATCACATATATATCTCCGAGCGGACATTACAACGACATAGCCGCTCTAATAAGCCTCAGCAACGCCCCTCATTACCATATAATATCATTACGCCGACGTGTATGTCTCCACCCGAAAGCCACTTAATTCGCCGATCACTAATCCGCCACACTAATCCGTGGGAAGTACCAGTCACCAACTCTATATATATACCTGTTCCTGACGTAAATACACGCCAAAAAGTCCTAACGTCATCTCAAACTGTTGTTTCAGCTCCGCTTAATCTCATCCCGACAGCCAAGACACACGCGTCACGTGCTGTATCTATACCATCGAACCGAATACCATCGTCGTAGCTTTCTCGCGCGCTAATAAATCAGCGAAAGGTCTCTTTAGGCAAGGTCGACATGTAATTGTATGTGAGAGAGAGAGAGAGAGAGAAAGAGCCGCGCCTTTGCTTCTTTCTTCGTTCAGTTGATTCTCCCACGATCCTTGGCCCCGTGCGAGAGCGTGAAAAGAGAGTCGCTATAGGCACTCCCACACTGATTTTTCGTCTGCAGTATATACTGCACTGCGCTTGTGCGGGAGTGAGGAAGAGAGGATGAGGAAAAGTGGGCGAGGCGAAGTTGTCGGTAATTGGCCGGTCGAGTGAGCGAGATGCGTGTTTTTAAATGCCTCGATGAGGACTTTCGAATAAATTGCTGGATTAGTCGAGTGGTGATTAGTTGGAAAACAAGGTTGGAATATAGTTTCAATCTGTTGGCATTGAACGCAATGCTGTATTCAGCGATTGAAATAATTTATATTATATCTATATTAACGAACAATGATCCTATATACCGTAAAGAAATAGACTTGAGATTGTCATCTTTAATGTATGTGATTAGTCGATTTCAAATGGATATGTAAAATTTTATTGACACTAGTAATTAAAATTTACCACAAATAAAAGGAAAAAAACATCTAAATCTGATACCTATACAATTAACAAAAGAATACCGCGGTAAACCAAAATTCATCATTAAATCATGAACATTCACCTCATTCCTAAAAAAAAAACCACCATCCGACCGCCTCATCTCATCCCTCCCGTAATTTCATCAAGACGCAGTAATACACTCTCTCAATACATTCTTTCTTTCTGTTCCTCATACAATACCTCAAAATAATCTCTCGAACCTTTGATTAACCGCAGAGGTTCTCTCGCGATATATATACACACACACGTATATACACGCGCGCAGACGCCTCGGCGACAGTTTGATTGCGAGGCCCCCCTGCGGAGCACAGTCGGCTACCTGGCTGCTACTATACTACCTCATGCCCTCTTTTCCTCTCTCATTCTCTCAACATCCATCATCCGAGCGAGAGAGAGAGAGAGAGAAAGAGAGAGACCACCTGTGGGCGCGTGCGCGAGAGGGAATTAAGCCCATCAGGTGAGATCAAAAGGGGCGACAAGGTAGAGAGTGAGTGCGAATCGGCGCTACTACTGTACGCGCGCGTGCTTCGCTCATGCGTATATAGCATCGTTCATTAGCGCGTGCTTTCTTTTAGGGAGAAGAGACGCTGCGGTGTATGGAGATGAGTGTGTTGACATGCCACGGTGATGCTGGTTTATTTGTTGATGGGGGTAATTGGGAGGGTTTTGGGGTTGGTGATGAGGAAATGTATAGGGATCTATGGGTTTATTAAGATAGAATGTTGGTTTAATGATGGTTAATTATGTAGAAGAGGGGATGGTTGGTCGGTAGCAGTATACGTTGATGTTCGGAGAAGAATGTGATAGTGGAATGTAAAGGTAAAACGTGAATGACATTCGGTGGTAATGTTATTTGTCACGGATGTTATTATGAGATATTTTTTAATCTCGCTGAATCATAAATCACTGATCTGTATATATTCCTGTGTCAGATAGAATAGTGCTAAAGGCGATTAAAAATAAAAAATAATATTAAAATAACTGTTTTCTTATTGACATTAAATGTACAAATTGAATGTATTATAAATAAAATACGGTGAATTATATAAATAATCAAATTGACATATTTTTAAGAAGAAAACATTATTCATTCTTATGAATCAAAAATAAAATTTTTGCTAATCATTGTGACGAGACATGAATGCTGCGAAACAATTATTTGAAATCAGACGGAATCATACCCATCTATATGAAAGATATATATTTTTCATAGTATAACTATACACATTTCTAAATTTCTATATTCATTCATACGAATGAGTTATACATTTTACCGTAAGAATATAATGAATTTTATATGAAGTCATATCTATGAAGCTACCACTTCCCCAAACATTCTAAAATTCATAAAAAAAAATCTCATACCTGCATCTCCCATCTCTATCCCATATTATTCTCGCAAAAACTTAACTTTTCTCCCTATACTAACCGTTGCCCCAAAAAGGCACACTCGCTGGTATTCCTCAATCCGCAATTACTATCATCACAGCAACTCTCTGCGGCTCTCAAAGACCACCCAATGTACACGTTCTCTCTCTCTCTCTCTTTCTCTTTCTTACCTTCACCACGAGAGAAAATTCCGAAGGATACGCAATGCTTTTACTTTTGCTCTCGTAGAAGGAAGCGCGCGCGCGCGCGTGCGCACAGAGGGAAATTGCGATTATTAGCCGCGGCGGCGCGGCCGATCGACTCGTGACGGCGTCATAAGGCCGCGCGATTCCAGGATCCCCGGCGGCTCCTTCGCAACGTATATGTATGTGCGATGGACACGGAGAGGATGCGTGAGAATGGAGCGGCAAGCCGAGGGGGGCTTTCGTAATCGATAATGCGCGACGCTGTGATTGTTGGAGCGAGGGAGAGAAAGAAAAAGAGGTTTTTTTTTTAAAAAGAAGAGAAGCGGGTATGGGTTGTGTGAGCTTCCTGGTGAGGAAGAAATGTAGTGAAGTATAAGGAGAGAAGGGTAAGGAAAGTTGAGGTGAGTGCAGTGAAGAGTTTTGAGATTAAATAGTTTGGTTTATGTGATGTTATAATGCTTTTTTTATATTTGTATATGCTGAAGGAAATATAAAACAAGCAAATGTTGTAAGAATAATTAATTTACGTCTATTAAAAGTCTACACAAAAGAAAGAATGTTGTTACAGATAAAGAACATTTTTCAACTTATATGGAACTGCAGAATCATTGGAAGAAAACAATTTTAATTGAGTTTTGATATGCACTTTATTGGCAGTGATTTGGTAAGTTTTACAAATATTTCAAAACAAGCAAAGAAGATTATAGAAGTAGGAAGGAGAAAACTTTCATGTAAGTTCCGTTTTCATCGACAAATTTTGTAACAGAAATTTATAATACTTTAGGATAGCGTAAGAAAATCGACCATTTCCTGAAAATCGTCTCAATCAGGACAAATTTTGGTAATTTTCTCACGATATCCTAATTTGCTTATAAGTTTTTGAGAAAGAAATATTTTTGTGGCGACTTTTACAATCTATTTCTTCGTATTTTTGATACTTGCCGAGTTTTCGTAGATCAAAGAGATATTATATTTTTAAACAAAATAATGCAAATTTAATGTTCTCCACATCCACAGAAAAAAGTACCTCATGATATCCAGAACAATTCGTATAAACATTAAATTTTCGAAAACTTATCAAAAAGAACAAGCGTTTATCACAACAATTTTCACATCCCCTCCAGTAAAAAAAATACTTTTAATTCATCATTATGCAGCAGCGCTGGCAAATACCTCAAAAACCTCCACACATCCATTGTTACCCTCTTATACCCTCCCCATACAAATTTTAATCTCCTCCTTCGATACCTGCGATCTCATACTCGCGAAAGCATCGTTTAAATTTATCAAGATTTCCTGCGTGCAATAATAACGATAATTAATGCACGTATATACGCGCGCGTGCGCGTTCCGAAAAGACTTAATAACATCTTCGTTCTTACTCCCCATATATATACACACACACACACACACACGGTATACTCGCGTATACTTATATATACACACGTATCATGCGTATACGCAAATCTGGTTTTTCCCTCCTCTCCGTATACATACATATACGTATATGCAAAAAGGCCCTTTTCTCGTAAAACCCGACATTACACAGATATCCCGATAAAAAATCTGATTCTGCCCTGCGAGCAGTGACAAGCCGAGGGCATTTTCGCCTACGAACACACGTCGCACGGTAAAAAAAAATCAGGATACACGCGTGGAGAGAGCGGCTCCCTCATTACTTTCCGCTGGCGATCGTGTATATATATATATATATATACCTGACTCCTTCAAGCTTTCCATCCTTGCGTACGCGCAATCCCTCATTACATGTATATATACACATATATACACACACGTCCTAGGAGAGAGAGAGAGGGAGGAAAAATGGCGTCGTTTTCGCGAGTCGCCATCGCTCGATGCGATCGGTAATTGCGGGCTTCGCGCTCGCTCTCTCTCTCTCTCTCTCGCGCGCGCGTACGCGGGTATATCTCGAGAATCGCCGCGAGATGGTGAAGACACTGAAAAATCCCCTCGTGTGCCGAGGGATTAATTTTCTCTCTCTCTCTTTCTCTCTTGGAGAGCGTGTAGAGTATGATGTGTGTGTGTATATATACATATACAAGCGAAGTTGCTTCCTTTCCTCGCAAGAGACCGTTTTTTTTCTCTGGGAATCGATGGTCGATCCTTTTTGCGCGTCAAGATGTGCTCGCGTATGGTTTTCGTGGTGTGAGAATGTAAGAGGTGGATGTGTGAGATGGTAAAGTTGGTTTTACGGATTGGAATTTTATTGTTGATGAGTATATGGCTATAAATTCGAAAAGAAAAATAGCATTGAAGGGAAATGCGAAGTTTTAAATGTAACTACATGTATTTGAGAAATTTTCCGAAAAATCTACCAATTGAGTACCGAAGATAAAGAAAAATTTATTAAACGGTATACTTACTATATCCTTATTTTTACTTCTTTGGATCATTTTTAATATAAAAAAATTTGTAAACATTGTCGAACGAGTGGTATACTGGTTTGCAAACAAAAATTGGATTTTCCGTAGAATTGCTTAGATTCATTCCTTTTGACAGTTTTTATTCGTTTGATACTAGTTATTTTGAAAAGATCAGAAATCTTCAGAAACAATTTCATATACTGTAAACAAAACAGTTAAATTTATTCATATATAGTGTTCAAAATTTCCGATAATATCGAATCCTGATCTTCGATAAATAATTTTATATTATTCTTACATTATTATTCTATGAATATTATTATTATTCTCATTGTTGTATGGATAGTATTACTATATATTCTTATTATCTTATGAATATTATTATCAACAGAAAAGTAAAAAATATATCATTACAAAAATAATTATCGTCTAACATATATTCGGCTACATTCATAAAAAGTAACAACAAAAAATGATTAATCAAAAATAACAATATTATAAATTTGACTAATAATACCTGCATTCTACCTAAAGTAAACCTCGAAACCTGACCACCAGTCCTCGCCCTCCTGACCTTTTTACCAATATCTCCTAAATCTTCAAAAATCCGCAATCCTCGTCGACTAACAGGTACACCTGTATCCTCTCAAAGTCACAAAAAAAATCCAGCGTCCCCAATCTGCTTTGCATAATACATATTATATACCTATATACCCTGCGAACTCCCACAGCGTAAAGTCGTCGTCACCCTGTGCTTCTGTCGACCCCCCGTGCAAAGAACAAAAGCATCGTCTCTCTTCCCCTCTTTTCTTCTTCCTTCTCTTCCTCTCTTTCTCTCTCTTCACGGACATCAGTCGTCAGTCTCATCGCTCACACTCACCTCTCAGCTGCGCGCGCGCCTTTTTTCTTATTAAGAAATTACGTTTCCGCTCGGGGGTGACGATGATTAATCGACGGGCTCTTTGTCTCGTAATAATGAGATTTCGGTTTGCGCAACTCGCAAACGATCGACTATACGCGTACACAGGTATTATATGTATATACCAAGCGCACGAGCACGCGCGTATATATATATATATATATAAATTGCGAGCTTTGCTGCCGTAAGGGGGAATGCGTGAATATATACGCCGGGAGGCGCGTACGTATATACGCGGCTTTGTATACGTCGCGGTGCTGTTGTTGTCTCTTGCGTCACGGTACTGCTGGAGTAATATGATAAGAGATAGATGTGAGGTATAAGAGAGAATAAATAGTTTATTGAGTGTTGGATTCGTTAGGAAATATAGTGTCGTGAAGAACGAAAATTTATACTTTTTTTTTGGTTTGAGGTTGAGTTTATTGTTTTTACGGGATGCTTCAGAAAAATTTACCGGTAAAATACTGGTTTACGGAAAAAGAATTTTAAGTATTTTGTCCTCGATTGTGCGTTTCACGGTTTCTGAAAAAGTATGATTGTCCTTTAAATTCTTCTTGAAATTCAAACTTTTACGAAGACAGGTGAAACAGTAGCCATTTACAGTTCGTTTCTTTTAATATTTCTTTTAAAACTTTTGAATTACATTACTTTTATATAACTATTATTGTTTAAAATTCTTTTATTGCATTAACATCTAAGTTATAAAATATGATTAATTTTCCACGTACGATAAACAAGTAGATATTAAGTAAAACTCTAATATTGCTTAATTTTTTAAAGTAACTCTTTTAAATAAATCTATACCATAATACCATAAAATCTTCAATCCCAAAGAAAATATGTAAACATTACGTAAAATAAAGTAAAGACGACTAGTTTTACGTAACAACTATACGGTGCGAGTATATATCTTTGAATTACTTCATGCCTGGTGGTCTGGTATTAAAATAATTGCTGAAACGTGAAAGGTGCATTAAATTTACCTTACGATTTCCAGAAATTGAAAAATAACATTTTCATCTTATATACATATATATACACATTGCACAGTTCAGCTTCGCTCCCAACAAATTCATAAACATCACATACAATTCATTTCAAATAAAAAAACCACAAGCCATTATCTATTATTATAAAACTAGACGTTTCAATATAACAAAGTGTATAATGTACGTCCTTCGAATCCATGACCGCCTATATGACATCACGACAGCTTTTGCATCTCGCGTTATATATATACATGTCGTACATCCATTCACATATACACACACACACACATATAATATGCACTCCACTCCCAGATCAAAAAATCCACGGGCCGCCGCCTCGGCATGTGCACTCGTATGTACATGTGCGCGAACGATGCACACAATAGGATTTACTGTTAGGGCAAGAAGTAGAGTATATATAAAGGCTCTCACATACATGCGTACCCGATATATATATATATATATATATATATATATATATGTACCTACATATATATACGCGTACGTGCGAGAGCGCAGGGAACCGTGGAACATTTGACTGTGCGAGTGCGGAGTGTCAGGCGGCCAAGCCCATCCTCTCTCTCTCTCTCTCTCTCTCTTTCTCAACGTAGGAAATATTGTAATTGCGCGGCGGCGGTATATATATGTAGCGGTAGCTTCCTCCGCACGCCGGAGTGCACCTGGGGGCAAGTTATACGCGACCGTGGAGTTTTGATTTCTGAAGAGGGA
Organism: Torymus tubicola; assembly: GCA_035583055.1. Taxonomy (NCBI): domain Eukaryota; kingdom Metazoa; phylum Arthropoda; class Insecta; order Hymenoptera; family Torymidae; genus Torymus; species Torymus tubicola. The sequence continues at coordinate 19,527,500 of JAWWEQ010000055.1, read as the reverse complement.
TATGGTTCGACGGAGCAGGGAACCAAGTGAAAGAGTTTCCCCCATTGTATAAGTATGTATATAAAGTAGTTAGGACGCGTATACAGCTTGGAAGAATTGGTTGTGCGTATATATATTTTCACGCTGCGGGAAATATTGATGCGACGTGGGGTTCGCGAGTAATTTTCAGATTAGGATGGATGTATATATAGGGAAGATTGACAGTAGCTGTGGGAGAGATTTTGCTTCTGTTCGTGGTTTCTAGGAATCTCGGGGATAGTATATAGATGACAGCGTTTGAGAGGTAAATTTATATCATTATCGTGTGATGTCTATATATGTGCGTTGGAATAATGCGAAAAAATATAATGGTTGCGTATATGTACGGTACTGTAATATAATGTGATGGCAATATTCTCAATACAGAGAATTCATATATATGCGCTTTGAGGTCTAAAGCCGAAAATAACGTACGATTTCAAAAAGAAAATTTATAAATAAGTAATTTCGTATATTTGTTTGTAAAATATATCGAGTGCTTTTTTTGCTACGTTGCATAATTTTATCATTTAAATTTTCTGTTATTTAGAAAAAAAGTAAAGTCGTTCGAGTTCTGCATACCCACTATTATATATGTATAAAAAAAGCAATGAATGTGTTAAATAGATGACACTATTTAACCAAAAGAAAAAATCAACAATGAAAAAACCACACAGACCTTGTAATAATATAACTTCCAACGTACCTTTATTTCCCATTCCCCTGACCATCCAACCGACTGATACAAAAATACACGAAAGCAGAAAAAAAGCCCCAAGTTCCCCCCTACAAAAGAGAGAGAGAGTCACCGGCCGCGACGATATGAAGACGTGCAGTCGCGCGTGCGCCCGCGCGACCGGGAGATTTATAATGGGAACGGGCCCAGTCGTGTCGGTCGGGCCGATTCAAAGGAAGGAGCAAACGGCGCGAAGGCACGCGGCAAAGGGACACGATTGTATTCGCGTTCGCTCGCTTGTATGCCCGCGCGTGAGCGTGATTTAGAAATTTGCCGATTGTTCGATAATATCGGACTCATTTGTCAGCGCCCGGAAGGTCGGTTCAATGCAAATGAGAGAAGGGAAAGAGAGGGAGAGAGAGAGAGAGAACATGGGTATAGAGAAGGAGAAGGTGACACTTGATTTCTTTATTTAAGGGGAGTGAGAGGTGTGTGATGGTTTTTTAGAATTTTAAAGGTTGAAAGGCTGTTGAATGAACGGGAAATATATGTGTGGTTTTTAAGTGTCTTGTAAATTTATAATTTATTTATTTTTTCAGGCAGTAGAATATAAACAATATATATATCGGAGTACAGAAGCTTAAAACAATATAAGCTGACATGAATTTCTCGATCTTTTAAAACGTCAATGCATATTAACTTATATTTACATATTCTTGAAATTTCGAGATTATAATTATATAACAGTTTACTAAAGACAGATAGCTATACCATTTTACAATTATTCAATACAATTTCTTTAATTTCTTTTGATATCCCAAAGTTATATTTCATTTCTGGCTTTACTTTTACGTACGTAGTTTGCACAATACAACTGAGATTTAATTGTGAACCTTTCATCAATCCCCAAAATCATAATGAATTTTTAGCTTTACCATATGGTATACGAAAGAGTGGATTAATACTTATTAGTTCTGGAATAAAATCTGACATCAAAGTATATACGATAGATAAGATAGATATTTATTTGTGAGAAGAACAAAAATTTACAAACTTATTTTACTAAGACATCAATATCATATGGTAGGTATTTGACATATACCATGGTATATCAATCTATCAATAGTCAAATCAACATCGTCGCATTACACTTACACTACAAATGAATGCTCCATTTTTTAATCAACTACAACATTCACAAGCCTATACAGCATGACAAACCTAAAGACAAAACACTTTAGCAAAAATCTCTTTCTTCGCGCGCGCGCGCGTGCGACTAAGGTAAAAAAAATAAACTTTTACATTTCTAGTCTCCGATATCGATCTCTATTGTGCCTTAAATGACCAGCACGGTATACATCCCGGTATTCGAGAGCACGATGTTGCTGCTGCTGCTCTTCTTTAAAAAAAAAAAAGAAGAAGAGAAACTCAAGATGCCCACAAAAGAGCCATAGCGCTTTAAAAATCCCAAAACAACAGTGTCTCGTCACACTTCGTCCCCTTTGTCCCCCTCCTATACCTTCTGACTTTTCTTCGCAAAAGTCGCGCGTCACGGCATACAGATATATGTATATATATACCTGCTCCTCTCGTGCTGTAAATATATACACGTCCGCGCCGCATTACTTTCTATTCTTCATTTTTCACCTCTCTATGTACCTTCTTCTTTTTCTCCTACATCTCTTACAACCTACTTACGTATAGTTACTGTTTAAAAAAAAAAAAAAGAAAAGTGAAAATTCGTCCTTCGTCAGAAACAACTTATATATATATATAGATACTTGTAGTATATAACAAAGTGTATAGCATAGGTAAGGGGGAAAAAAGCGTCACACGGGCGAAGACGGCAGCGGCGACGTTTATGCTAATGGCCAATCGAGACAGGCAGGCGATTAATCGACGCGAGCGAGGTAAGGCCGTGTGTCGAAGTCTCGTTTGTCAAGGAAGCAACGGCTTGTGGGTGTGGTGGGATGGGAAAGGTTTCCTCGGCGAAGGTTAGTTATAGTTATTTATGTATAATGTAGCTATAGCTGCTTGGCTTTGACTAAAGAATTTGTTTTGATACTCAGCAATATTTTGCAGGATTTAAGCGAAGCAAAGATTATGATTTAATTTTTAGGTAGATTTGGATTTAAGTGATCTGTTATAATGTAAAATACCCAATACTCAGGCAAAGAGAAAATTTACATCAGTACTCGGACAACAGTAAAAAACCACTATTAATGTTACAGTTTAATAAGGAAGTGATTCATTCGTGTTGATTATAATATTAGTTACGTAGTCGCAAAGTTATGTTTCAGAAGAAGGTGTCGGACTTAACATTTCACTCAATTCGCATGAAGCATGGTAGTCGGACAGATTTAAAAACATATGTCCGAGTGCTGCGTTAAACCAATATCCAAATATTCAATCCAACTTGACATAGGGCATCCGCATAGGGCATTTTTTTAACTTACGTTTTTAATCAAGAAAAACACCTTAGATTCTTTTTTTTTTGCATAAATTACTAAAAATATAATAATAAACTCGAAGTTTTAAATAATTTATACGTTATTGAATTTAATAGTGGGTGTATTGGGTATTTCACCATACTATAATATATATTTTTTTTTATTAAAAAAATAGACAACCGACGCCAAATCTCCAGTTCTTATTATATATATCCTTCTGCGTCATCTACGCGTCTTCACACCACGCAAAACTCATACCAGCAGCCTATACTCTATATAAAAGGATTCGAGTATATACCCTCGCACGATACATCCATCCAGAGCATCCTCGCTCACGGACACATCCTTCATGATAAATAACATCGACTACCTCGCGCGACAGCTCGCCTCATCCCGACATCCCGCGCTACACAATCCCTCGCATCTTCTCCTCCCTCCCTCCTGTCCGCAATAACAATTGCGCTCTTGCTCTCTCTCTCTCTCTCTCTCTCTTACGAAAAAAGAAGCACTGCGTATATACGAGAGAGAAAGAGAGAGAGAGAGAAAAACGACGACGTCTGCGGCGGCGGCACGATTGATTGCACTCGGCAGGCGCAAGAAGTGCTCCCACCGCGCGGACGCGCGGCTATGCGCAGGTGCCGACGACGACGACGACGAGGACGTTTTTCTCCGACCCACATTCCGCCGGAAGGATTTTGCCCTGGCACACACACACATACACCACAGGGATCGACATCAGGTTGAGAGATGCGTGTATAAGAGAGAGAGAGAAAGGGAGAGGGAGGAGTCGTGTATAGGTCCTAAAACAACGGTGAGTGAGGAAATTTTGAGGGAACGAGCGAACAGGTGACGCGGGGGTGGCAGATTGGTGACGACTCGACGACGAGACAGGCAGGAAGGAGTGGCACTTGAAAAACGAGGTTTTGAGAGGTTTGAGAGGATGTAGAAGAGAGAACGTAGGTCATCCATATGGTTGTAAGAGACGCATGGTGATGCGAATTGACGCTTGGTGTGTGGGGAAGATATATAACGTTTCGGTGAAAATGTCATTGAAATATTGGAAATGGTTGTTGGGCAGTTGTTTTAGTCGGTAGGGTCAGTTTTTAGTTTTGAACATTTTTTTAGTAGGATGTGCGTGGTGAACGAATTTATCGCGAAAGTTGTTCTGTAATGTAACTAATAGTGTTTATTGAGGTGAAAATTAATTATAGTTAGTGCGTATATATACACGTCATAACTGTGATAGAAAGTCATTTTATCTCTAAGTTGTTTAATAAGATTTAATTGCAAATCGTTGAAATATTATATATCAAGTTTTGATAATTAATAAAGCATGTTTTTCCCGCAGTATTTTCTCTCAATTAATAGTGAAGAAAATAGATTAAAATCTTAATGCGTTTTTGAAAATCGTGTTTCCTTAAAAATTTTGTTCACTTGGCTTGTGCTTGATTATTTATAAGGTTGAAAGATACATACAGAAAAAAAATTAATATACAACGTTTCCATGAAGGCTATTTTAACTATCCTGTTTATTGATATAATACTTTTAACATCACACTACGAAACATACACGACCATGCGACCTATTTTCTTCTCTCCGCAACATCCTCGAGACCCGAAAAATGTCACCACGGGTCCAACGAACTCCCTTATCTTCCTCACCGTTACGCGCGCGCGCGCACCATTCCCATGCAATTCCTCGTTCAACTTTTTGACTCCCTCCCTCTTTTCTTTTTTCTCTCTCCTCTCTCTCTCTCTCCCTCTCTGTGTTCCCGGCGTGCAGTGCACGCCGTATAAATCCACCCCGGGAGAAAGCAGCCGCCGCTTCGCAGCAACAGCAGCAGCAGCAGCGAGATAAATTGCGGAATGAAGTCGAGAGCGCGCTGCTGTTGCTGCTGCTGCTGCAAAGTGAAGGTATTCAGGGTGGCGCGCGAGCGCGGCCACATCAAAGCGGCCGCGTTCCGCGTACCTACGTATGTACCACGCGGGCGTGCACGCACGCGCGAGCTTCGATTCCAGTCGAACCGGTGTGCACTGTGTTCCCCACCTCCTCCTCCTCCTCCTCCTCCTTCTTCTTCTTCTCTTGTTCATGTGTGTATGTGAAAGAGAGAGAGAGAGTTTGGTTCTTCATTAAAGGACGAGAAAGAAAGAGAGAGAAAGAACGAGGTCTCTCGTATATATATATATACGTATGCTATGTGTGGGTATAAAGGAGTGTCCTTGTCACGAAGTTTGATGGTCGGAGGGCGATTTTTATGAAGGAGGGCAGCACACGCACGAGGAAAAAGTTGAGGGAAACGTAAGCGCGTGTTCTCGATAATGCGCGGAGGATAAATCACGCGTGAGTTAATTGTGCACGCTGTGTGTACTCTACTTGTCGAGAGAGTATATATATATGTGAGCGTTGAATGAAAAAAGAGTGACGCGGCCTCGGTTGTCAAATTTTCTTCGATTTTTCAGATAAGATGGAGGAGATGGAGAAGAAGGAATAAGGAGTGTGAGTATGGGGTATAATGAATGTTGCGTGATTTTGAAATTCATACTGTGTTATATGATTGTTAGGATAGACGTTGCAAAGTACTTGACAGCGGTCGTCATCTGGGTTCTTTATTGTAAATGTATATATTGTGATGTTTTAATTGCTTTGTTGTAGGATACCGTGTATGATAATATTATCTAAAGAAAACAAATTTTGTGCTGTCAACTGTTCATCGTGTAGACAAAGGAAATTCGTGTTACGCCTTATCAACAAAAATATTTAAAATTTAAAATACTCAAAGGATAACAAATAAGACCATTTATTAATTGAGTTAAAAACTTAACAAACAAACCCGCACTTAAAATTTTCCAAGAAAAAAAAAAGATCCATCACTATGCACTCCCACTTCCAATCACCCATCTTACACTATATACTACTTCACTCCTATGGGAACTTCAGCAACGATCGTTACACTCCATTCCCCCTTGCAATATCAATATAATTTCTTTCGCGTGATACTTACACATTGTCAGTTGCCGCGGCGTTGTTTTGTCCTATACGCGTACGGCATTTCTCAATGTGTATATGGTACCGCCGACGGCGGCAGTGCGTATAAGTACCAGAGAAAAAGGAGCCGCCAAGGTATACGCGGAAAGTATATGGTAAAGCTAGCAGCAGCAGGAGCATACGGTTGTGGGAAATCTTAGTAATCCCTGCTATGCCGTGTCATTCCGTATAGCGTTTCTTTAGGGCGCGACGGGAAGGAGCGATTTTGATGAACGCGACCACCCCTCCCTCACTTGTCGATCGACGCTGACGGTGTTGATCTGTTGTGGTTTTTGCGATGGTATAAGGTATATGTATATAGTTGTTAGGATATTGCTAGAATTTTTTTATTTCGAATTCGTAAATAACGTGTCGGAGATTGTTAAATGTCAAATGTTATGATATGTATTAAATCTTTTTTTTTTAAGAGAGAATAACATATACATGGGATTCAGTTTACGTGTAATTAATGACCGGTATAACAAAAAGAAACGCGGGTAATGTATGTATTCAGCTTTAGAGAAATAAAATAACAATTTTTTTTTACTACGCGAGCACGCGTTACGCTACATGATTTCG
>JAWWEQ010000055.1:19500676-19520652 GCA_035583055.1 Torymus tubicola | reverse complement strand
ATATATATCTGTATGTATCTGGTAAGATTGACACGGGGGATACCGCGTATAAGCACGAAAATGGTCATTTTGAAATAATGACGTAGTTACGGGATAAAATACGTCAAAGAAGCTATTATTACTCGAGACATCTCTCCGCGGTAAACGTGTTATGTGAAAAAGTCGAACTCGTCTTTTAGTATCATTGCAAGGCGCAGCAACAGCAACGTGGAGTTACACACCCGTTGGACGTGTATTCAGCACGCACCGCGTATACCATGATACGATATATATATATATATATATATATATATATATATATATATTTCATTTCTACAGCTTTACTTTGCTTTGGTTTTATCTATGCTGCAAAGTGACGAAGACCGCGATACAATCAATGGTATTACGGTAATTAATGACATTCATCAACTTTATTATATCGTGCTAGGTAAAAAAGGGAATAATGTAGTTGTATAGAGACATTCCTTTGATAAATTGGTACCGCTTTTGCGGTTCTAATTTATAGAGTGCGAGTTGGTGAAGTAAATTTCATTGATGATTCGTTAATAATGAGAAAATTAATACGATAAACGATTATGTGGACTGTATAGGAAAATTATTATGCTCGTTTTATGGAAATTTTTTCAAATATTCTTACAATTTAAAATATCACATTCAATACACACTATATACATAGAGATAAATAAAGGAATCTTTATATTAAAGAAATATGATTTGAATATGGACAAACGAATATTTTTTAATACTTAAAGGAATTCATTGACAGTTAAGCTTGAGTTGTTTACTCAATCGCATTGTGACCTAACTGTTAACAAATTTCTTTAACTTTATAAATCAATATTCATTTGCCCATATCTTTTTTTTCTTTGTGTAGAAAAATTTATCAGCAATCTTTCGTGGTATAGAATAAATTCAATAAATATTCATGTTCTCTCTCTAATCTAATTCACTCGTTATCGTTTAAAATTTAACTTTTTTCACTCACATTTTAGGCACACAATACTAAAACTAATGCAAACCGCATAAGTAAAAACTCAAAACTATAACATTTTCTCTAACCCTACAACACTCAACCCCCAAAACTTTTTCTCTTCGCGCCATATACACCCAATACTTTTCACGTCAAAACATTTCAACAGCCAATTCAACCCACCCAATTGCCTCATCTCGCTCCCTTACCAATTACACTCAACCACTTACACGAGCGCATGGACAGAACAAACAATAAGCGCGAGATTTTTGTCTTCCGCGTCGCGCAAGGTGGAGGCTGTCGCATGTGCCACAACTTACCGCATCCCGTGACCCACATAACCAGCCGCAACAAAATGTCGTCACACGTTTCCGGGACACAGACACATATATATATACACTCCACGACTACTATACGTCGTTCCTCTCGTTTCCGGTCCGCGCTCCACTGCGCGCCAGCGTCGAGTTTTCCCACCAGTGAAAAGACCTTGAAGCGCATATATATAATAATTTCGGCGTTCCCCAAGTTCGTGGGTATATATATATACACATAAGTACTTGAATTATGTCTCTTTGCATTTTTTTTTAAGTAAATTTAAAAAGTAGAGATGAGAATATAATCTTTCGATCACAGCTCGTAATAGTTACTTTTACATGCCATTATATTTCATGCAATATAAGCTCGCGTGCAAGTTATAAGCCAGAGCAATTTTATATTATATTATACGTGTAGAACAACGCGATGGGTCTCGAATTAATCATCTTTTTATCGTTTCATCGATGTATAATAATATTGCACGCGCGTATATATGCTCATTATCCATGTATATATGTATATATGCATACCACGATACTCTTTGTAATCGTAAACGATTCGCAGTGATTAAGACTTTATGCTCGTCGATAATATATATCCATCAATTTTTCTAACCATTTATACCACTTACACATATATATACCCATACTCATCAACCTATCCGTATATATACACATACAACCCTCATACATTTTCGTAAACAAGCACTTCTCAATCGCCACCCTGGTTACCAGTGTATATACCCCATCCTTATACGCGAACTAGACTCACTCGCGCAACGCGCGAGCGGGGGCGATGGGTTACTTGCGCGATCGTAAAGTAACCGAGGTGTGCCCAGTTCTCTCTCTCTCTCTCGCGCGCGCGGAAACTCGACGAAACGTGCAATTGGTAGCGCGCGATTACCGTCATCAGCACGCCCAAGTTCGAATGCCCCGTGTGTAAACGACGGTGGACTGCCGCCGCGGCGATGGGTATATATGGTAGCTATACGGGAGAATTGCAAACAGGGGATTTTAGGGGTGCGATGGTGTAAGAGAGAGAGAGAGAGTGGATCACGGTATTGTTGATAGGATAGGTATAGTATATGTACAAAGGGAATTGAATCGTTTAAAGTGGATTTTTTTTAGTTTTAATCAATTCCGTTGGTTTTAATAGATTTATGAGAAATATGTATCGGAGAATTGATTGATCATGTAAGAGATGATTTACGTCTATTTTCTTGTCTATATTAATCATCGGCGACGCTTCTAATTAATCATCGACATTGCTATATTCCGTGGACACGACGAGGTATACAAGCAAACAAACCGCACCGCATCACACTACTGGCACATCTTCCCGCAAACGACTTAAATACCTCGATACATCCCCGCACTTTGGCATCAACGACCTTAAACACATACAATTTGTCCGGGCTCTCGCTACCCTGATATCTTCACTTCTCTCTCTCACTCACTTTCTCGCTCGACTCGCCGCGCGCGCTAATAAAAAAGCACCCGCGAACGTAATTGCCACGAAAAACCATGGTTTTCTTCACGCCTCGCTGAAACGGAAAACTTTCGAATTATACCGTCTCTCTCTCTCTGTAGCGTCCGCGAGCAAATTAATCGCCCGGCTAATTGCGCGATACGTTCACAGTTGTGGCGCGTTAAGCGTAAGTTGCTGTATATACTTAAGTGCGCGCTTGTCAAACTTCCCGATAATCAGTGTATATACTCGAGTGACATCTTGTTAAATATTTTTATTGCTGATTTGTATAATTGTACAGAGGTGGTCGGAAAAGGGTTCTTTAAAGGAACTTGGTGTTACGTGTGTGATGTGAAATTGTCAGATTCTGATTGATAAATTAACTATAAAGCTATGGAGTAAACTTAATACAACATGTGTAAATGAGAAAAAACCCTCACTGTATTCGAATCAATAATATACAAGAGCTGCTACATTAAATTTTTTTACGAATTTAAGTTAGTATACAACAAAGTAACTTTAAGTTTAAATACACATTTCACATTTTCGAAGAGGATATTTTACTTTTTTGTCATTTTCATGCCATAGTTCTACATAAAATTAGCTTTTTCATTTCCAAATTAAATCAACTACTTAAAAATTAAAATTACCCCTTTCATTATAATTTCTGTCCATCTTTAATCAGATAAACTACCAACCATCAATTTGATCAACATCTGTTCAATACACCAAACATTATCCTTTTTCAAACCCTATTTCAGCTTTTCCCAATCGCACCACCACACGTCTACCAAATACACGCGAAACTCTATATTCCCCACACTGCCAAAGCCATGAGATAAAACGTCATTATCATCGAACACGAGGCCGTCATCGGACACCATCGAGCGCAATGTCGAATTGCATATATACACACACTTGCATATAATACACAAGAGGCCATCGAGGAACTACAGGCGACATCCAGTGGACAGACACCGAAAGTCTGAGTTATCGTGATCGCACATCGTGTCGCCATCTCTGTGCCGTAACGCGCACTCGTATAGAGTTTCGCTCGAGGGTAAACTTTCTCGACTGGTCTACAGTACAGATTCTATCCTGTTCGTCAGGATATTTTTACTCGAAAGATGTTGAGTCGCTTTCGAATAAAATCTATCCGTTGCGGTTTCTTTTCCACGCATACGCGGTGGTATAGATGTTTCCCTCCCCTTATATTGCTAATATGTATATATATAAATCTAACGGTACTAGAAATTACTATTAAGGGTAAATTATCAATTAATGACTTGTACAGTTCACATATATGTTTTCCCCTCCGCACTCGTGGTCCCGTTTTCCCTGTAATGATATTGAAATCAGCGCTGCGCATATAGTGTCGGATAATTGTTGCAAATGTTTTAAACGACTCTCTATAACATATGTGTGTATATATACACACAGGGGGGCAAATTAAATTCTTACGGACAAAAGAGGGATGCGACGATGTAAGTGTAGCAGAGTGGCTCAGCCCTATAGCGTTATATAGAAATTAGCTCTTAGAAGAGAAACAGAGGTAGGAGCGAATGGTAATCGAGGATAATTGTATAACGCGGTGAGATACTTTCGTGGCGGCAGATACATTTATATATATATATATATAAGCGGGGGAGAGAAGAAAGAAAGAATATATAAGTGCGTGTAATATGTCGAATCCTTTGTAAACTAATTACCGGTAATGGCTTACGTTTGCGCTTGCGCGCGATGTATAAGAGAGATAACGACAATCAGCGCGAATTAATAGTAACGGTATTATATATTACGTGATATTAGAAGCATGTAATATGTATGTGCATCGCGATGATGAGAGAATGAAGGTATTTTTAATAATTCGTAATTTCCTTGGACTCGGTGTAACACTGCGCGTGGATTGGCTAACAAGGTTATAGCCACAACGTGGGTATACGTATATATTTAAGTGTTGGGATTCTTTCGTCGTTATGTGGCGGCGCGCGTATGCATTGTAAATCATGAAAAAAAAAAAAAAATATGGCAGCAAGAAAGCTTTGAAAAAGGCGCCCGAGCGACTTTTTTTTAAAGCGCATATCGATATGTCGATGTTTATTAATGAAGCTTTACCGGGAACCGTGATCGACAGGTTTTTCCTTAATTAATAGCGAGGTGGAGGAGAAGAAAAAAATGGCTATCTATGTCAGCCACGGCGAATAATTAGATTTATGACTTTTTGCCGGAACACAACGCCTTCGTTTTGTAGTAAAATTCTTTTGTGTCGGTAATAATATAGTGGTGATTTAATTTTTTAATAAATTCTTGGTTTCAATACATATATTCTGGGTAATCAAACGTGGATTGAATTCTCATACGTTGATTCTCGTGAACAATATCAAGATATTATGGTAAAAAAGATTTTTTTTAAATATTGATCTATACATACGTCTTATGCTTTACAACTTGTTTTGTAACGTGGGAATTTCTCTTGTCCAGTTTCTGGCTCCCGATGAAACTCTTTTTCTTCCATTATTTGGCCATGTAATAGATTGAAAAATAGAATGAGTTTTTCGAAGATAAACACAAGCTTGTTCTTGAGTATTTTAAAGGTATTAAAACTGATCAGTTTTTATAGTCTGAAAATGGCTACTAGAAGGCTTGCTGCTATGACAAGGAGTGAGAGGGACAGAATCAGATGGAGAAATATAAGTTTTGCTGAATTATTCATAGAATGAGTACAATAAACGATTTATTAGTTAATGTCATTTATTTATATTTTCAAAAGCTATCCAATGCAGTTTAATGCTCTTTCATTAAAGATAATATTAATAAATGCATATATATATATGAATATTTTGTTTTTACGACAATCTAAGAAATAGGCAGAAAATGGGAGAAAAAGCGTTTCATCATAACTATTTATTAGCCAGTTATATTAGCCATTTTCTAACTTCTTGGCAATTTTGTATAGATGAATTTCTACTAGGGTTGTACCAATTTTAATTTCCAACTGCTTACAAATTTTAGTACCTTAAAATCGTTTATAAACAGAAAAATTTTCTGTGAAAACTTTTAACTACTGAACAATTCTAAACTTCGCACATTCTACAATTACGTTCTAGCCAAAGTACCCAATCCTTCATCACCTGACACTTCATATCTCACTAAAAACGAAAAAAAAACAACAACAAAATAAATTACTCCCAAATACCAACAGTCAAAGGTCAATTCGGCACTTCATCCCGAAGATCATCGCTCGCATCACCACGAGCCCATCAACGCCATAAATCTCGAACTCTCCCCCCTACCGCAACCAATACGCGCTAAATCCCCCGCATATATATTCTGATCGATTACAGAAAATTGTTAATTATCACTTTCCCCAGGCTTATTCGGCCTATACCTGCCCGTTCGAGCCAATTATCGCATTAATAATAATGATTCATGCGGCTCGTTGACGCGCACCCGCGCCATCTTTTTCTCCCTTTCTGTTTCTTTTTATCTTTCTCCTTACGCGAAAGATAGTAATTTGCGCGCCGAGGTAGGGCGCCAAGAGAGCATTTGTTTTTTGTAACACTGCGAGTATTTGCGCGAGATGCTATTGGGTATAAGTGTACAGAGTGAATAAAGTGGAAGTCGTGGTGGAAGGTGTTTTTGGGTAAAAGGCATTTTTCTACGACTACGATGATGAAGAGAAAATTTTTCAGTTGAAAAAATTATGAATTGGGAGGGATTGGAATGTAGAAAATTATATTGTAAAAAATATAAAATTCAAATTAAATGGATATTAAATTTTAATAAAACCGTGAGGATAGAGTTAATTGCAGAATAATATTTAATTCGAAAGATAAGGGTATATATTTGTGTAATACGAGCATGTTTACAATATATAAGAATTTTTATTATACAGTACATTCAATAATAAAATGCTTTCGGACTATTGCGAATGATTTGACGAGTTCATTAAAGCGAACGTGTAATTTAGAACTTCCTAAACTCGTTATGATAATTTTTATGTTATACAATTTTCTTGTACAGATTAATGCAAAAGTATGAAATAATAGTTGAAATTAATTACAGTAGAAGTGTTATCATTACCTAGTGTAAATGTCAAATACAGCACTTAAATAAATGAAAATTAATCGTTTCGCTAGATATAACGTGATGGGTATATACACAATAATATAATGATCGGTTGACTATGGAGTTCATTCGACGATTAAACGTTTAGCAAGAACTGACAAGGTCACGGTCGATAACTCTTAAGTTTTCTCAAACCTTTCTGCTTCAATGCAGAGAGATACTATATAATTAATAAAATTAACTGCGTCTGACGAATCGTGAACACTGCGGCACTATAAGTTATCGATTTTTAGTACTGAAGCTAATTTTTACTGCCAATAAATTCTTGAGAAAAATAAAAAGAAGAAGAAAAAAAATTCTTTTCCGAAGTGCTCTGAAGAATATTTATGAATTTAAAAACAATGTTAATTATAATTTTCCGAAAAAACATTGAATAGTATTATTTATAACGAACATAATCTTAGAAGGAATTTTTTCATTTTCCCGTTCCACCATGAATCTTTCGTTCCTTGTCACCATGACGTCAAACATCTCTTCAAAACGTTCATCAAATTCAGAAATTAATGAACCTCTCAAACCTACCGATCGCATCCATACTTCGCACCATACACCACCACCACTACCACCCAAATCTCATTTTCGCACCTCCTCTTTCATGAACTGGTGCGGATTCACACGCGGGCCGACCAATTAACGTCTCTCTTTCTCTCACTTCGCATAAGCAGTTTAATAACATAACGGTCAATTTGCCGTGTGCGCGCGCTAGCGCGATTAGCCGTCGCTGCTCGTTCGCTCACACTCGCGCCCCGTGATAATGATAGCTCGGCCGAGATAATTTATCGTTAATTATTCCCTTAGCCACCGACGTCGTCGCCGTTCGCGCGTCCATCAGGCGTCGACAACTAAATTGACAACTAATTGAAATATTATCCTCTCGCCGTTGGTAATCGGAGGAAAAATTATGTCGCTTCGATTTCTCTCTCTCTCTCTCTCTCTTTCTTTCGCGTTCAATCACGTGCTGCTAAAGTATATATATATATATATATATTGGGTTTAAGTCTCGCGTTCGTTCGCTCTGTGTGGCATTGTGTGTTTGTGACTTTTTATGACTCGCTAAAGTCGCGACTTGGGGCGTCAGGGTAATGTAACGCCGATAAATTTGGTTTATAGCGATCGAGAGTCGTAAATTGCTGTTGCCTGGTTTACGAGGTTTCCACGCGAAGGCGTTCTTTATTTTTTTTTTTTTTTTTGCTGCTCGTCGTCGAGAAGGCCGTAAAAATTGTCACCTTAATTAGTATATATTGTCATTGCTTTTGATTTCATTCACTCGTGTGGTATAAAGCGAACAGTACGTTGTTAAAAAAAACGTTCCAAAGTCAAATATGACTATATTCGTGAAGTCTACACACAATACACTGTCGAAACAAAACGTGTGAAAACACTATACGCTAGTTGACAATTTTCAAAAGTTCAGACGACAAAACAAAATTACACAGTCATTTCGATTGTCCTCTTTGAACGCGTACATATATATACGTCATCATAACTATGTTTCGGTCACACCTTTTGACTTTCGCACGTAACTTTATTATTCTATATATACGCGTAAACGAGATCATCATCCTTTCGTAATCCTGGAAAAAAAAATAATTTCGCGATGAGTATCTGCCTCGAATATAATAACTTGGCTTTTATGCTCGGTAACCCGCAGAATGCCAAGGTTACGACCGTGACACTATAAAACAACGTTTTCCTTAAAAGTCGAATTTATGTGTCGAAATTCCAGCGAAAATTGAAAGTGCAGGAATTATATGTACGCACGCGCTCGACGCACGTAAAGTATAACGAACGATGTCATGAAATTAAATGGGGAATTTTTATACTTTTACAAAGAGACACAGTTGACATGCGCGTATTACACGTATACATACATATATAAACCGATCCAATTCTTTCATTGCAAGAATTTATAACCCACCATCTGATAAAAGCTGTAATTTACCGCGCAGGATTATGTTTTTATTATATAAAATTAAACACGTATAGTATTTTCACGAGTATATACATTACCCTAAATATCATTGATCAGTGCGTAATTATACCACACGCGCGCGTAAGATCTCACCTAATATAATCCCTTATATAAGTATACACATTTTTGGCTAATCTAAAATTCAAACCATCGCGCTAATAGAATATCCCATCCATAAATCACCATCGCACAGGGGCCACTCTGCTCATCTAACGAGGCGATAAACCTTAAATATCAAACGATCATCATAATTACGTGCTATATAAGCTAAACATATACCGTTTTAGGAATCGCGCAAATCTTCGTTTACACACATATATACATATCTATATAATCATCACGCCCGAAATAGAATTTACGACATTCAACGTCTCTATCGTATAACCATATTATACACCACGACGTCTCTACAACAATACATCCATATACCACATCTTCTCTCTTTTGCTTTATATATATATATATACACAAACAAAACAATCCTTCGTTAACTATATATGTATACAACTGGCACGCAAATTAAACAGCCACTCGATCTTTCTATTATACCCGCACGTTATATAGCAGCTCCATTCCATAACGAGTTGCGCTCGCGCTACGATTTTCACCGCAGCCCATAGCGTGCGCCCAAATCGTTTGCTTATATATATATATATATATATATATATATATATACTATACCTCGCGGTTTTTCCATACCCCCTGCCAAGTGAGCGCATAGACAATTTGGCGGAGTTAAGTAATAGCGACATTGCGCAACTTGCGCGCGGCCTTTTTGTCGCGGTCGCGCGTGCGCGCGCGCGTATATAAAGCTTTGTGAATTATTATCGCGCGCGCGCGCATACAGCGGTATATGATGTATATATATATATATATATATGTATAGAGGCGCACGTAGGTACGTAGTTCCGAGAAGTCGTGTACAGGAGAGGAGAGCGGAGAGGATCCAACCTATACTTACCGTCACTGCGAGAGATAATCTTCGCCGACGAGCCATTATCTTTCGATACGTGCGAGCGCCTCATGCCTGCGTGTGTCTGTACATGTGCGTGCGCGAGAGAGGAGAGAGAGAGCTTAGGGGAAGCGAAGACGTGTGGCAAATATATATATATATATATAGTCTTGGCATGTGACTTTCGATGGGAGGGTTTTGCTAACGTCTTTGCGAGTGTATATAGATATATGGTTTTGTTTTAGATTTCGGCGGGAGTCGAAATGGTACTGTAACGTTGGGAAGGGAATTCCAGGTGATTTTTGTTTAGGATATTGTAAAAGTATTAATTAAATTCGAATTAGAATTTAGATTTTACATTATTTAGAGATGATGGTGATTGTAGAAAAGATGTAATCGAATTTACAGGGATACTGGTATGAGTATAATTTTATATGGAGTTTCAATTTACAGCGTATCTTCGTTATACATTGTACGAGGTAAGGAGTAATTTAAGATTACGACTGAGTTTTTGCACTGTGGAATAAAACTTTTATATATATATGTATATTGTGTTTACCGAAAAATTGAAATAATTTATTAACAACAAAATTCTCGCTCATAAAGCACAATTATACATCGAGCCACTAAACGTAAATCATTGCAACTGAATAATCACGCAATTAGTTACTTTGAGCTTCCAATGGCTATGAGCTAAAATGTGGATGGCAACATAAAGCGCAACGCCTTATGGAATTCTTTATTTTTTCTGAAATCCGTTTAAGCAGATTTTCCAGGAACGTCGTGGAAAAATTATTATCTTCGGTAAATCAACTACGTGACGCGGACATAAATATTTCCTAAAGAATTTTGTGAAACTTACGTGCTACTCTTTCACATACGTATTTTTATGAAGGTATGTCGATGCTTAAGTTTTAGAAATTACTAGAAACTGCTTCTGAATTTAATCTGTTTCGAATTATCATTATGTTTTCATTATCCGACGGATCTTGCAATTGTGAAATTTAACAGGTACTTTTCAAAATAAAATTAAATTTATATCTACTTTTATTGTATTCTAATATCCATCTAAAAATCTTCAAGCAAACGTATATAACTATGATGTGTTATCTAAACGATTTGAATGAAATGACTTTGGTTCTCCATCCATTACCTATCGAAATCCAAACAATTTCAGAACAGCACAAGTTGACATCTTTAAATTTTTGTTCGGTATATTTTTTAGTAATTATGCATCTAGTTTGTTAGTAATAATGATTTACACTGGGATCACAAGTAATTTTCTTCGTTACTTATACATGATATCTTGCATAAAATAAAATAAACACTTACTTTTTGACATGACATTAAAAACAAAAAACTATATTTTCTACAACATCTCATCGACCCAACCACAACTACATTTATACAGAATCATAACCGCGTAAATTTATCCTTCACACAACCGATTATTTTTCCTGAAACCACTTCTGAACTTAGCAACCAAAGACAAGAATTATTTTCCAAAAGGTCAAACCCTTCGAAAAAATCTCTCAAGCTTCCATCCATAAAAAATTGTCCCCCCTCCTCTCATACAATTCCATCCTTTATTCAAGCCTGACTCCCTCACTCTATCTCTCTCTCTCTCTCTTATATTATACACACAGCCTTCTTTCTCTCTCTATCTGCGCTCGGGGCCGTGTGGGTGGCGTTCGACGAAGAGGCCGCAGCTCGACCAATCAGCGTGGGGCGTGGGTGGCTGGCCGTGCACGTGCCTTACGCGCGTGGGTGTGGACCCCGCGCGTATGATCTATACACGCGCGGTGCAGCATCTTCCAAGATGGAGTCGAGAGCGTCTGGCCCCGAGAATCTTATACTCTCTCTGTCTCTCTTTCTCGAGTATATAGGATGACGTGTTGGTGTGGCGAGCCTGTAAATTTTGTCGGGTAGGGCATGTATAAGCGGCCGATTGTAAATCATGGCCGTGAATATTTTTTTTTGTCAAGGCTTTTTGTCAGAGAAAAGAGAGAGAGGGTATGAGGTAGAGAAAAATATGGTTGGAGATGGTAAGGGTTAGGTGGTTGAAGTTTTAAATTTAGGAGGAAAGTTTAGTTATAATGAAATTGTTTATGCTCACAGTAAGAAAGAGATGTCTGTGTAAATGTTACTGACTTGTATTGTTTTTAAAGTAAGGTCTTATTGGATTTTGAAGGGTTGTCAGATAACTTTAGAGTTACAATTTAATATCAAAAAGAAAATTTAACTTCAAATTTGCCCTTTATTAAATAGAAAATAAGGGCATTATTTAATTGAATTAATAAAAGGATGGAAAATTGATAGTTGTTAAACATTGTATTACTTGAAATCACTCTACTTGAAGAAATATCGTTTACTTTTGATCAATTGACATGTTTAATTTGAAAATAAGATATTTGCTCAAATCATATACAAGTACAATCACATAACATACACATAGATTTATGAGTACCAATGATTTACAGATATTATTGTTATTAACTTATTTTGATAAGAAATTGTCAATATGCACGAAAAAATAATCAAACATATAGCTTTGAAGTTTCAAAGAAAATTTATTGACTGCTGAGAAACAAGTTTCTATCACATTTTTTCTCGATTGAAATATACGATTGCATCTCTTCTATAGAACCAAGTTTCAGTTGTAAATGCATTATACCGGTTTCATACGACGTAGATCGCCAATTCATGGATACTGAAAGCAATCAACCGTAAACATGATGCAATACGTGTTGATATGGGCGTGACTATATCGTATATTATCGATACGTCATATTTTTATTATAATATATGACTAGATTTTGCTGATAAAATGAGAAATTTAAAAAAAAATAAGGACTTTTTACTTTTTTCTTTACACGTACAAACGGCGTAAATAAAAATATATAATTTACGTATTAGAAAACCAGTAGGTGTAAAACTGTAAATCCAAAAAATATAAATGACTGTTTAACAAAAACAAAATATCGATACACTCACGTAACTCACAAAGTTTTGAATTGAACAAAATAAACGGTACATTGCTCATCAACCCGAAAACTACATCCTAAAAATTCCTAAAATTTTCAAGACGAAATTAATACACTCTTCATATTCTTGAAACCCGTTTTCTCGGATTACACCTACGTCACGCACCGAAACATTCATTACACCTCACACCGTATATACCCATTTTTCCGACACCATCATCCCAACACCTTTTATATCACAAACTTAATAACCCTCTACTCGCAAACATCTCCACGGCGCTTCTCACCTGCGCGTGCTCGGGCAAATTACAAAGAGCCGACGCTCTCTCTCTCTCTCTCTGTGCGCTCGCGCGAAAAATCCACACGCATACGTATATATACGCGCGCGAGTCATCGCTCGGCAAAAAAATTATCAAAGAATGCGGCATATACATGTATATGTATATACACATGTAAGTACGTATGTACATATATATATATATGTACATACATATATATAAACGTGAAGGCCTCAACGTGCGCAACACCTCATGGGTTCCCAGGCGAGTGCAAGAGAGAGAGAGAGAGAGAGAGAAAGAGAGAGCAAGGACTATACGCTCGGCCGCCATGTCAGTTCCTCGGAAACAATTACGCCGCAGGATATACATAACAACAAACTGTAAGTTTCTCCTCTATACCAGCGCACGCGTGCGCGCACGTAGTATCACCTACACGCGTTATACCTGCGCGAAAGACGAATAGCCTCGTAAATCTATATTACCTATGTGCGCTCTTTTTTCGGTCGCCCTCTTTCTCCCTACGTGCCTTTTTTTTGAAAGAAAGTAAGGACTTGAGAGAGAAAGAGAGAGAGAGAGAGAGATTTATCGAGACGGCGAGGTGGAGGAGGCTGTCGAAGGTGGATGATGGTGCGGTTACCCCCGAAATCGCCGACAGCGGGTGGACGAGAGGATGAAGTGGTGGTTGTAGTATGTGCGATGGTAGGTTTGGATTGAGAGAGAGGCAGGGAAAAGGATAAATTTTGTCTTGGTCAGAGGCTGAAGGGAGTGGCGTGTTGGGGAGAAGCCGTTTTTAGTGTTAATATCTGGTGAACATTGTAATGGAAACGAAACCGATGTTATATTAATCAATTTCAAAATATTTTTTGCCTCGCTAGTTAAAACAAAACTGAAAAATAAATAGCGATAAAGATGCTACAAAAAATAAGTACCGATTTCAATAACGATACTCACGTATTGTTTGGTAAGTTAGAGAACATCATGAGGCAACTTCAATATTATACTGTTGTTAAGGGGCCCGTATTTACCCTAACATCTGACATGTATTTCTCGATAAATTTGAATGTATCGGTAAGAAGCTGCAATCAAGCTTCTCATAGTCGTCGTACAAAATGACGAAAACTGTAATATTAATAAATAATGTAAAGTACTTATCAGTACCACTTGTATTATAATAGTATAGAAGAAAAATGTATTATCCCATGCCATTACTATTACTCCAAAATATCCGTCCAATGTTTGACGTGCACATTCATCGACTTCTATATTAATTTTATACCAAATTTTATACACTCGCCAATACCGTTAATTTAAATGACAATCACCTTAATTTTCCTATTATTCTAAAGTTGTATGATTATTTGGTTCAAATGAAAATATGAATTTTTGTATACACTTACACCAGAAGATTATCAGAGATCCGGATTATGGATTGGGCTAAGATTTTAAGATATATTTCTAGATATAGAAACGTGAGGAATGTCACAATTTTAGATTCTAACGTTCTCAAAAGCTCTATAGTTCTGGATATTTTTAACTTTATTTTTAGAATAATATTGGGAAAGCATCTTCTTGAAATGGTATTCCTTAAGTCTTGGGGAAAAGTTTGAAATATAAGATCCCAAAAAATAGGAAATAAATCTCAAAAAAGTGGACTTTTATTGACAACTTTATTAGAAGTTGAAAAATATTGATTTCTTCCGAAATTATAATAAAAAATGCATAAAAATATGCATGTTATTAAACAACCAATTTTAGAGGTTTAAAGTGCATTTTCATTGCACTAGTTTGAAGTTTCATAACATTGGAAGCATTTAATATATTTTAATTTCAAAAGAAGCAAATCAAAGCTCATTTTCTTTTTAAACTATGTTGAAAAAAGAGGTTTTTTCTATAAAATTTTTCTTAAAGTAAAGCTAAGAATGTCCATAACTTTGTTTTTTAGCATTAAGATTTATAATAGGGAGGTGTTGAATGTTATTTCTACATCCAAAATCATATCCCTTAATTGAAAGTAAATCCATGATCCAAAGGGTAGATGCTTTTCCATAGTTTATTCTTCGATGATAAATAATTTGAAGACGAATGAGAGTTCGGTGTATATATTCTCTACTCTTAACTCTAAAAAAATAAAATACAATTTTAAATCTAGAATATAAATATAATTTTACAAAATCGTTAGATATCAATTTTTTATTGTATAAATATTTTAAATTAAAAAGAAGTGCAGCCTAGAAATTTATCATTCAATAATAACAAATAAAATACTGAAACTTCTTGTTGTATCTATAGGTAATCAAAATTATTTTAATATTCACATATGAAGAGTTCCCTTGCACATTATTACTAACACCAACATTTCATTGACCCAACATGTACTCGAAAAGGCTTTGAAATGCTGAAAATATATTCACAATAAAGTAAACATCTTTAATATATAATCTAGTAAATATAACATATTCATAATTATACATAAAATATAATAAAAAACTGAACTATCAAACATGTGTGACTTGAAAAGCATTCTTTATTCAATTAATCAACGACAACTAATTCAAACCATCAAATCTCCATCTCTCAATAGGCAATACACATCACATCTAGAAAATCGTCCATCTCCCCTACACACTTATACCTACACCCATCCACTCTTACTCTCCCTCTCTTTCTCTCTTTCTCGCATACCGTGTTATTCGGCTTACTTACACCGGGGGGATAATGGCAGCCATCGAACGCGCGCGCCGCGGGAGATAATGAACACAATTCAATTCTGTCCTTCCCAAGGCCGCCACACATATATATATATATATATACACACACACTTATTTCGGCCCAATTGCGTGATCCACTTGCACGTTGTATGAGTGTATAGTAGACAAGCGGTGGTCGACTATTCATCTCTCGTGAAATTTTCTCTCCTATATAGATATATACGTGATACATATACACGCGAAGAGATGACACTTTCATTGCGAGAGTGCGGCGCCAAGCAACCTCGTGCTCCTCGTTTGCTCCAATCACGGTAATTTACGTTAATGCGAACTCGTATACTCGCTTAACCCTCGGGAAGTGGAAGATATGATGACGATGCTTCGCGGTTGACCCATTTTCAAAGTGTATACATATATATATATATATATATGTATAATATAGCATATAGTTGTTCGTTTTTGGGCGTTACCGAGGTAATGAGATAAATTACTGTACGTTTTTTCAATTAGAGCCTTTCGTATTATTGTGTGTGACGCGATTATTAAACTGTCAATTTTCGCCGAGTAAACGTTATTCGGATACATTTTACGTTATTTGAGGTATTGCCGATCGAATTGACTTTCGTCCAATTACATTTAAATACTACTTACATTTGCAGAATTGTGTATATATATATATATGATCGGTACGGTTTCTCTTTCCGAGAACTTGCAAAATTTTTATGGTATTCAAATTAAAACGAAAATTAAATGATATGGTATTCAATTATTTAAAAGAAAAATATCACATTCTAATTGTACTCTCCACAAATAATAATACTTAAAGATTGCTTCATAATAAATATATAATTTATTTATACTTCTGATGTTTAACAATAACTTCAACTATACTCATTTTAAACTTATATGTTATTGAAGTTCAACCGAATCCAACCATTCACCACCATCCACCTCCCCACAATTCCAATTTACAACAAAATTCAAGCCCCTGCCACGTGTCCACCTTCCTTCTCTTTTATAAAAAAAGCATACTGCAAAACTCTCTGGGTCTCGACCGCAAAGCCACACGAGTCTGTAAAATTCTCTCTTCGTGCTGCGCGTTATATATATAAACTTTCATGTATCGACACAATCGAAACAGCCGCGAAGGTAATTTCGCGTCATATATATATACAGACGACTATCGTGGCCACGAGAGAATCGAATCAGACAGCATGAGCTCTCGTGCAGATGGATCTATACACGACTCGGAAGAAAAAGCAAGCGAGCTAAAGTACAAGAGAGAAAGAAAGCAAGAGAGAGAGAGAGAGAGACCATAGAACACGCGGCGTCGAGCACTCTCTCTCTCTCTCTCTCTCTTCTTGCTTGCGCGGGATCGGTAATAACCCAATAAATCAGAGTATCTCGCCGGTGCAATTACGTCTCCTCTAGCGGGGCAACCCTTCTCTCGTAAATATCGCTCTCTCTTCTGCTTCGTCTTCGTCCTCTTCCACTACAACTTCTTCTTCGTCGTCTTCTTCTTCTTCTTTCGATGATCCCACGACCCTGGGAGCGAGAGGGTTGCTGCTATCTCTCACCCCGTCATTTTTTTCGCCCGACGCAGCTTCTTTTTTTAGTCTTACACCGTTTGTATATATATATACGTATAGGTCCCATGGGAACCACGACGGAAGAGGGTTGAGCGAGCGTACAGCAAGACTTTCGGCAATTTAATTGCTACCGGCCAATCCGTTAATTCGCGAGTGTCAGCCTGAGAAAGCGTAGGGGGAAAAAGAGTCCGCGCGTATGTGTATCTATATATATATATATATACACACAAGAGCAATTATTTCCAAGTCTAAGCGGCTCTCGCGCTAAATTACACGATGCTAAGTTTGCCGAAAAGAAATTCGTATAATTTGTTCGCCGACCGACCGACCGACCGTTCGACCGACCGAGAGAGGCTATATACTCTCTTTCTCTCCCTTACATTCTCCTTTTTTTCGGCTCGTCGCACGCTCGTTATAAATATGTGCGATAAACGCGCGCACGCGTTGTGCTTTTTGTTACCGACATATATAATATCTAGGATGTATATATATATATATATAGATACATATAATAGCCTGTGTACCTTTTTTGACAGTAGAGGTACGTGTGTGACTGTATATATACGGGGAGAGTGAACGCGCGCGATGGCTCTAAAATTTAATTACGCGAGCATTACGGTGATTATATGGGATTATAGTACAGTCGAAGAGGGAGGATAAACCAAAGCTGTTTCTTCTCCAGGAAGTGCCGGATTTCCTATATACGCACGGAGAGGACGTATATAACGGACATGGTTACCTAATATTCGCGAGTTTTATAGGCTAAACGAGGGTGCGGTAATCAGGTTGGATTATTGCCCATGCGGTTTGTATACGCGTTTCTTTGTCGCGGTGAATATAACAATGTCGAGTGATTTTTGTTAAATTGAGCGATTGCATTGAGTGAATGTGCTTTTGTAGTGGGATATAAGAAAGTGTATGTAGTCGAAAGTTGAATATGAAAGGATGTAGAGGGTTGTTATGTTGCGGTTGGAATGAGCAAAACAAGGTAGAGTGCAATTATGAGGCAAATTAATGGGGAATGATAGTAATGTTTATTTGGAAAGTGTCTATTGGAGAACATTTTAATTTCGAGGGTACGGCGGTGAATGTAATTTGAGCGCGTTCCGTTTTTGTTTCAATAATTATATTGACTGTATTCTCTAAGCAAGATGTAGATATGGTGTACTGCAAAGATTTAAACAAGACCGAACTTTTACTTTAAAAATTTGAAAAAACGTAAGCAAAAATTTTAAGTAGAAAATTTAAAATGAAATGGAATACTATACAACTAAAGGTAAGTTGAAAACGTATGACGATGGATAGGCATCTTGAGAAAAATTGATACTTGAAGTATGCTTCAACATTTACTCTCTTAATTTGCATAAATTAAAATTCACTTATATCACGTGTTAATATTCACTTTTTTTGGAAAACAATAAGTTGTTTACTGTGAATAAGGAAGATTTATTATTTGTTTATAATATATCGATTTAAGCAATACTTATTTCAATATACAATTTATTGCTTTCAGTTATCGCTTGATTCATTATAAATTCAGTTATTTTAAAATTAATGTTGTGTTACGATTTATTAATTGCGAAAAAATGAATAAACAGAGAAGGACTCGATTAAAAAACAGCACGACGTGACTCGGCGGAGAATCGAACTCTGGATCTTCCATCTCCGCGACGGCTGCTCTATCCACTGAGTCTTGTCATCATTGTGTTTACTATGCATCCGTGACAGTTGATAATCGAATGAAGAAATTTGCTCAATAATGTAAGGAATTGAACCGTTAAAACAAAATATATTTTAAATATTAATTAGATATGCCTTGAACATATCCGATATCTTTTTAATATAATAATACGTCGACTACTACAAAAATATATTTTTCTACTCTTTGCCTGACTTAATTTTTAGATTCATCTCTATATCAGTGTCTCTTAACAGAATTGCAATTATAAATTGATTGATATCAAATAGATAACATGAGAGCATATGTAGTCATTAATAACTTTATTTATCTTACAATCACTATACTGATATATATCTAAAATATTCATACTTCATCATAATAGTGAGAATTTGTTAAATCTCTTTTACTTTCAGAAAAAGTAAAAATTTTACCTATTTGTAATAAAATTCTTTATTTATAGAATAAGTGAAAAAACGATCATTTAAAAAAAAATTAAAGTGTGTTTTCACTTATTCCAATATAATGAATACTATACTAAATATCTTTACCCTATTTCTACAATGAATTAATTTACGCACCTGTAACCTTTCAATTCTCAACGTCTTAACCCAAACTCCTCGCCACTTCAAGTTCCCAATCCTCCCGACAATATCACGCCATCCGCAATATTACAGCTCAATCATTCCCGCGCCCATCATCCTCAACTTCTCCCTTCCCATTATACCCCATGTAGCAATTTATCGGCGCTCCTCAACGCGTACACACACTTACACCTACACCCGATATACGTCCACGTCGATTCTTGACATAACGACGCGACGCTTTCTCTCGTTAATGCACACATGTCATTCGTGAAGCTGGCATTTTCCCGGAATACATAATTTCAAATAAAAGACACAAAGGTACATAATATTCTCATGCAAAACTAATTT
>JAWWEQ010000055.1:19415208-19498004 GCA_035583055.1 Torymus tubicola | reverse complement strand
TATATACACGCTTGCTCAGACGCTTTTTCTTATACACGTGCGTTAGTTGTATATATATGTGCGTCGTAGTGCTGTTGCTGCTGCTGCTGCACCCACGATTTTCAGGATTGCTGCGGCTCCCGCGTTTTTTTTGGTGTGCCCTTCTAAGAGAGAGAGAGAGAGAGGGAGATAGGCTATGAGCTAAAGGATTTTTCTAGTGTCTCCGTTTCGTGACGGGTAATAATTATAATTATACATATATACGTAGATGGAATGTTGGATCGTGCGTGTAGTTTGTTGGCTTTTTTTATTTAAAAGAGGAAAAGAGAGAGGGATGGTTTTATTTGCGATGTGGATTATGCATATATATGCATAAGTTCCATATGGAGAATAGCGTATGATGGGGATTTTATAGATTTTAATTAGAGATAGAGAGGATTAAGTCATTTTTATAAATAATTAGTTTGGTGTGTATTATGATGTATAACGTAGTTTTACTATGTACACTGTAATTTTGAAGATTAGAATAATCTGTTGAATGTTAATAAGTGAATGAAGAATGTAGTTTCAAACTACGCTAATTGACTGTTAAATTTATGATTTAGAGTTAATCGCGTTACGTTACAGTATATATATACATAATATTTTATTGTGACTCAATTATTTATCATTTCTCACGACGATAAATATCTATGTGTATATATATTAATAATAAAAGTATAGTTGTCGAGCCGTGTAATAAGAATAATTACTTAGCATATCTGTTAACAAACATATTCGAAATTGAATAAGTAAAGAGACGAAATCAATCATATTTTTTTGCTTTAACGCCACATAAAGACATACACCCCCCACGAATCCAATTAAAACACTGTTTACTATATATATATATAAACCAGCGATATAAAGATACACCGGTTCGCCTATAATAACAGTTTATCCATATAGCGATGTACAAATCAACTCTCTACGGTCATGCATAATTCATGCGGAGCAATTCCTCTCTAGCTCATCAATCAATCTTCCGTCGTGTAGTACTTGCATTCTTCGTGCATTTTCTATATATATATTTTTTTTTCTTTCCCATAAAAAAATCTTTAAACCGCCATAGACAAACGACACGTATAGACGGTTATTCCCGTAACACCTCACCACCCACACACATACAGACACAATCTTCTCTCTCTCTCTCTCCCTAAAACCCATAAACCAAGCGAACGCGCGCGCGCGCGCAAAGTTCGCTTTCCATTTTATTCCACGCGAGAGCCATTTCTATACCTTCGCGGAGTACATTATGCCGATTCCCATCCGCGAATCGCGTGCTTCGCTCGCATCCATCCTCAAAGCTATAGCGGGGGAGGTGGAGAAGGCGAAACTTTCTCGCTTGCGTTTGTGTACCTATGTGTATATATATGCACATACGTGTATACCTATATATGTATGACGCGGCCTCTCGAAAAGTCCTCTCGTCACGAATGTGCGTTATACATATATATATACATATACACGTACGCGACCGCAGGATATAGGAAGAGGGAGGATATTTCCGAGCGGCACGCGACGCGACCACGCGCGTTTTCGAGGTTAACCCCATCGCGCGTTAATTCCATTAATCGGCTTTGCCTATATATATATATATGCGTGTGTGTATATCGTACGTATATATACATATATACAAGAAGGGGGATAAAAGGGTGCGGTGTATATAGCTCTTGATTCGGGAGTTAGGCAGCGTGAATTTTTCATGATTACGGTTTCAAAGGGTGGTTGGCATATATGTGGTTGTGTGAAACGTATACACGTGTGTCACGCGTTATCGAAAGAGACAAGAAGTGTGGTTTTGATAATGTTTTCGAAAATTGGACTGCTGAGGTGGCTGGTTAATATGGTTAAGTATGATTTGGGTGAACGAGGTGTATGTGTGTGCGTGGAATCGATCTGTTGGTTACGTGCTTATAAACAGGCAGGATAAAGGGGTGACAAGGTTTTTATATATGTACGGTGGAGAACGAAAGTTTTTAGTTTACGATGTGTGCGTTGTAATATCGATGAATGGAAATACGGGTAACTCGAGTGGAATTGGTTTTCAGCAAATTGTGCCTGTGCGTACGAAGTGACATGAAATTTTGTGGTTTCACGCTTTAATACATATTATATGGTCGCGAATACGGATATTATCTGTAATGCGCGTTTATATATATTCCGGTCGAGTAGTGGTATATTTGCAATTTCTTCGGGTACTCTATGTTTTGAAAAAAAAAAAACAAGGGATGTATTGAATGTGTTGTAAAGGCAAACGTGCATTCTTATATATGAAATTCATAAAAATGTATAGGCAAATGTATTATGAAAACACTGTAATTATAACTACATTAAATAATGTTCAAAGCACTTTCTGATACGAACCATAGCAGCGCCAATCAAACTCTCGACAACCGTAACCGCAGTCGACCTGCGAGGTAATTAAACATACTCTCGGACACTTTATTACTTGCAATACTCTTCAGAGCCGATTCCGCAACACCCCAATCTCAATCCATGCGATATAGCGAGACATGATTTACCACGACGCATATAAATTATTATACCCAACAATTCGCACATACATTTACACTCTTCTTCCTACTTTACCTCCTTATACAACAACGACAACAAGAAAAAAAAAATCATTCGCATCAATACACCACTCTTCTATACACACATGCATGTATAAGTATAAAAATTCCTCGCCACACTTTTACGACAAACTACTCGCGCGTCCGCCGCTTTGTCCGCTTCTCTCTCTCTCTTATTTTTTTTCTTCCCTCACTCTCTCTTGCTTGCTTGCGCGCGTGCGATCGTTAAAAGCATTAAACCGCACGGCTGGTACACACTCTTACCCGCGCGCATAACTTATATATACGCTTGCTCGTGGCCGATCGGGGTCGCGCATCTCGATGAATATTCATCGAGTGCACCTCCTTGGGTCTCGGCTTAATATCTCGCGTATATAGCCATGGTAAGAGGAAGGAAACCTTACGCTTAGCGGGGGCGGCTGTGCAAACATAAGCTGTGCTGGGTATATACGACTTGAGCTTATAAGATTTTCGTATATGGTGGTGCTGTAGCCGCGACGATGGTGCGCACGGGGTTTTAAACTTCCGCGCGCGCGCGTGTGTGTGTGTGGGTATGTGGGATATATATGGATGGAATTTTGCATTTTTATCGCCCGAAGAAGAAGAAGAAGAGCATCGGGCCGTGAAACTTAAGGTGTGTTTCGCGCTTTTGAGTTTGCTCGGTGGCTTGTGTAAAGTGATGTTTGGGTTGCTGGTAATCTTTTGGGAAATCAGGGTTATCGATGCGCGGTATATATATAGTGTGTCGGTGTAGTTTTAGGTTGAAGGTTTCTAAAGCAGTGCAAATGTATTCCTTGTTTGCGATTCGGGGTTGTATATATATAGTGTATGGTATAGAGCGATAAATTTCTTATGCTACGCGCGAGTGAATTTAAATTAATGGTTGGGCGAGTAAATAAAGTAATAAAATCACGGTGGTTATCGATTTTTAGTGAGAAGTTTAGTTTGAAAAATATATATATAATAATAGCCGGTTATGAAAATATATATTTACAATTATAATTCGTCAGTATAACGTGCAAACGTTCGCCTTCAACTTCGAAGCTTATAAAAACAAAGTAAAAAATTTATAATGTCCGTGCAAAAGAAAGGCAAGTCAATCAATCGCTTCGACAAACACGACAATCTCGACGAAAATCATATCGAACCCACTTCAGTTTTCAATCGCTCCGACAATTTCCCCGTCAACCAAACAATTCTCTCTCTCTCTCTCTCTTTTTCTCTCTCCCAATTGTCTCGCCCAAACCTTCCCTTCGCCTCGTTTAATCAAGGTCTCAGAGAGCCGCCATTTCGGCGAAATTCTTACACGCGAGAATATATCGCAACTCGCATTCGCGCGCGCGCACACACACTCCACCTCAACCGTTTCGTTCTCTCTCTCTCTACCTCTCGCTCTCTCTCTCTCTCTCTCTCTCTCGAGCGTCTATCAATCACCGGTGCTGGCGGTGGCTCGTGGACCACGAGAGAGAAAGAGAGAGAGAGAGAGAGCGAGTCCCTCTCGGGGGCTATTATCCTGCCAGGCTCTTGTGATGCACGACCTCCTGTAAAACTCGAAGCGATCGCTTCTCTCTCTCTCTCTCTCTCTCTCTCTCACCAGCAACAGAGCGCAGCCTTTTTACTGATAAAAATAGTAATCTGCGGCGCGAGTGTGCGCTCTATCTTTCTCTCTTGAGGCGAGGAGGAGAACTTTTTTTCTCGACTTAGGACGTGGAAGACGGAGAGAGGGAGAGAGAGAGCTTTTGCGAGAGGAAGAGAGAGAGAGAGGGAGCGAACGCTGAAAATGATTTGTGCGACTGTTGCGCCAAGCTGTTTTGGTTTTTGTTGCGTGTAGTTTCATGTGTATATATGTGAGGGATGGGAAAATAGTTCAGGTGATGGTGGTTATAGTAGTAGTGATGGCGAAAGAGGTTTTTGAGTATGAAAAGTTCGGGATATTGATTGGAGAACAATGAATATTAGTTGGTTTAGTATAGGGTTGTTTGGGAACGAAAAGTGTAGAGACTTAACATCAAAGACTAATAGAAATGTATTGTGTCAAGGTGTCAATTCTTGGTTTGCAAATTTACGTTTTGTATATGATTGAACGGTAATGTATGTAGAATCGTGTACGATTACACGAATGATGTACAGAGTATAAAGTGTACTGGTCGAGCAATAGTTTATGTAATAGATTACGCATTAATTTCTGTACGTCAACAATTTTCTATGAAAAAATTAAATATTATATAGTTTATTATTTATGAAACTACACTTGACGAGTAAGTCACAAAAAAATACAAGATTTACACGTCGAACTGTGTTCTCGTACCTTACTTTTTTCATCGTTTCTCCTACATCGACCATTTTATACACATGTATATACACATAAAATGCTGCACATAAGGTATATATAATTAGAAAACCTACTCAATAAAACTACGAATTAAACATTTTTCTTTACTCCTCCATCTACTAGTTGACTTATACACTCTTATTGTAAATTAAAAATATTGCAAATAATTTTGCACTCAATTTTTAACGACTTCTTTATAACAATTCTAACCGTAACCAATCCATCCGTATACATATGAAAAACAAAAATTTTTTTTCCTTTCAAAAAACACTCGTCACCCAACTACCACCACCAGCACCACCACGCGACCTCAGCAGCACCAAAAGTACACAGAAGTCGTGGACGTACAAACACGCGGCCTTTAGCCGGAAACCATTTCTCGCGAGCAACCCTCGCACGTAAATCTCCCTCGGCACGCCAAGCCACGAGATAGCACTGTATATACTACGAGTCAGTGCCGTGCCCCATTTTCAATTCCGATCGTTGCGTAGCGCGAACACGAGCCGCTTTTCTACGAATGCCGTCGTCCATTTCAGCTTCGCGGGGGACGCGTAAAAAAGGGGTTCGTACTAGTTTTTTTTTTCGTTCTTGAAGGTGTGGATGTTGATTTGGATAAGATGGAGGGTGGTAAGGTCATGGGGGTTTTGTATATTGAAAAGTATAGGAAGGTAGTAAGTATAGATTGAGCTGAGTGCATATATTGGTTTGGTTTGTTATGCTTTTATTTATAATGCAGAGAATTAATTTTTAAATTAAAAATTTTTTCTACCTGAATCTTGTCTGATTTTGATTGAATTGTATAGTTAAAAGTAAAAACGTAATATGTTCAACTAAATCATATCTTTAGGATAAAACTGTATACGAAGTTGCAGGTAGTAAACTTTGTTTCTAGTATTGACGGTAAATTATACGTCGAGGTCTCATCAGAATTATTTTTTTGAACAACGTGTATTCTGCTTGTATATTTAAAATGTTTATTTAAGACCTATATAACAATGTTGAATATTCATCCCTTATAGTAATAAGTTATTCTTACACGGAATTCTAAATATTTTCTGATCAATAAAACTCAACATTCATAAAAAACTATACGTGCCTCAACTTTATTCACTCACAAAAGGAACTTCTATAGGCGGTATAGGAAATTTTCTTATTATTTGAAGAAGCAAAAAAATCCGTTTAATATATAAAATTTAGTTTTACTGGAAAAAATTCTGTAAAGTTAACAGCCAAATTTTATGTCTAAAAGAATTTTTCTGCTTTTTACAATAATAAGATGGTTTCCTCAATCATTTAAAAACTACTTTCATGTGTGTTGATATTAATAAACTCAAAACCCAACCTAAGTCGTTCAAAAAGTCAAAATATCTTCCAACCATAACATTACGAGCAGAAAAGAAAAATCAAATTAAAAAGCAACGCGAAACCACCACCACCCACTCATCTCCTTTCATCAAGCTCAAAACGACCGCGCAATCATAAATTACGCACACTCCGTATGTATATATATTCCCTCGCTCCAACTCGATATACATAAAGAACCCAAGCAACCGCAATTTTTCACGCGCATCGGCCTGCACAATGGCCAAGAAACTCCTTCCCCTTCATCTCTCTCTCTCTCGAAATATTAATCGCCACCGATAAATTCGCGTGCGTCACGTCGGCGGCCAGCCGCTCCAATTTGAATAATAATTCGGCGCGCACGCGAGGAAACATCAATTTCTCAATAAAGCACACGGCTTTCGCACCGCCGTTCCTCCTGCTGCTACTACTCTCTTTCCACCTGGCCGAGTAAGGGACCTACTGCCCCGATCCTCGTCGCGAATTATTATTCCGCCTTTCTCGATAAAAAAAAAATATATATATCGACAGAAAGAAAGAGGAATTTCGTTGTGTAACGCGCGTGCGAAGGTTCGCTGATTTTAGACATATATGAGCGTGGAGGATGTATAAAAAGGGTCCACGTCGTATATAGGGTAGTATTAGGAGGGAACACCGGTAGTGGTTTTGTGCAAAAGGATCAGTGCCGAAGAAATTTGAATATATCGTAGAGTTTTTAATGTTATTAAAATTTTTTCGCGTTAATAGAGGTAGGCGGAATTGTGTTCCTTGTTGCGTAGCTTATATGTATATATGAGAGGGTATATGGTTAGCGGGTAATTGACGTTATTCTTGGACGCAACGTTGTGGTCAGAAGTTGAAACACTTCCCGATGGTTATACTTAATTTTACATATGTATTATACTTATAAGTATGTAGATACAATAGGAATGTCATTTGAGTACGATAATTATAATAAAATGTTATATACTCTCGGTACACGAATCTGGATGTAATTGTTACGGTGCGATTGAACAACTTATTTATGAAGCTTTCAAGGAACGTTTCGCAGTAATCAAACGGTGATTTAATTAGATCTAGCATGATACAAATATTTCTTTGTAGAAACGGAGTGATTTTCTTTTTTCTACAGTAATTTCGTTTAAAAAACACTAGTAACCTATTAAAACATTACCATGCAACCACGTCTTTTGCAAGGACCATGCTACCCAAAAATTCAACATCAACTATATACTCATCATTTATCAACCAAAACCTTTGCTCGCACCAATTGCTTTGAACATTCCAGCACCCATCGACTTTGCGAACTTGACGCTTACTTCTTTCTCTCTCTCATCCCCCTCACCTCGAGGCCGATAATCGCCGGCGAACCCCTCTTACTCACTTCGCGTCACCCTTTGCACACGCATTCGCCTCTCTCTCTCTCTCTCCTCATCGCCAAAAGTCAAAAAGGGCCCCCAACGAGGGCCCGCGGCGTCCAGGCTCGCATTAACAATCGCTCGGCAGACGCTTGACGCCACATAATGGGGGCATCTCTCTCTCTCTCTCCCTCTTCTCCGAGAGGCCTTTGCTCAAAACGCGTGTATATATATATAGATATATATGTATATATATATATACGCGCACGCGGATAATTGGGCATAATACCGGGGTCCCGGGTAATTGCAGCAGCGGCAGTGTGTTGCGAGCCTCCCCCCCCCCCTCCCCTTCTTTTTCGGGCGACCCGAGAGCTTTCGCAGAAACGTCCGACGTTGTGGCCTGTCGATGTATATATGTGTGTACATGTATATATATATATATATATATATACACAGGTGAAAGAGTGGCTAATTCCTCGGTTTGTTTCGTGCGCTCGCTTGTGGCGTGTTATTACTCTAGGGCCCCGGCGGGCCCCGGGCGCTCTTGGTATATAGAAGCGGCGCGTATTCGTTTGGGACTAGGCGCGAGAATATAGCGGGCGACATACAAGACGGCGGCGGCGGTAGAGAGTGAAGGATGTCTCGTGCAAAAGGTTCGCGCGCGTGGATGTTTGGTGGTAAAAACAGAAGAGCGACTTTGTTGTTGCGTGATGCGCCGGTTTTTTCTTCTAAGGCGAGTAGATAATGCCCCGTAGGGTATGCATGTATATAGGAATATGAATGCGATGGTGGGTATAGGTTAATTTTAAAGACACGCCTTTTGTTGAGGACCAAGTGCATGCAGTATGGGGTGGTTGTTGTTGTATAATGGCTGAAGTGTATAGTTGTGAGAACTTCATTCTCGGGAGTGAAGATCGTTAGCGTTGTACTTCATTGTGCGGATGAATGCGAAGTTGACTTCTTCATTTGAAAAGACGTTATGATGTCGTTGTGATCGAACTTCGTTGGCTGGGACGTATTAAGTGGGTTTTTGTATGAAATATAGCTAAATCATAGGTATCAGGATGCGGTTGTCAATGTGCTAAATGTATATTCACGTTTCGGTAGCTACAATATGTTACTTTCCAAAATTTCGATTGCTTAATCATACACTTACTTTTTATGCTTTATTATATTTAATAATTTTAATGGGCTAGTGAAGTATTGCAAATTATTTTTGATAATTTTTGCCAATGTCATGCCAAAAATTATAACTTTTGATTGGATTATTTTTCTAATTTCTTAACAATTCAAAATAACCATTCTGATTCTACTGAAGAATATATAATAACTGTGATATACATCTTCTTGAAAATATTTCCAGTAAACATCTACTTCAACTAATATAAGACATTATTTCAATAAAACTTGAATATAGATTACAATACTTCAGTATAAATCCAGAATTTTGCTTCACTAAGCATAGTACTTCCAAATTTCTCTCATCTTACCACAAGCAAATCCGTCATCATCAGAATTATAATACTTCTGAAACCTTTAGTTCGACAAAATTATCCACGCAAACAGTGAAAAAAATAACCATCTATCATCCACCCGAGCATTTCCTCAATTTTACAGGGCCTTTAACACCCTTACCACTCTCCCACCACCCAAGGGCATATATACTTTACCTCGCACTCGAAACCCACTATTCGCACCCCAAAACACCAATTCCGCAGACTGCAAGAAACAAGCTCAAAGGAAGTTTTAAGACAACGGCGATGACGATTATGACGACGACGACGATGATGGCGACGTACTACCTCCTATATATACGTATATGCATATACACACACACGGGCTGAAACGCAACAAATTACACTACTTCGGCGCATATGCGGGAGCCTTAATTATACGAGACTCTCGCGGCACACATACACACAGAACATCGGCTTGTTTTTAACCATTAGCCAAGCGCGCGCACGCGCACGTGAGTATACCAGGCAGCAGCTTCCACAACGGTAGTAATCAGCCGTTTACCGGCTGGGTAAGCGAAAAAGAGCGATTCCCTATTTAAACAATATAAGCCGCCCTGATTTCCCGTGGTGTTGGTTTCAATTAACAGCGTCAATATCACGTGTATATACGCAAAAACAGAGGGCGGTTTTGACGTTTTTTTTTTGTTCCTTCGTAATAACAATTTTTTGAGGGAAGAGAAACGTGGTTTACGAGGAATTCGATGGCTTTTTCAAGGTATTATCGCACGAGGGTATGTATTGTGAAATACGATGGTTTTACGCATGTGTATATATATATATATATATATGGACGAGCACGTGGGTAATCGCGGATTTGAGACGCAAGGAATGTCTATAATTTCGGAGGGGATTTACGGTATGTGGTTATCGCGCGTGCGCGCGTGTATAATGGCTGTCGACGGTTCTGCGGGTAGACAATGAGTTTAATTGAATGTCAAACATCGTAAGCGTTGTATATATACGCGTGAGTGTGTGAACGTGGTGGTGTTATAATACTCGCGCGGCAATGAGTAAGCAAACTGGATCAAGAGAACGTTATGTGTGGCTGTATCTTTAAATTATTTTTGATTGGCCAATAAAGAGATTTTATGTGTCGAATGTATACATGAGTCTTTGAAGAGGAAGATACAATTTTCGAATAAAAGGGAGTTTTGTGAGAGATGTATTACTTGTTGTAAATAACAGTTTTTAGGTGGAAAGATGAAGATTAATTTTCATTAGTGATGAAAACAAAAATATTATGATGAAAAATATAAATTTAGGATACAGTAATCTACTTATATAGTCGTAGTTACCCTGGTAGAACCGTTAACGATACTTTGGCTAATTATTGGTCAATTTTGGAGTTAAAATCGACACGCTATCATTATTTTATTGTTAAAGGTAAATATTCAATTATTGATCATAAAATCACATTCCATTTTCAATATGTTAACATGTGATTATAATTTTCGATTCTTTCAATAATGTTTGAAAATTTATTTAGGTCGAAAATGCGTCCATTTGATTAACATGTTAACCAACGAAAATGGTTAATTTTCTACCAGGGTATATTCGTTAATATCTTAGTAGCACTTTTTATTTAATCATAGGATAACAATAATACGTGTAGAAAATTTATAGGATAATATTGAAAGTGAATACAAATGTTAAATAATTGAAAACTCTGCATAGACATAGATTCAAATTTTAACAAATAAACTTCTTACAACTTTCCATAAAAAATCCTCCTCGTCGAAAAATTAAGCAAACGCATTTTCACTCATAAAAATCAACAACAAACAATTTCACCAATAATTCTCGACGCACACTTGTATCAACTAAAACAGGACACCAGAGGCAAACTTTGCCAGCGCTCGCCAGCCGTCGGCAACCCGCTGCCGTCGGAACAAGCCGGCGGCTGGCAGTTCAAACCCGACAGGCTCCGTTGCAAATTAGCCGTGAAAGGCAATCGATCAACAGCCAAAATTACCGCTGATTAGCTACCGGAAAAGCCGCTACTATGGTGGTCGTGAAAAATTTTCGGTGATTAGAGAGAATGAGAGGGAGAGCGAGTGAATAAGTGGATATAGGCGGCACGTGCGAGGCGTCGTCGTCCGTCGGCTGGTGATAGTTTAGTACAGGCTGTGAAGTGGTACCGAAATGTCGCGGAGTTGAGGTAGTGGACATTTTTTTTAATATAGAGGAAGAGTGGGATGAAGCTGTTGGGTGCGTAATTAGTGATTTTAGTGGTTAAATGTGTAAAAGATGATAGAGTGTCTTTAGTTTGAGGGGAATTGTGTGCAGTTTGATGATTTAGGATTAATTGTAATAATAATTGTAAAGATATTTAGATGTAATTTTAAAGGAATATTGATTATATGATTATGAGTGTGAAGATATTTAAGTATAGAGAGCAGATTCATCAAATTATATTATAAAGAATAGAATCAGAAATAATTTGTGTTGTAACAGTTTTCAAAACATAACTTTTTAATAGAACAAATACGACGATTGTTATATGAATTATAGGGATTGTATGTAAATATATGTCGCTACGCGAAACAATAACATCCATCAAGATAAACAGATAAGTTAAATATTTGATATATTTCTTGTTGTATAAATGTACTCACTGTGATCATGCATAAAATAACTATAAATTAAATTATTAACTTCACAAACCCTTTTCATTAAATTGTTACTAATTGCTCTTAACGTTATAATTATGCAACGATTAAGTTTAATAACGCTAGTGCATTCGTTAAACCAACAAAGTTATAAATAGTAAGTAAATATTCGACTTTGAAGTTACCTACTGATACGTTATCGTACATACATCAAAATTTAATAAAAAAACATTCTAATTAAAAATATATCTAATGTTGCTAAAGAAAATGATAGTTTCGTTGCAGCTAAATAAGAATTATTACTAAATCTGTAATGCAATTTCACACTAAAATTTATTACTCGAGTCAATCAACTTTGTACAATGTTTCATAAGCTTCGTGCCGCAAACATTTTTTGAAATTTTAATGACTTAAAAGCACTTCTTCACTTTAAATTGCACACGTGTAGAGGCCACAATGAACGATGTGCAATTAAATGTTTGTACCTACATTATAAATGAATTTCTTATGCTATGAAAAAAAGAGTATAAATGATTCTAGTAAATTTTGGCATTTTATTTAGACCTTTTATAAGTTAATTCTATGTTTCAAGTATCAGATATTCAATTCCCTATTATTTTAGATCCTTAATAAAAATGATTTCTAGTAAATACACGTTCTAATATTGACCGATGCTACGGTAAAGTAAAAACTGCTTTCTCTTCAAATAAAATAATTATTTCAGGTACTATTCACACGAATGAATATTATATCCAACTTGCGATAAATATGCATTTCGAAATTACAGTAATTCCTGCACGTAGTCATTTTAATTTTACGATCGAAAAAGAATCAGGCATGAAACGTGACTTGCGTGTAATTTAAACTTACAGATATTGAATAAAACGCTCAAATCCAACAATCAAAATTAATAATTGATTACCTTTTGGGTGAAATTTTATTTGTGCGAATAAAAATCTCTTTTTTTTCGCTTATTGCTTACGAATCTTAAAAGTCAGTTTCTTAATCTAGAAAAGCTAGGATCTTCTTGCTGAGAGTAATCCATTTAAAAGTTGTTATAACTAATCATACTCTAATAATATTTTCAATACAAAATTCAAATTACGTTGACTTGAAACTGCAAATTTTTAAAACTATTCATTACATCTTCCTCTTAGATTATAAATAAATGAATCAGTAAACTAGTAAGTACTGTACCGCATTCAAAGGTTAATAATATAAAATCCTCTTCACCCAATCCACTTTAATTTTAATTCATCTTATATTTCTCATTTCAACTCGAACCATTGACCTGGCCAAATATCAGGTCACCTATAAATAAAACCGATCACATCAATACCAAAAGAAACCGACATCTCCCACACCACACATTGAAATGCCTCTATATATACCATCGTATATCCTACCAAATTAAACGTATCCCTGTCCGAACCATCTGCACGACCAAACACACAATATTCCACCAAAAAGCCTCTCCCGACATTTGGGTCACCACAATCGGCACCATAAATTTCTCTCCTCTATACACCCTATACACACACATACATAGTCGGAAGAGGAAGTAGTCGCGAACCGTATACAAGCCGCCACTATACCGCCCACCTCGTACACCTACTGCCAAATTTCTCTCTCTCTCTTTCTCCATCATAGCAGATGCCTACGTATATGTGTGTCGGCTTGGATCAGAGACCCTCGTATATATATATAGCCTTTTTCCTCTTCGAAATCCGGGATCGGCGGCGGCGCCGCGGTACGTCCTTGCGTCTAGCGTCTCTCGCGGACACTATCATTATATCCGCATCTGCCGTGTGCGCTTGGCGACCGCGCGCGCGTGCGTAGCTGTGTAATTAGCTGCCGCGCGCGTTCCGTCATTTTTACGTCTCTCCAGGGCAAAATCGCACGAACGCGCGCGCGCGTATACCCGAGTGAGGGTCTGTTGTTTCCCTTGGTTTGGGTCATTGTAACGTCGTTAGGTTTGTATGTGTGTGTGTGTTATAAGGCGATATGTATCTACTGTCAAACTGTCCTGAGTTTTCGGGGAGTTGCCGGACGCGTATGGTTATTTCTTTTTTTCTGTATATATCTGTTGTGTAAGAGTATATATATGTATAGTGACAGTTCGATACAGTTGTGATGTGTGATATGTTGCTAACCGTATGGTGTCAGGAAGTCGCGTGTCTCGTGTCGGTCCTTGCTATATGTCATATAAGATATGTTGTTTGGTTTGGATGTAACGAGTAGTGAATTTAAAGATTTTTGATATTCGCGAATTTTATATAATGTATATAACTAGCATATGTTACATGTATAATGTAGTGTAATACTGCAAAAGAATATCAAACAGAATGAAACGTGAGATGAGAAACTAAAGATATATAACTTGACCAAAAAAGAAAATGATTATAATACATCTGTGAAACTTTATAATCGGTTATATTACTTATTATATTTATGCAAAACAATCATATGATTATATCAGCTACATACAACCTCAATCCACTATCCTTATCACTATATATATGAATTATCGTTCTTCATACTCCGCAGCCGCTCATTTTCTTTCATCTTTATTAATGATATCAATTCGCAATTGCACGTATTACAGCTTCAGTAGCTCACAGTAACGACAACTCTCATTCAATGCGTATATACCTTTTATTTCGCACGCGTTACGCCGTCTGCTATACCCGATAAAATCTCCGCGCGATCTCCAAGCCTCATTACCCGCAATAAAATATCTCAATAACGACGCGCTCATTTTTAAATATATATATATACATATATCGAAAAAATCTCCAAAAATACTTCTAAAAAAAAGCAAGTCTCTCGTTTCCTCCTTCTTCACCCGAATCATCGTGCAAAATCTCGGTACGGTCCTTGCTACCCGACGTACGCAGCAACAGCAGCAGCCCCTAATTAGATAAGGCGCAAGTAGCCTCTTATGAAGCGATTAACGCACTCGCATACTCGCACACACGTGTATACTATATATATATATATATAAAGAATCTCAGCGTGTATCGGTAGTCGGTCTTCTCCTGCTGCTGCTGCTCCTGCTGCTGTTGCCTGCCGCCATAGCCCAGCACGAAAATTCAGCTCTCGATAACCAGAAGGGATCTTATCTTAGGATGCTCCCTAACGCCTGCGGCAGCTATACGCACGCGGGGCCCTTACGACCACGCCTCCTTTTCGTCTTCTTCTTCTTCTTCTTCTCTCTCTTCTCTCTCCCCTCCTCTCTTCTTCTGCCGTTATTTACCTCCGTCGCGCCCTTGCGCTTTTTATTGCGGCGCGTCGGGCCCCGCGGGCGCAGGGCATCAATAACCCAAGTCTCGAGAGAAAGAGAGAGAGACCGAAGCGAGGCAAGTCCAGCGAACGCGATTTCGAGCGATTCCGACATTTTTGTATAGCCGCGAGTCATCTCGCGTGTATAGAGAGAGAGAGAGATGGGGTGTATCGAAGGTCGAATTCATTTTCAAGCGTAATTGGGGGAGTGTGTGTGTGTGTGTGGTTGGAGGCTAGTTTGTTAACTATGCGAAAAATGTGTATAAGAGAGGAGGAGAGAGAGAGAGATCGGCTGTGCGTGAGCGAGAGGTGTCACGCGATGATGCTGCGTTTTCGGTTGTGGAGTTTGTGTGTATGTGTGTGTGGGGAGGGAGATTTGGTAAAGTTGCTTTTGAGAGGAAGGGTTTGTAGATGCAGTAACGTATTTGGTGAAGTAAAGGGATGTCAGTATATGTATAGGGTACATATTGTGAAATGGAAATGACATCATATGCTTTAGAAAGTTTTCAAGCTAAACAAATAGGCACTGGATATTATAATGCAAGTCACAAAATCTGTACGTAATAATTGAAGGACTTCCAAATGCTTATATATACATTCTTTTGTTCATCGTATATTTATAAAAAATAAATTAAAACCTTGTTTGGTATGTAATTTCTGTATTTCATTATTTTTTTAATCTTTCTATTGTATTTATTTAACAAGACAACTTCAATGGTTCAAATTTCATCCTTAAAAAGATTTAACCGACTCTCAACTACACGCACATCGCGGAATTAATACCAATCGATCGAATAACTTTTTGCATCTTTTATGAAACCGAATCATCTTCGCGCAAAAATATCAGTTACCAGTACCATACTTTCTACCTAATTTTTCATCGAAAACCAGCTCCCACATATACATACTCCATTTCCATTGCATATATAAATCAACACCTTATCCCTCTCTCAAAAGCCAACAAAACCTACGTACATATACGCGCGTATATACACTACACTTCATTCCCACGCGATAATACACCATCTCAACTTTCTTCCCCCCTCATATCCTCCCTCTCGATAACTTCTTCGACTTCCATATACATATACACACACACTCGAGACAAAGAAAAGCTCGCTGCTCCAACGACGACCGAAGATAGCATCCGCAACGTACACCGTCGCCTCTGTTGCTGCTGCTGCCGTGCACGCGCGCCGTCGTATAACATCATGCACACCCCCGTAAACCCGAACTCCATGTAGCAGAAAAAAAAAAGAAGAAGAAGAAGGATAAAAAAAGAAAGAAAGAAAGGTAAAAGGAGAGCCGTAAGCACGCGGGCGCGTATATAAATCTCAACTCAGGACAGTGATGGTCGCCCTAAGGCGCATAGTATGTGTGTGTGTATCCCCC
The DNA here is from genome assembly GCA_035583055.1 of Torymus tubicola. Lineage (NCBI taxonomy): Eukaryota > Metazoa > Arthropoda > Insecta > Hymenoptera > Torymidae > Torymus > Torymus tubicola. Next base: position 19,481,579 of record JAWWEQ010000055.1, on the reverse strand, counting down.
GAAAGTGAGTTCGGCATGGATCGCCAAAGCAAGGTATGTATGTATATATACAGAGGTTGGGTATAGAGATAAGAAAAAGAAAGTCCGCGCCGCGTTACTTTTCACCACGCGGCAGCCGTCAATTAAAATATACATCCGCCCCTTGCCGCGCGCGTATAGAGCTCCTTTTCTCTCTCTCTCTCTCTTTCTCGTATACATATGTACCTACCGTTTCGCATTATGCGCGTTGCGGCGGCCGTTGAGAGAGAGAGAAAGAGAGAAAGAGCAAAGACGCGCCCGCGGCAAGTTTCGTAACTTCTCTCGATCGCGCCGTATATACGCGCGGCAAGCGTGTATATATTTCATCGGCGTAACGACTCGCGCGATGCTGCGCACGATGCCTGAAGTTCTACATGTATGTATATATATATATATATATATATATATGAATACATGTACATGTGTGTGTGAAAATTTTTCGTTAGGGTGCGGAGGAGAAAGAAAGAGAGAGAAAGTCGCGGGTGAGGCCGAAATGTTCTGCGCTGGTTGATTTTATGGAGTAGTTTACGCGCTAAGAAGGTAAAGTTGCTTGGCTTTTTTTTCTTCTTCACTGAACGCTGCTGAGATTACGCGAGGATACTTAGCTGCAAGGTATATATATATGCGTTATGGTCAGTGTCGGTGGTTTTTCTCCCGAGTATATATGGATAAAACTTTGCGGGTTAGAAGTTCTTTTAATTTTATGACTTTTTGCTGGTATATTTATCGGTAAATGTTAAAATATATATATATATATATACAATATTAACCTTTTGCGCGGGTTGAATTATGGGTGTAGAAAGTAAAACAGGAAAAAGTATTCTTTTTTTTTAAAGCTGGAGCCTTTATTCTGCGTTATACTCGTCACTATATAAATACAACGTGGACGGGTCTCCGTGCTTCGACAAAACGTCACGTACTAAAACCATAAGTATATACACGCAGCACTATTTTACGTTATATATTAAACACTATAGATTAAAATTTCTTGTTTAAATTGTATTTATTTTTTTTTTTTTTAATTGATTTTACTCTATTTAGGGTCTTTATATAAAAAGGACATAGGAGTACTGTTGCCTGTATGTACGTTAGATTCATTTATTGATAACTGTATAGATTAAAATACAAATTTTCTTAAAATTTTAACCAAACTTTATTCTATTCGACAGTTCAAAAGTACGTGAGCCAGAGACTGTCATACTTTATACACACACACACGAAAGTTTCGCGTACATATTAACCACAACTTAAAATATACAACAACGCATAAAATTCACATATCTCGTAGACGGCGTTATAATACGTAATCGCGCTATTAATCACACAACTCGACGCGCATAAATAACAACTTTTCAAAAGCACTACTATAATATATATATAAAGTCACAGCACCATTGCCACTTTAAATCACATCGAACGCGTGACGTATACAACCGTCGACTTTCGCGTAACGCTCTATAAAAAACCAATCGTCACTACGTCTATACACATACACTCACACCTTTCACGTGTAAGATATACCACGACAACCTCAGCGCAAATGTCAAAACTTTATCCACACGTGTCTACACACACATAGAGAGAAAGTACACTACAATAAAATCTAGACAGCTAGGGAAAGAAGTACCAGAAAGAGGAGTGCGCGCAGGTGTGTAACGCGCGGCAGCGGCAGTAGGCACCAACTGATCTCACACATAACAACGGCCGATAAAATTGTTGCGTTTCCACCAAAAATTATCCTCTTCTTTTCTCTTCGTCCTGCCCTTTTGCGCCTCTTGCTCTCTCACTCTCTCTCTCTCACTCACTCTCTCTCTCTCTCCTGCTACGGGTAAAAAGTACAAAATTGTAAGGTAATTTAGCCCCCTCCCCGCGGCCAGCCGCCGGCGTATTACCCGCTCCCAAAGCGTACTCCGCCTCGAAGGGAGGAGAGAGAGAGAGAGGAGAGAGAAGGAAGGTAGGTTTTGCTGCTAGCAGCCCAGCGAGCGCGGGACAATTATGGTTCAATATAGCCGGGGCGGCTAATGGCAATATAGCGGTGCGCGGCGAAACCCGCGGTGTGGAAGAGTATATATATACGAAGAGGATGCTACACAAGATATGACTGGTGTGAGAGGTGGTAAGCGTGTGGATTCGAAGTCCGGGTTTATATGATGGTTGAAATCGATAAACGGTATAGGAATCGGATATGTCACTGGTTCGATGATTTTATAATGATTGAGGGTTACTTATCTGACACTATATATACAGGAGACAACGCGTTGAACCTTTCACTATATTGACGCTATTCGCTTGGACTTTTGAAAACCGCGCGTCTTCTTCGAGTTCTGCTGCACGGGTGAAGTGCTGGTTTCGTAGCCGCGGAGGGGCGCGCTATGAAATTAGCGTAATCGCGATCAAAATTACTCTTTCTCTCTCTCTCTCTCTCTCTTTCGCCGCGGCGGTGGTGTGCGCGCTCGAATAATCCGCGCGCAAGAGCGCTGCCCAATCGCGTCGTCGCACCGGCCGCCGGCCATCTTGCGGATGATCTTGACGCGCGGCGGGTGGAGTGAGAAAGAGAGAGATATATATATAGTGAGAGAAACGCGAAGACGCGTGTGTAAGGTGCGGCTCTATGCGTATGATTCGATGTATACGTATACAAATTGTTCCGAAAATGTATGTTTTATACTACATATAATATATTTGGATAGAGGAGAAAATTCTAAACCGAAAGTTCCTTTACCATTTTTTGATATAATAAGTAGCTTTTTAATCCCTAATGTATCAAATTCGTTAAAATTTATATCTATGAGGCAATATCTATAGATATACATTTTCTATTCAATATCTGTGGCTTCGAGGCATAACGACATAAGTCCACTTTTAGAGTTTCTGAAGAAAAATGGTCAACCTTATTCGTAAGATCGGAATAAACGAGATAAAGTAGGATACTGTACTAATCAATTAACACATTCAAAACAAATAGTTACACGGTGGTATTATGACCAGGTTATGTATTTTCTCCTTCGTGAAAACTCGAAAAAGTATGAAGTTATATCGTTATGCCGGGAACTTGGACTTATCTAATAATCCGGTTCTCGTTTATTTTTCGATCATTTTCGTTAATTTAATTATGAATTTGGATCAAAATTAAGAATTAATCAACGAATAATTATGTTAAAAATAATACAACTTGAATACAACTTGAATGCGCAATAAATTAAAAAGCATTTTTTTATTTCGTAAAAGAATAGGTATTATGAATTAACTTTGAAAATTCTCACGTTTATGCACTTAAAATTTGTAAAATTATAAATTTTATCTAGTTATTGTATATATTTTATATAAAATAATTTTTATATTCAATTTGGTTGGATAAAATAAATCAGTGCTGAACTTATGTTGTTATGCCGCGTACTAAATTTGAAAAATGGACTTATGTTGTGACGTTTTCCGTATATCGTAGCTTTAGGGCAATATTTGAGCTACTACTGACAGTTTTAAATGAAAAAGGCCCATTTAACGATACAAAATCCAAGGTTTTTCAGATTTTCAAAAAAATGGACTTATCTCGTTATGCTTCGGAGCCACAGATATATAGATATGACAATATTTATAGGAACACATTTTCTATTCAAAATTAACGATTTTGATACATTGGGGATTAAAAAACTACTTATTATATCGAAAAATGATAAAGGAACTTTTGGTTTACATGTAGGGAAACTTCGATTTTTGAATGTTTTTGGGTTTACGGTCGGTTGTTAAGGGTTTTTCTGATTATAGGTTGGTTTTAATATGAAAAATATTAGAGGAAAATATGTCTTTTTTTATTAAAAATCAATTATTGTACTACGTATTTGTTTTAGTTTTTCTTTCTTCTAGAATGCTATATATACAATACTAACAGGAATAATTTATAACTTGTGAGTGTCAGTGTGGCAGTAAAGAAAAAAGAAATAAAATAAATGCGAAATATAAAAGCTGTCAATGTCAAAGGGGACGGTACAATTCTGTGGTAGTATTCAGGAACTCAGTGAGTTTTTAAATGCAATCTAACAAGAAGGTACTGGAAGCAAATCTCCTCGGGTTTATATGAAAAAATATTGGGTATATAATAGTGATATTTATTCGTTTTTTATAAAAATTATTATATACGGATATAATGCGTAATATGTACAGTATATATACAATTATAATTTTTTTGGGTGCTTACAAACCTCTCATAGGAACATGTCAATTTAAAAGTACAGTGGAACCAATATTTGAGAATATAATCAGTGATTTTAAATTTTATCAAATGGTTATATTTACAAATCAAACATTATCAAGCGATAATATGAAACTGTTTTTTTTGCTTGATCTATTTATATCAAGAGTACCTTCCATTAATATTAATTTAGCAAATATTGATCAATTAAAAAACGATCGATTTGAATCTTTACCGAGTTTTATGAATCCTAGAAAAACGTCCTTCTTTGTAATGATACTTGGTGACAGTTTAATTTTTTCAAGACTTGAACACATGGTGTACTTTTTTATAGAACTTACGTCAAAATCAAGGTCACCAAGGGCATATTGTCTTTTGATATATTTTAATAGTAAAAATGTATTCGACTCAAAACTGAATGATATTCTTTTGTACGCGTGGTCTAAAAAGTTTTTGGAATTCACAATATTGGAAATACAGTCAGATGGTTCATCTACAATTAGGTTTTACAATCCCTTTACGAAAACATTTATAAGACGAAGTACAACTGATTTAAGCATGGAACAATTGTTTCCAGATAAGCTTAAAAATGTTCACCAGTATCCGCTTAGTACGTTGGCAGTCGATCATCTTCCATATTATGCAGTAGCGCGTGATTCACAAGGAAAAATAACACATATAGAAAGCGTGTACGATAGAATAGTTGATGTTTTTGTAAAATTTCTAAATTTCTCACGAACGTTTATTCCTATATCATCCACGAACCATAGTATTATTCGTAAAGAATATGCAAGAAAAATTAAGGTTGATATTTCTCCGTCGCCCTTTGCAGCCTACAACATACTTTCAAATCCAAACCTCGTAATGAGTAAACATGTGGTAATAGAAGACTACATACTGGTTGTTCCGGTATTACAATTAAATGAACCATATTATGGATCACGTAATATAGCTTTCTTTATGCTTTCCATAGCTATGTTTCAATTTATTTTAACAATTGCAGTGTGGATTTATAATTTAGATGTCAAGATCTGGAATATTTTAAATATAATTCGTATTATTCTTGGTGTGCCTTTGAAACTTTCTGATGCAATGATTGAAAGAATAATTTTAATTATGCTAATTTGGTTTTCCATGATTATACCTAAAAATTTATATGCAGATTTAACAAAAAGTAATGTGATCCAAGAATATAAAACTTTTGATACATTTGAGGATATTTACAAATCCAATTTTTCCATATATGTAGAAGAATATTGTTTAATTCAATTATTGAATAGTAAAAATAAATACATTAAAGGTTTAATACCCCAATTTAAGTTGCAACAGAATTTTGTAGAATGTCTTCACAAGCTCAAGAAATATAAAAATCGTATGTGTGTAATTACTAATGAAAACATTATGCGTAGTTTCGATTGGTTTAATAATGAAGATGGTATCAGTGACCTGACAGTGTCGAAATTTCCATTAATAACTGATCTTCTTAGTTATAGTTTTGAAAAAGGCTCTCCGTGGCTCATGAAATTCAATAATGTACTTCAAATCATAAAAGAAACTGGTGTTTGGACAGTCAATAATCAAAATTCCAGAAAATATAAATTTGATTCAAATATCAAATCGAAAGTAATAGATTCCGAAAATTCTAGTCTACTTTCGAGTCAACTCGCTTTCATTATGCTTTCAGGATCTTTGCTTTCAATTGGCGTTTTCATTGTAGAATTACTTCTTAAGAAATGTCAAGTGTGGCTTCGTAAGTTTATTCGCACTTATTGAAATACTTCGCAAAATGTATAAAACGGAAGATACTAATTCATCGAAAAATAAATCGATCAGAACAAATCTAGAAATTCTTATTTTTCCAACAAAACTCCTTCCCAAACCCCGAAACCTCCTTCCGCACCCATATCCTCAACTCCCACCAAACATTTTTTACATACCGCAACGACTCCTTCATCCGCAACGATTCACTCTCTCTCTCTCTCACTCGACATAAATCCGCGACTTCCTCGGCACCGTCGGCGGCAACTCACATCAGGCCGGAGGGCCGCGAAGGTCGCTACCTAGCTTCTGTCTGCCCCGTTCTATACCTGCTACTCGTACCGTGTAATTACACTCGAAAACGCAGCGCTCGCACGCGTATATACACGATGTGCTCGCCCACCCGGGCTACCAGACCTCGCGTATAAATAAGCGCAGCAGAAGCAGCGGCAGCAGCAACAACGCGTTGCGCCGCGCCCCCTTGCATATGTATATATACGTATACGCGTGTGTCGCCTCCGGGACCACGAGGTCCTCCCGAAGAAGAAGAAGAAGCTCGCGTCATACACCACGTGCGACGGTAGTAGCTTCCCCCAAAGGGCGATCCTGGAGAGAGACAGAGACTGGTGTGGTCTAATTGCTGGTCACCGTGCGGACTCAAATTAGAGGATCTCCTGCGTCTACTGCGCGCTAATCGCGTGGTCCTCTCTCCATCTCTGGCTGATGGCCTGCTACTATGGATGTATGAGTGAGAGGGAGTAGACATATAGTCCGACCAAGTGATTGAATTGTGGGTTTATATACGTGGAATTCAGGTGATTTTGTTGGGGTTCGAGGATGTTGTTTAGGACATCGGAGGTGAAGGTATTAGAGTTTGTAAAGTATATAGATGAAATATTTAGTTCTCAGCGTTACAAGTGCCTCAAATTCTAAAAATCTTGAGATGATATTTTCATTGGACGATAAATGAAATTTTTTCAGCGAATGAAGGAAAAAGTGTGATGTCAGCTGTGCCAATAAAATTAATCTCGAATCAACGGAATACTATTTTTCTTGTCCGAGAAATACTTAATTGGAATTTTGAGCCATCTGAATGAGATTTTCCTTATTTTACTTCGAACGATTGAAAATCTCAATTGAGTAGTTCTCAAAGAAGAAATAGTATATTATGCACCTAGGGAGTAAAAGTAATTAAATTATGTAAATTATCACCCTTACCTTCGGCTCGGGGTAAAATGCGATCTGAGGTATTCTTTTTTTGCTCTCGTGGTGCATATACGATTTTTTTGCCTAGCAAGACCAAAAGTACAATTTTTACGGTTGAGAGTAAAAGTAGTATTTTTGGCCCGCTAGGCAAAAAAATTGTATACAAACTATTTAAAATTGATCTTGTAGAATATAGCTAACCGGATACAGTTCATGAGGCTAAATAATTAATAACAAAATTTGTTGCCCGTGCCGTGAGAATGTAATATCAAAATCAAATTCACTTTCGTTTTAAGTAACTGTATAATTTGTTACCAAGTATATTTATGCTACTTTATATGTTAGCTATAATGTATTTAGCGAAGGAACGATTGTATAACAAATAATCTAAAATTAATGCTACAAATGCAATAGAGTATAATCGCAGTGACAACCGATTTCATCGGACTATATTTTACAGTGCGATTTTACATCAATATAATGGGAATAATAAAATGATTAAATAAGGTTAGAACAGTTAAAAATAAAAGATTAAATAATCATATAAGAAGAAAAAAATATGAAAACAGAAAAGGTCTACGAAAAAAGAACGAAGTAGATATTTTTATATATGATATCTTCTAAAATCTTGCCTGTACTAACAGCATCTTAAAATTCTAATCGACCTGTTATTATCGAGAAGTTTTGAAATTCCTTATGACCCACGGAAGCCGTCTAAAATATGCCCGAATACCCGGCTAATTTTATATCCATCCAAAATATAATATTACATAATAATCATAACTACATTCTCTTCAGCTCTCTAGCTCCCTCATAAAAATCGTTTCATCGGTCCCGATAAGCCGCATACACCGCGCATCTCTTTCTCTTTCCCTCGTTCCCACTGCACATACGTCTAGCGGGCAATATAAATGGCCGGGAGGTAGGCGATCGACCACAACCGATAAGACGCGGCAGCCACGGTGACAAAGGGCCGGTGGAACGCCCGCACGCGGGGGCGTGCATATTAAAACCGAGAACCAAGCGAAAGAGAGAGAGAGAGAGAGAGAAGCTTGTTTATCGCAAGAGAGAGAGAGAGGAGAGTAGCAGCAGCAATACTGTCCTTCTGTATATGTGCGGCGGTAAGCTCGGAGTGCGTGGGAGATTAAAGGAAGTGGCTGATTTATTTCGGTGGAAGAGGACGGCGGCGAAGTTGAGGTTGAAGATTATGAGGTGATGTGATCTGAGAAGTGATTAAGTATACACGAGCGAGTTGTATCTGAGAAGTTTCGCCGAACATGAGTCGTCTGCGGGAATTTTTGTTTTTGTATATTTGATATCTGAAAGATGATTTTCTTTCTGTGATAATTGTATGTATTGTAAAAATATGAATTTGATAACGATTGCATGTAATAAATATAATTTTTTTAATCTAAAAAATTTTGAATGGGTTTGAAATAATAATTTAAATTTGGCGAGGTAGTATGAATTAATATGAAATATTTGCTAATAAACTATATAAGTAACTTAAAAGTTAATATTTAGTTTAAAAAGCGGAAGTGCCAGAACAATTCAAATCAATTAGAATTTTCCCATTGAATGTTTATCTATACCTTTTCGTTTTTATATATGAACAAAAGTAGTAAATATATCATTTTCAAAATTGTTACTCTGATAACTAAAATAAAAAGGTGAGATATAGATATTGACGAAATTGCAATTACTCATATTCACTATCGATTTGCATTTTTCTATTTATATTTTTATTTCTTATATGAAACCTTAAGTGATACAACATATATAAAATGAATGATGACGAATAATGCGTTTTTTCCTAAACAAATGCTTTATAAAAACAACATTTTGAGCTTAGATATGCCCTATGGCTCAAAATAAATTGCGGACGCTTTTAAAGAGAGAGATCGTTCAATTTACTTTTCATTCGCAGAAATGATTTATATTTAGTATACGCGGAATGTCCAAAATCACCCTACAACTCTCACCAAAAATGCATTTTAGAAAAAAAATTTTAAAAAAAAGTTCACATTTTCTGGTAGAATGAAAATCCCCAATAAAAATATATATACTATTTAAAAACAATAACTTTATTCTTGATAGTTTGGAGATTAATCTTTATATCAGTATACAGATTATTTCCTTGTTTAAAATTGACAGACATGTTATACTAAAATGATGGTACATGATGATAATAACATACTATAATAACGATATAATAAACTAATTCTAAACTATGTACGAGAGAATTGCAATAGTTTTTATGTGCAAATAAAATAAAAGGGAGTTGACTAACTAAATTACACATTATTTGTTACATCATAAATAATGAAATGTTTATATAACCTAAGGGTTGATAAATATTGAACCTATCTTAGCAGTGCATTTCAAAATTTTGAAAGATCTGACACGTGATGCATGAAATGAATACTCTGTAGCATGGTTGCTCTCAGCTTGTTTAAATGCACAAGGTGGCTGTCTCTCAGTAGGTGGAGTATTAATATTATATAATTTTGAAGGCAAAAATAGAATCAAAGTATTAGTTTATACATGTAGGTATTGGGATTGTACAAGGGCGACATTGTAATAAGAGATTTTTCCTGACGCTCGGCGGAATGCTCCTTCCGATGATTTTATATGTGATTAATAGTTCGGAGATCAGGAATGACAGACATGTAGAGCAATTGCAACGACTTAGCAGAGCAATAGATTTTAAGTCGTGGTGGCCGAAGAGTGAGGGAGGGCAATATTTAGACGACTCACTTGAACATTGTAGTCAACTATAGACGTTCTCCATTCCGACTACTACTACTTACTGTGTATAATGTAACAATTCACCTACTGTCAAAAACATCGTATTTTATCAATACTATTTTACAGATAATGAAAAAGTTTCCAGTGAGTTTCTAAACGAGTTTTATTAACCTCCTTACCTCTCCAGTAAACTTCTATCAAAGATCATGGATATAAATCATAGTTTTTAGCAAAAAGTTTTCAGCGAGTAATTTTCCACTCTTATTGATTGCTAAAATATCTTCAATAATTTAAAAAAGTTATAGATAATTAGTACAAAAAAAAATATGTCTGACTGACTTAAACTTGGCCGTCTAAAATAAATTTAAAAAGACAGAGTAGCTCATCGTCCATGACATATGTATTTGCAGTTCAATACGTGCAGGTGTCGTCATCTAAACACGATCTCGTCGACTCACGACGCAACCAACATATACCGACGGGCATGTGCAGAATCTACACCTGGACAGTGTAGCAGCACGACAGTGCGGTTTCATCGCGTGGCGCCATCTTCTTTCTGTTTTACCCCCTGACATCTGATAGGCTGGTCAAGCTAAAACGATAATGATGGGATTTCATGATAAACGATGTTGTTGTCTTTGCCGTCACTACACAATGGCGACTGACAAGGAGAGTATCTCAGATCCGAATCATAGATTTTTCTCAAACTTTGAGATACGATATTTTAGATATCGAAATATGAAGGAAGCCACAATATTAGATCCTATAACGCTTCATTAAACTGAAGTTATCGACGTTTGCTATGTCTTTTATATTAACTATCTAGTCTAGACAAGTTTCAGATAGAATTGTAAAAAAATACAATAAAACTAGAGAGTGCAAGCTTTCCGTTACTTTTTCTTATAAGTGATTTTTAGTAGCTTAACTTTGAACTATCGTAACTTTGGAAGGAGTGGACATTTTTTAATTGTAAAAAAAGTAATGGAAAGGTCGCACTCTCTAGTTTTATTGTATTTGTTTACAATTCTATGTGAGGCTTGTCTAGATTAGATAGTTGATATAAAAGACATAGCACTTTTTTTAGTATTTCCTTAAAATACAGCTGAAAACGTCGATAACTTCAGTTTAATGAAGCGTTATAAAATCAATAGCGTTTAAAATCATATTTCAAAGTTTGAACAAAATCTATGATCCGGATCTGAGATTCTCTCCTTGTGAGTATATTTTATTGTTCATTTAAATAATATATAGTGTATAAGATATTTTATTTCTTCTCTCTTTATTGCAGCTGATGGATAATAAAGATAAAAGATAAAGAACACTCGATTGAACGAACAATGGACAAAATTTATTTGTTCAGAAAGAAAAAATCAAAAGGCAAAAAATTTGTAAATAAAAAAATACACCCACGCAATTTGAATTAGTTTAACAGAATAATTAAATCATTAAGTCTAATAGTTTTTATAGTATTTTATCATCATATGAAATCGTCTTGGCAGAAAACAATGAATTTAAAAAAATTTATTTAATGTAATTTAATTATTATTTTTTTTTTCGACTAAGTATTCTACTACAGAAATTAGTAGTGGTTTTTATTACTACAAGATCAGTTCGAAATTACAGGTTTCAAATTTCGATTTTTATTGTTTAATAAAGCACAAACTATTGGGTATGTTTCATCAATTACTGTTTTTATCATGGTTTTATTTCGAATTATTTTCAAAAAAGAGTTCAGTGTAAATAAAAAGTATTCTTAAAGAATTAGAAAAGTGCTCGTCCCACATATCAATTTTATTTTACGAATTCTTTTCTTATTCGTGTTAAGGATTTTTTAAACAGTTCGAAGTATTCTTCAAGAGTTCATTTACTTATATTGAAAAAAAATGTTATCTAAAGAATCCGTAAAAAGAAAATATTTCATTTCATAGTTATTTCTATGAACAAACTTATTTATCTAATTAAAGCATTTTATACTTAAAGCATTTTAATGCAGTTACAATATAAATAATTAAGAAATTTGTTTTTTGTTCAAGGTACTTATTATTAAATAGTTGATTTCCGCAAAATAAAGAAATTGTAAATGTAAACATATAATTCATGCATATTTGATGTACAATTCTAAAGTTTAATTACTATCACGGTAGGTGTTTCTAAAATGAAGATACTTGTTATGAAAATCTGTACTAAATTAAGATTTGATATTGTATATAGTATTCGAAGTTAAAACCATTATATTGGGAACACCTTTCGCTAATGTGTAGATATGCATTTCATATAAGTTTTTAGATATATATAGAAATATAAAAAAGCTGCAATATTATAAACTATAACTCTAATGCTATAAAAAAAGATTGAAGTTGTGTACATTTTTAGCTTTATTTTGAAAAAAGAAAAAACTAAAAAGCTCTTCAAGAATAGAAAATAAAATGAGAGGAAATTAAAAATTGAGCATTAAAAGTGCAATAAAATATGTATAACGTATACCTATATAGTCAAACAGTCAATTTTCGGGATTAAATAGTGCATTTTTTACCCAACTTTAAACTTTTATAATTCTGAAAAGAAACAATAATATTTAATTTAAAAAAATGAAAGATCTTTTTTTTAGTTTTCTTTTCTATTTTGATATTCAAGTCTTTTCAAAGTTAAATGGTTATCGTTTTAAGAAGAAGCATCCAAAAACATAAGTATTCCAAAGTTTGAGCAAAATTCACTATCCGTAGGTAGTAAACACTTCTAGTAAGTATAATAATTATCTAGTCAGTTGTCAGCTTTCTATACAAAATTTCTAATTCAAGTGATTAAAATGCACGAAAACATTGGTAAAACTAGAAATGTCAAAATGACTTTGATAATAGTCTTTGGTCCTTATTTATACTAATAAAGTGATTTGAAAAACCCGCGTGGCGTCTGCCACTGTTGCAGTTGCCGGCAAGAGAGACAACCGCGTTACCATTTACCACATATGTAGGTTAAGGTTAGTCTTTCTCCGCTCCCGTCGGTTGTAAACACCGTCAACAAACGGTGAAGAGTAACAACACCATGCTGTTTGCCAAAAAGTGATAAAATTCTGTGTAAATAATCATTGTTAATATAAGTTTGCGTATTTAAGTGACCCATAAGATGTTTCCGCTAAGTTCGCAAAAGAATCACTGGCTGTTCAACGATGAGAATGACCTGGCGAGGCTACGAGAGGAGACAAATGCCGAGTTTATTGCTAAGCACGGCGCTAAAATGACAGTAAGTTTATTTATATTTATATTTTATAATTAAGAATCGTATTGATAAATGGGAAACTAAGAGGAATGTGTCATTTGACTTTTTTTGGAATTTTCTGGGTGAAATCTTGGTGTTAGTTTAGAGGTTATACACAATAATAATCATTGTCTACATTGCTCAAGTAGCATTATTTTGATTGACTTTTTGTTATGCAGGAAGAACAGAGAAGGAAGTACTTTCTATCTGCGTCAGAGGAAAGACTCCTCCAAAGGTTCTATGAATCGCAACTGAAGGAGTTCTGCAAGAGGTTTAATCCTCCAATGCCAAAGTCAACAATTGCTACAGCTTTGCACTACTTCAAAAGGTTTTACCTAAGAAATAGCAGTATGGATTATCATCCAAAGGAACTGCTAGTTACTGTTGCATATTTAGCATGCAAGGTATTAAAACTTGTTTAATATTTGTATCAATTTTTACAGAAAATGAAAATATTAACTATTCATTTTTTATTTGATTAACTTAGGTTGATGAATTTAATGTTTCCATATCGCAATTTGTAGCAAATGTCATGGGAAATAAAGAAAAAGCTACAGATATTATTTTAAATAATGAGCTTCTTCTAATGCAACAATTGAACTACAATTTAACAATACACAATCCATTTAGACCAGTAGAAGGATTAATTATTGATATCAAGGTAAATATACTATGAACTATTCAGATGATTATTAAGTTTAATCAACACTATTGTATACAATCTTGAGATTCTCATTGATTTATTTAATTTGAATTTTAATAGACTAGATATCCAGCCATCGATAACCCAGAGAAATTAAGGCCATACATTGATGAATTTTTAGATAAAGTTTTTCTTACAGATAGTGTCTTATTATATGCACCCAGTCAAATTGCCTTAGCTGCAACACTACATGCAGCTTCTAGTATCAATGCTAATTTAGATAATTATGTGACAGACATTTTATTTTCTCGTGAACACTTACCAGCCATTGTTGAGGCAGTACGAAGTATGAAAAATATTTTTATAATTATTTAACTATAAATTTATTTTTAGTTTTTTTTTATGATAAATATTGATTTTTAGAAATACGCTCAATGGCAAAGAGTGTAGAATTACCTTCGTGGGATTTGGTAAAAGCAATCGAGGCAAAATTAGCTAATTGTAGAAACAAAGATAATGATCCTGATAGTGATGTGTAAGTCAACTATATAAGAAAACATTTCATAATATATAGTAAATAATGGATAAACAGAATTAAAATTATATTTTTGTTTTAGATATAAACAACGAATGCGAGAAATGATTGATGAAGATGATATACTAGATGATGAAAAATATGCTAAATTAATGAAAAATCAAGCAGAACGTGATGAGAAAATTTTAGGAGTTACCAGAGTACTATCTCCAGCTTCTAAATAAATTGAGTATTGATTACTCTGCTATTTTTATAATAATGAATAAAAAAATTATTGGTTTTTATAAATACAGCTGTTAATCTAATTCATACATAATGTTTCATGCATATCAAAGAATAAGATTTATTCAATTGTTTGCTTTGCAAATACATCAACTTCACGTTATATTTTCATTAAAAAAATATCACAGCGTAAGATTTTTATCAAATTTTGGAAAAATATCAATTATTTTATTATACAACGGTACTTAGCTCACATAACATAAAATATTCTTATACATTAGTTTACATACAGTAAAAAATTAAATTAGGCTTCACAATTCACTAGGAATTTTGATGCCTATAATCTAATCGTTGGGATAAATTATAGTTTGTTTGACTAGTCGTATTATTTTGAAAAATAGAAGTATGTTGATTATTTGGCAGATTGCTAGGTAAAGGTTGAATTACTGGTAACGTCGGTGGAATTGTCAAAGGCGAGAAATGCGTTGGTAATAATGAAGCTCCTGGCTGTGGATGGCCGGGGTAGTTGAAAAACCTGAATTAAACAACCTTATATACAATTTTTATCTTTATTTAAATTTTTTGTAAATAAAAAAAAAATTACCATAATCGATCTCCTACAAATATCGGCCTAGGTGCATGTATTCCCAGACTAGAGTAATATTGTTGAGCAAGAAGTTCCACATCATTCGTATACTTCCGTTTCCACTTAGTTCTTCTGTTTTGGAACCATATTTTTATCTGTAACAGAGGCATGATAGTATGTATAATATTATGTAACAACTATTCATAAAATTATCTCGATCTAAACGTACTACTAGAATTGTAATATTAAAAATTTTTTTAAATTGTAAATTAACATTTCTTTCAATGTTGAGAAATTATTTATAAATTATAATTGTTAATAACTTTCAGTTGTTTAAGATATTTCATTAAAACCTTGTTAAAATTAGTTGAAAATTGAAACTGCAGTAATAACACACGTTAAAAAATTATATATCATTTGTTTTTGCTTTTTCTTTAGAATTTTGTCAAATATAGCAAATATTTGGCCTATCAGTAGCAATAGAAACAACCCTACACAAGCCTCGGTAGCGCAGAAGGCAGCGCGTAAGTCTCATAATCTTAAGGTCGTGAGTTCGATCCTCACCCGGGGCAATTTTTTTTTAATTTCTCTGAGGCAACGTTATATAACATCCACGATGATAAAAATATTAACCATCCACTTGATGTTATTAATAACAACATGTAAATTAATAAGACGCCAAGTACTATTGAAAATCAATCAAGTCACAATTTATTGTGGATGCTTATGGCATATAATGATTATACAAGTACTTTATTAAATTAAGAAAAGAAATAATTAATTCGTAAAATTTGTTATTGTATTATATATTTTGAAACACTCTGTTATCGATAACACGTGATGTAATGAAATGTAATAACGGCATGTATTTAGACACCATAATTGTGGAAAACATTAGATAGTACTAAAATCTCTTGTACTAATAAACAAAGAAAACTATTATATAATTTTTTTAATTATCCGAAGAAACATTTATTTTTAAATATTTATGACTATAACATTACCGTGTAAGAAATGTATAGATTGTTTGCCATCATTGAATGTAATTTAAAACAACAAAACTGGTATTTTACTGTGTTCGACTTTACATGCCCTCAAATAGTGCATAATGGTTGAAAATTAGTCAATTTAACTGATTTATATTTAGAACCTATATTATTTAGTAAGTCTTTATTTATATAGAGAAATTTGAAATGACAGTGACAGCAACATTGACAAATGGCAGCTGTCAATCTCAAATTTAACAGCCAATAATGAAATAAGCTTTTATTAGTCAGAAGTTCTTTGGAGTTTTAAAAAAGATGATTTATAAAATGATTAATTGAACAGTTACGTATGTATATAATTAGGGCCATAGAAAATTTAGGAGATTCGTGATTTCATGAATATTGTAATTTTCTTCAACTCAGTATTGTGTTAGTTAATACATAGAAACTCAAACTTTATCTTAGCTGTGTTTTATTCTTTTAAATTAAATAGAAGTTTACATCGATTGACCTGGATCTTCTGAAACTCAATTATAATAACTTTAAAAGAAGGTTACACACTTTTCAGTTATACTTTATAGAAAAACTTCATTAAATATACAAATAGTTTACAAAAGTATTAATTTTAATTCGTCAACGTCAATCCCTTAAAGAGTCTGTAAATATTATTCTGTTTTTGTAGAAGGTTACATATTTTTCAACAGAATAAAACAAAAGTTTTAACAAGTGCGTTTAGAGTGCGATACCAAAACTCATTTTTGCATCGGAAAACTTATTGAAACAGTAACTAAAATAACAAAATGTATATATACTATTTATTGATACTTTCGCACTAGTTCTAAAAATTATGGAAGTGTAATGCGTGTCAAGTTCGGTAACACCCACAACGAGTTTCGCTTACGCGTACCAGACGACCGCTGCAGCTGTCAAACTTTGAAAAAGATTAAAATAAAACTCGAAAGATGATGAATTGCAAGAGTATGAAATGTTCGAAAGTGTTAGAAGATATTCTCATGAAGCAAGCATTGCCGATTAATTTTAAGATTTTTTTATGCTTTTGAGTGAAAAAAAAAACTTCAAACACATTTTTCAACAATAAATCAATTCTTAAACATAATTTTTATCACATATGTTTCAAAATTTCAATTTTCACTAGATATATTTTGACCAACAAACGTCACTTGTGATTTTCTTCACACCCGAAATTTTGTTGTTTTGGTATAAAAATAAAAAAGCCCTTTGTATTTTGTATCATTTATTATTAAAAAATAATTCATATCACGACTAAGTTCACTTTTCGAAACATATATTATATTTGTCTCGCGCTCTTGTTAACGAACGCCGTACAAAATCTATAAAAGATTAATGGTTTTTGCATATTTTCAGACTATATTTTAAAAAATCTAAAAAGTAGTTTATCAATATCTATAAATACCTCTATATAAAAACTTTTACTAGCCATCCGAAATAGAATAAATCCTAAATATATCATAGGTATAAAAATCTTTCTATATATCCTTTTTGAAACAAATTAGTATTTATTTTGAACGATATTCGTTAATTTACCTATTGACATTACCGAAAATACTAAAAATTCTTCCTTAACATAATAAACCTCGCAGACTATTACTTTCCCTATAACAACTTGTACCACGCCACCCCTCATTTCCCAAATCACCAAATCAATTACAAAAACCTTGTCCGCACATCAAATTTCCACATCACCAAAATCGACACACTAATAAAGTCCTCTTAAACATCCAACCTCTCACCCTCATATTATACCCGTCGCGCGCTGTTAATTCGAAATCACCGTGAAATCCGCATCTCTCCATCCCACAGTCCTACACTATATACTTCTTCCCCCCCTAAAAAAGAATAAGTCCATCCGCGCTTCTATACAGCGACAAAAAAGCGTCCCTCGCTGGAAAAAAATCTCAAAGGGCGTGCGTATATATATATATATATATATACGTGCGCACGCAAATGGACGGACCGCAATATATCCTAATTAAAAAATCGACGCCTCCACGGTCTGTCGCCCTACGCCGCCGTTAATATATATACGCGCTCTCGCGCGGCTCGTTAAGTCGGAGAAATATCGTGACGTTTATGTCCCCTTTTGACTCCCTTCTCTGACAATTAAGCACGGCGCGTCGTGACTCCTTTGATTCGCAATGGCGATCCGCGCTTTTTACCCTTCTGTAATTGTTTATTTGTACTCTGCGTGGTATATACGCTGGTATATATACACAGAGCTCGTGTTATTTTCGGTATACGAGTATAATGTATGTATGTATGTATGAACGCGAGATGGAGATCATTAGCGCGGCGTGGCGGCGCGCGATGAAAGCATTGTCGCCGTTATGTTCGCGGAGTGATTGGGGCTGAGTATATATGTGTGTGTGCGCATGGTTATTGAAATGCACCGCAAGAGTTGGGAGTGTTTCGAAGATATAGTTTTGTTGGGTCGCGCTAGTGAGTTAAGATCGAGCCAATAAAGTAGCTTTTGATCGCTAAGCGAGTGGAGGCTGAAAATTAATTCTAAAGTGTATTTACTAATTGAAGCGTATAAGTATAGAAAATGATTCTTTTTAAATTAGAAAGAAAAATTAAATTTATTTAAAAATATAAATTCTTGTTTTATCCTATATGGTTAAAGACTGGCTGGATATAAGTATATTAATAACCATGATCTTTCAGAAAACTTTCCGTGCGGTTCCAGGTAAAACTCGGTCCTGCGGGACGGAGCATCGCGGTGGACTCAGCATATGCAACTGATTAACAGTGATATATTACATACATTTCTACTTTACCATTATCAACTGCACACTGATTTTTCTAATAATAATATTTTTCAAACAAAACAGACGCGGTTCCCTTTACAATAATATTCATAATATTATACAAGTCATACTACATTATATCGAATGAATTTTTTAAATACAATAAGTAACCCACAACCACTAAATATCTCAAACTTCCCACAACCGTGAAAATAAAACAAAAACAATATTCGCAGAGCGGCGCCTACGCGTCGCACCTCCGCCTCCTCGAGGTGCTAATTGGCCCATGGGAGTCGCCCCCTCGGCGCCGCTGTTCCGTGGCGCCTATATACTCCGCACATGTGTGCATATATATACTCCCAACCATGGCACCATAATTCACATTGCGGGAAGACGCAGCCTGCCTCGTCGTCGTCGGGATCTTGTACAGGATATCACGCGGGTATATATACGCAACGCAGCGCGCGACTCTTTAACCTCTTTCAGGTGGTGGTGCGTATATATAAGCGATTTATTAAGCCGCCTCTTATAATTGGACTTCCGCGTGGTTGTCGAAAAATGGGATCTTTAATTTCCATAGAGCGAGGGAATGTCTGTATATGTTCGATGGGAGAAAAAGAGAAGGGAGGGTCGGTGTTTGTGAATTATGGCGGGATTTGGAGCTTTTTACTTCGTGGTTGTGGGAGTTTGTGTAGGTATATAGAATATATATAAGCTTCCTCGAATGTATAAATATATTTTGGGTTGCGGGGTACGTTATTTTGATATATTCATCTTGATACTAATGAGGCTTGTAAAAAAGATCTCTTTTTTATAACTAAAATAAAGCCGCTTCTAATAGCAAAAAATATATACATACAAATGTATTATTAACATATTTTATGCATGTAATATGCTGTATACCTGCGTCTCGGTAAGCTTCAGTGCTTTGCTCAGCTGTAGCCTCTTCGCGACACTGAGGTACTTGTTGCGCTCGAACTCGGTCTCGAGCGACTTGATCTGTGCAGCGGTGAAAGCTGTACGGGGTCGCTTTTTGCGCTCGTCGTCGCTGGCTGCGCTCGAACTGCGCTCCGGTAGATCCCGGTCTTCTCCCAGCTCCAGAGCCGACGTTGAATTTGATCCGTAACTGCTTGTGCATGCTTCTGTAGATAAAGTGTAAAGTATATCGCAAGCGTCAGGATGTTGCTTCATTTGTAAAGTAGCTTATAGTATTTAGAATGTTCTTTAAAAAAATTTGTACATTTTAAATTGTTATACGATGTTTACTTAGGTGTACCACAATAGGATGTAACATATACGAGCTGTAATCCTATACAGATGTAACAATTAAAACGTTAAACTATATTCAGATTGATCTAAGACCCAATTATACGTAGCAATCGTCTTTTTCCCATCATCATCAGTTCCCCGCAACACGCAGCAACTACTATACTCCCATCCCATCCACCGCGACACTGTATATCCCAGTGTGCAATATATATATATATATATCCCCCCTCCCGATCCTCGTATCAAAATACCCTGTCCCGCGACAACGGAACCACGAGAACATATCTACAGAACCTCTCTTCCCTCGTCTTGTAAGTTATACTTCACTCGCATATCCTCCCGCTCGATTAGCCCCGCGAGAATTTCCTCAGCCTCATCAATCTCTTACCCTTCGCTCCTCCTCACCCAACACAGTACCACTGCGGTTGTTTATATTTATATACGCGTGCAGACGTACAGAAGTAGGCGTGTCCTATACTCGCCAACCCTAAGAGACTTTAAATCGAGGCACCGCGCTCTCACTTAAATTTTCTGCGATTTCTCGATTGCTTCGTTGGCCTGGCCGATGTTAAGACTGAGTGGACGCGACGGTTGCGTCCTGCTGCTTGAGGAATCATAACTACGTGTATAATATAGGAGGGGGATTGAGAAATATTGAAGATGTCGAAGGTGATTAGGTAGCTTGTGGTTAGTTGAAATGTGACGTTTCCTGCGCAGACGATGTTTTGGATGTTTCAATTATACGTACGCGGCCAATTATTATAAAGTTGGCGAGTTATATACTCGCGCGTTATATACTTGCTCATGCGAGCTTATTTTAAAGTGATTTATAGATTCTCGAGGTTGTGAGTATATAACGCACGATTTACATTATAGTATAAACGATCTGCTAACGGTTCATTAGGCAAGTAAACGAGAGTGAAAAATTAAAAATATAATAAAATTTCCTCGAAAAAAGGAAAGAAAAAAAAATTGGGGAAAAAAATATTTTTACCTACAAACATTTTCGCCGCTCGTAAAAACAAAACATTTCGAGTCCGAAACGTCGTTGATGAAAAAAATGTAACTCACTCTCTCTCTCTCTCGTTTCGTGCGTCCGTCATGGTATCCGTTCGGCAAAAGAAGAAGAAGAAAAAAAAAGAAAGAAGACGAGTCGAAGTGTCACGCTAAGTACCGAGATTATTTTTAAAACTATTTTTCATCTCTCCTAACGAGCAATTTTCTCCCCCAAAGACTCTGAGAGAAAAAGACGAGGCGAAGACATCGACACGTAGAGAGAGAGAGAGTGAGAAAGCTGCGACAAGATTGTGTCGGTTATTTTTATGTGTGCCAATGCATCGAAGGTTGCGTGCACGTCTTCGCAGTGTTTAAGTCGTTACAGATTATATTTTAAGATTAAACTTTAAAATTTCCTTCATTTAAAAAAAAAAATCATCGCATCAACCCTCTTAATTGTTCCACCAGCAACCCTATATATATACAACTTTTTTAAACATTCCAATCACCTAAACCTCGCAAACCCTTAATATATATATACACTCTCCGCCCTCCCTTATATATATATACATCGCACATACAACACAGCGTTCTCGCACACTCACTCGCGACGTAATAAATATCCCTGAAAAACTATTCGCGGCTCGCGGTGCGCCCGAAGAAGCGTTTACCGGCTACTAATTGTCAGATGGCGACGTAATTGTCGCGCGCGGGCTAAAACGGTCTTATATACGCTCGCGCCGCGCGAGTCCGCCCTTAGTCACTCGCTGTAATCGGCCGATCGCTCATTGCGCACTTATTGCTGTGTATACGCGTGAAAGAGAAAGAGAGAGAAGGAAGATGTTTTGGTTTTGTTTTTGCATGGAGAGAAAGAGAGAGAGAGAGAGGAGAGTGCATGTCGGGGTATAAGGATTTACGGGGCATGTGTTTCGGGAGATTCCGCGGATGGTTGTTTTGAAAGAAAGAGAAAGAGAGGGAGAGAGAGAAATTGAGACGGTGTTAAGAATTTAAGTGCGATGATGGATTGCTCGATTAGTTCATTGGTTGATTTATGGTGATTAGGGAGCGTTGAGGGTAGTAATTAGATGGTTCTTTTTCGTTTATAATTATCTTTTTCTTTAAAATCACACAAATTTTCTTTCCTCAAACAACTGTCGTCTTCTTCAATCACCAATTATTCGTGCGTATATAATTTGCAGCCATTAAAAAAACCGGAAAATCCACCTCACACCCTACTATACACCCTACACTCCTACACATCTCCTTATATATATATACCAACCCATCCACGTCAACCTACACCTCAACACCCTTTCATCAACAACGGAAGCTGGATCCCTCCTTCATATACCTATACGTTAACGGTAAAAGCTCAACAATAGCGCGGGGAAAAACAAAAAAGCCACTATACGGCACTATATACATCAAGGCGCGAAAAGCAGCTACGCTTCCTCTCGCGCTCGTTTGTCGTCGGTGCGGATTCTCATCTCCTCTCGCGCGCGCGCGCGCTCCTAAAACATTGACGAACGAGCTCCGGGAAGAGAAACCTCGCGCAAGGAAAAGCTTCACTGGAGAGAGAGAGAGAGAGAGAGAGAGAGAGAGAGAGAGAGAGAGAGAGAGAGAGAGAGAAAGGGTTATAAAAGAAGCAAGCCGAAAATGCTAGCGTTCTATTCCTGTGAGTGCACCACTACCACGCCTTCTGGTTCACCTAATTGCCGCGCGCCTGAACTTGTCTCCTAATTATTCGCTGACGAATGGGCAAGTGGCGGAGCGAGAGAGAGAGAGAGGAAACTGTGCGATAAAGTGCGCCTAATTTTCATTCGCATACGCGCTTGTATATGTGTATATATATACGGGTAGTTAGGTATGTTTTAATGCTTTTGTTTTTGTAGTACAGTTTACGGTGGCTGCGGGAGGTTGAATTTTCGTATATGTATTATATATGTGTAGATGTGAGTGAATTCGAGGGAGGCGCGATTTGATGGCTTTATTCGAGGTGCGGGTGAATCGTGTGTGTGTATGTGAGATCGGATGCTTGTTAAAAGATATTAAGATTTGGTGGACTTTTTGGGAGGATGTATTCTCAAAATAGGACTTGAATGTTTGGGTAATTGAAATAATTTAATATGCGTTGTCATTTTTTCAATTAGAAGTGAATTTTTGCGAGAATAAAGGGAAGAATAGTTTATTGTACAGTTTTGTGTATTATAATTCAAAGTTATTTCAGTAACCATATTGTGCGTTAAATTTTTGGTCGACCTCTCATGCCAAGACAAATGACAGTACAATGTTTGCTGTCCAATTATAAAGACATACTAATTAAAATATTAGTCGGACGCGAGCAATATACACGCATATACATACACGTGTACTCTTCTCATACCATCTCCATGTATTTATTATACCGAACAATCTATAACATTACAGACCTTTTATTATACCACACGTCGACATCGATACACGCACTCCGAAATAACAAAATCTAATTAAAACCACACAAAGCCCACTAAATTTCCAAATTAACCGCAGCTCTCATCCCAGAGAACCATTGTCCCTCAGACGAATAATTTAAACCAGCGCCAATCCATCAACCAGTTTTTTTTTTCTCTCTCTCTCTCTCTCTCCGTACACATACACTAGCCGACTCAGCGTACAGCGATAAATCGAAAAGTAATTAAACGGACATTCTTGAGTCCTCCGCCGCCGCCACCGTCGCCTCGTCGTCGTCGTCGTTGAGATTTACACCGATGCGTTGACGGCTTTGTAGTCGAACGCTATGTATGTACGCTCGGCTAGTGCAAAATTTTCCGCACGGATTTATTGCACGGAGGAAATTAGTCGGCGGGCTTTTTCGCGACGATACGCGCGCGCGCGCGCGCACGTGCGGTATTTTCAGAATTTACGACGGTATTGTTCGCTAGTGGTGGCGAGAATAAAAGGGAGGAGGAGGAGAAGGAGGGGGGTTGATTAACTTTTAGCCCAGTTTTATTATTGTCGACGTGGCGGCGTGCGGTGTGGTAATTTGGGAGAGGAGAAGTGCGGTGGACGCTGCGTTGTTCTTCATTAGCGGTCGAATCGGAGAGTAATTGGGACATCGTTAGGTGCGGTGCCGATTTATCGGTCGATGTGTCTTTGTAGTGGGAATGGTGGTTGGTTGGGAAGGGGGATGCTAAATTTTATGCGTATAAGAATTTATTAAAAAGAGGATATGTTAGGATATTATATTCGAATTTTTAAAGAATGATATATAAAGTAAAAAGTAAAAGAATTCATTATTTAAAGACAATATAAGGTATTGGTTGTGAATCAAACGAATAACGATCATTTATTAATTTTATAATTGAATAGTAACTTTTACGGAAATAATATTGTATATCAGAAATTCAATAATAAAGCCATTTTAAACATTTCAAAAACAAAAAAAAAACAAAACAAATTTGTCGATTACACCTTCACACCAATTATTTTTATTAACCGTATTCTACCGAAACAGAAGAAACATGTCCAAAATTATTCTCAATCAACCTCTGCAAATAAAAATAATCACCTCAATATAACGACATCTCGAAGCTACTTTAACGCGCGTACAACCCCGCGACAATCAACGCGACATACCATCGCATATGCACCAGACGCCAAACCTGCTTGCACCCAAGCGCATCGCGCCCAGCAAATACGAATCTGCGCTTCAGTCTTCGTATAACTTTTTGCTCTCTCTTTCTCTCTCTCTGTCTTGGGACGACAGAGAGAGAGAGAGAGAGAGAGAGAGAGAGAAAGAGACAGATAAATAGTGGACGGGGCGCCGCGCTCGTGGCCGAGAGGAACATTGAGTGGGCGTGGGCCACTCGGCAGGAAGTCATGGATCAAACTCACGCAGCCGTGTAGTATACATATACGCGCGTATGGTTGGTCGTGGAGTTTGTGGGTTGAGGTTTCAGGGGTTCGATGTGGTTTCGAGGTAGTTGAGTGTTGGAAGAAAGATATAGTGAAGGTGGTAAATGTCATTGTTGCGAGGTGATTGTGATTTTGGGTTGATGTAAAGAAAAATTTGGTGCATTCGAATTTGCTTATATATGACTTTTTTCTATTAAAGCAGTCGTGGTATGTTATTTGGAAGAATATTGTAGTTTTGAAAGTTAATGTTATTTAAGAAAAAGTTATTTTGTCTACAGTGGATCCAAATATGAGCGATTCTATAATGAAAGTTTTTAATAAAAACGATAAGAAACACTTTTTTTTAAAATTAAATTCAGGATTTACAATTTAGATGGTTGATGTTTGAAGGCCAAGTATAACTTATAAGGTTAAAAATATTGTTTCAAACGAGTATAACTTTGCATTGGCGAATCTATAATTCAAGATAAATTTTCACTCATTTCAACAAATGGTATACCGATTCTCTATTTGTGAATGTTTATTCATCAATTTGTTGCGTATATTATCAATAAATTTATTCAGAAAATCATACCATAATTGATTTCCGGCTCCGGCGACGTCGAGCACACGATGTCAGAATCTTGAAACTCAATCTCTTCCGAAATAATCATGGATGAGTCAGGGTGAACGGACAGTCTGGACTCTTGCTCGTCAACTGCAGTGGTTACAATGTGGTTATTATTCGCCATTCAAAATGCAAATCAAAGATTATAGCTTTTGAGAAAAATAAAAGTAAACAAAATGATAAAACTTAGCCAATTGTGTATTTGGCAATTGTTCAAACAATATGTTCGTGTTGGTAAACAAAAGCATATATATGCAATTAATGAATCGGTATGCGATTAAGTTTATTTGATTAAAATAATCGATCTCAATCTAAATACTTTCTTACTATGTATATAGAATCGAAAAATATATATTTTATACTACAAGGATCATGTATAAATACCCAACTTGCAAAGAATCTTCAAAGTTTCAGACCCACTTACGCAACGGAGACACAGATTCTTCGCGCTTTACAAAGTTTAAGAAACTCCGCGTTCAGAGCAGTTACCCTCGTTATCCGACACAAAACTTTCCAAACTTTAAAATCCGCGTCAAAATAAGCACACACACACACAGACACACATACACATATCACCTACCGTCCGAACATCCCGAGTTGTTATCAGCACACCTGACCGGCGTACTCCTATAAAAGCACAATCCACTAGTCTCTCCAGCTTCCTTATCACAAGGCGCAAGCAATCTCTCAATACTAAACGACGATACTTTCGGCCTACTGTTAACCGGCGCTTCGTCTCTGTCACCTCCGTCCGACGACATATTCGAAACTCGCGTGATGCAGTAGTAGTAGCAGTAGCCTCCATTAGCTACTACTGCTCCTATACGATCTCTCCGCCGAAAAACTTTTTCGAGTGCGAAGCGCACTAGAAAGAGAGAGAGAGAGAGAGAAAAGCGACAAGGCGGGCCCACGTGTTTAAGCCGGCGGCCAATCGACCGGGATCTTGGGCGGTACTTGGCAGCAGCTCGCGAAGTGTAGCAGTATATGCATGATGATGATCTCGTATATGGGGCTGCTTGTAAGTTGAGAGGGGGAGAGAAGAGGGAGAGAGAGGAACCCTAAACGCCGGATCGCCTGGTAATGAGCGGCCCATAAATTCACGTCCGGCCGATTAATATGAGGAGCTTGCGGAGGTGGGAAAAACTGGTGTTTCGTGGTGTTGTTGTTGTTGTACGGATTAGGAGGGTAACGAGATGTTGGGTAAATGATTGTCTGCTTCATGTGGAGGGAGAGATTTTTTTTCTTTTTAATTTTTTTGTTAATAAGTGGGTCATTGAAAATGAAAATTCATAAATACGTCAAATTATTTCAAGGAATGGAAAGTAAAGATTTTTAAATTTGGTTGAAGGAAAACTATTTTACTTTATTTTTCATAATATATTGTAAAAAACTCAAAATGATTTTTTTAATTCGACACGTATTTGAATTTTTTTAAAACGTAAATCTTAATATTGAATGATAAAGGTATTTATAGTTATAAAATTCCATTAACATTTGCAGCAAAAAGTTATTGACCATGTGATACCGAAAATCAACCCAATTTCATTATTTAATGAATTAGCATTCGAATGTTTATTTGGAAAAATAATTCCGTCAGGCGCTTCGTATATGTACCTACTATGCTTAGAATTTTTTTTGTAATATTCTATCAACATTTCTGTGAGATACGCCCGTTTTAAAATTAGATAAAAATTCGAAAATACAGATTCCTACTTACCGACATTGTGGTTTTTATTTAATTAAATAGGTTCTAAGCAGGTTTCTGAAAAATATAAATCTGTCAGGCGCTCCGTAAACGTAAATACTATACTAAAAAAATTTTTTCGAGTAATTCTATTAGTGTTTGCAGAAAATATAGTCATTCTAAAATTATGTCGGTATTTCACATCTCCGTTAGATTAAACTTTATTAGTCACCCAGACTAATGCACTAATAATAGTGAATATTCTTCCATTGACAAGTCAAACCTCAGTCTCGTAAACTATCCTTACATCCCTCATATACCCACGTCACTATACGGCATAATGAAAACGTATACTCGCACCAAAGCACTGAGCGAGCGCCGACACACTTATTCGCGCGAATATACCCGTGTGTGTGTGTCATATAAGGCCTCTCTTCAAAAATTTGTTAATTACCGAAGATTTACGAATCTGACGGCACGCCAGGAGCTATTAATTTGCCGTTGCAACGTTAAAAGCCAGCCGCACGCCTGATTTACTACGAGCGTGCGCGCATCTTTGCATAATTAGGACGAAGATGAAATGCGCGCACGCATCGATATGCGAACTTTTAGAGAGAGAGAGTGAGCGTCGCTTATTTTGCCGAATTAATGTCGCGCGCGCAGTTTCGCGTAGATGAGCCGAGAAACTGCTGCAGTGGGAAAGCGATAATTACAGCGCGCGTATACGCTCACTAAGCCGCGAGTGGAATGGTATATAACACGAGTGAGTGTATATAAATAGGCGTTGAAAGTCGCCGCGTCAATGTATCGTAAATGATGAATGGGAGGGCGGAGTAGCTTTTCGTTATAGTTGTTTCCCTTTCTTTTTTCTTCTTCTTACTTGCTCGGCCAGGTTGGGAGACGCATTATTTACGCGTAGTGGGATGTTTAGTGTTATTAAATGCCTTTTTTTTAATGGCCGAAGTGGTAGTTGCGTTCTAAATTTAAGTAATGAGCATTTATTATACATGAGCATGAATGTTCTTGGTTGGAGGAAAAATGTTTTGTATGTGAGGGAAAACTATACTTATCCGAATCGCGACATGTTTTTTTAATATATCCTTATACAGATTTTGTATAGTTTTTGGAAGTTTTCCACAATTTCTTATATATTTATAATAAATATATTATATATTTATTTGTTTATTAAGTTATATAAATATAGTTGTTAATCAAGATACAGAATCTGTAGTAATTTATTATTCTACATTAAAATTTATAAATATTATATTTATCTGGAGCAATATTACTGTTAAAAATATCGGTTACGCGTAACATTTCTTTTCAAATTGTTTCTTCTGCCTATAATCGACAAGGGTTTTCTTGAATAAAGAAATGAATGCAGAAACGTGAAAATACTCTCTTTGTGCATACAGTCCTATAAATATATATATTAATTCATCTTTAGTCCTACTATTTCAGTTCAATAACAACAAAAGAATTTTTGGCAAAAATATTTTGTTTAATGATCACGGCAATGTTTAAAGCCATCATGGAATATTACATTATTAATCAGTAATATATTATTATCGTTTTAAAAAAATAGGAGTGCAAGTATGTTTATTGCACTGAACAAATATAAATAAACCTATTTTTTAAATATTACCCGGTTGAAAATAATTACGTATACGTAACTATAGTTTTAATACGTAATGGTATTACATATCAAAATACGTAAAAAATACATATTTTTACATTTACAAATAATGCAATAATTTGTAATTGAACATGTAATTGAATAATAGGTAAAATCAAAGAAATTAAGCTAAATATATCAACAATAAATCTCTTTGGTAAATATTTAAATAATTTTTTATGATATAGTAGAGAAAAATGTACACCCCGATTTCTTAATTTTATATTAGCACAAAAAAATGAACTTCATTTTGTACACTATTTATCGCGTAATTTGAGGCATGGTTTATCAAAATAGCATATCCCACAAAATCATTAAAAATATAAAAACAAATGATTTATTATGACAATGAATGAAACAACTACGTTGTGAAATAAAAATTTTTCTTCATTCCTAAAAAATTCTATTGCAATTGTAAAAACCTGTCCTTTCATTATAATTATATCTTGATAAACTATCTTTTATAGGCAAACTTTATACGTAATTTACAATTAAATAACTACGAAAATTTAATACAAAAATTTTGAAGTTTGGGTTAAGAAAGAAGTTCATTCAAAAGAACATTTGATTTATGCCTATAGAAATTTACCTTTTTCTCAAAGCATGTTTCTGACTTCTTACCTATTTGTAATAAACTAATTTCTAAAACAGTTTTGTTACACCTGTTCTAAACATAATATAAAAAATTTTGAAAAAAAAAATGCTTACATAATTTTTACGATCAAAGCAACATTTCTACTATATGTAACATAACAAACCTAGTAGAAATGGAAAACCCATTGACTAATTTCCCGTTAACATCTAGCTAGAAATTCGCCAGATTTTTTTCTCAATCTCTACTGGAGAATAATACTAAAAATGTCAAAATCTACCTCTATTCAAAATTTTATGGCGTTTAGTTGACTTTAAAAAAAAATTGTCAAAAAAGTATTACATATGTGGATGAAGTAGAAAAGTAGTGGCACAGGTCATCTTTATACCTATAGTCGAGTAGGTAGAACAGATTTCATAATGGTATCTCATGCAAAATTTTTCTGTTTAGAACCACAATTTTATATATTTTTAATAAACTTACATTTGGTAGTATAATCAAATTACTAACTAGGAGCGATCATGGATTCCAGATCACGGATTTTGATCAAACTTTGAGATATGCTTTTAAATGCTAAAATATGAAGAATGATAGAATATTAGATCCTAACGCTTTCATAATCTTGAGTTATCGACATGTTTAGCTGTATTTGAAAGAAATACTGAAAAAATGCTCTGTTTTATTTGTTTATTGGTTAAGCTAAAATATCCTTATATATAATTGTAAAAAAAAGAAAATAAAACTAGAGATTGCAAGTTTTACGTTGCTTTTTTCAAAATTAAAAAATATTAAATCTATCAGAAGTTATGAAAGTTTAAAGTTAAGCAACAAAAATTGATAGATTGACAGGCTTTAACTTTATACTTACTTATTTTGATGCATTTGCGTTGCTAATTTTAAACTTTCATAACTTTTGATATATTTAATATTTTTTAATTCTGAAAAAACAATCGTAAAAATTGTAATCTAATTTTATTTTCTTTTTTTACAATTATTTATAAGAATATTCTAGCTCAACCAATAAACAGATAAAACAGAGCATTTTTTTAGTATTTCTTTCAAATATAGCTAAACCTGTCAATAATTATCAATAAGTTTATCAAAGCGTTAGATTTGATAAACTAGCATTCTTCATATTTTAGTATCTAAAAGCATATCTCAAAGTTTGAGCAAAATCCGTGATCAGAATTCATGACCTCTCCTAGCAAGTACAACAATTTTATAGAAAGAATACTCGATATTGAATGATTATGGTTTAAAAACGAGTTTTCCAACATTTTCTTAGAATAAAACGAAAGATTAACATTAATGTAATATTTTAAAACTGTGAAAAAATTCTATGCACAAGATAATGTTAAGTTTTTGATAAATATTATTTATTTGCACCAATAAAGAATAAATGTACATTTTATTCACAAATTGCGCTTAATTCAAACTTCTTAGGGAATTGTGCCTATTTTGAAGTAAGTTACATAAACAAAATATGAAAAGTGACTTATTTTTTTCGTACTATTTCTTTAACATGCTTAAATATAATATTCAGTTTAACTGCAGCATCTACTTCTGATAGATACTTCTCTTAATTAAAGTGCCGTGATGAAAATAGTACAATAACAATTATCTTTACATTTCTCAACTTCAATCTTTGTAATAAATACACAATACATACAGTGTACAAATCTAAAATCAATAATGTGATAATATTTTATCACCCCAATACCAATGAAATTCACTCGCAGTTCAAATTACTTTTTTTTACAAACTTCTCTCGAACAGAGAAGTTCAAAGAATGTACTAGAAAAATATGTAATAGATAAAATTCTAAAAATTATTTGAATATAATTTTTGACACTAACTAGTTTGGTTAATAACGTTTGTTTACCTAATGAACAAAAAAAAATAATCGCATTTAATTTAAGACATTAGAAACACAGCGACGCTTTGTAAAACATAAAATAATATTTCTTTTTTTATTTCTCGTAAAAAAATTCACAGATTTTACTATGATTTTTCTCTTTTTTTCGTAATATGAATATTACATTTGCTGCGTAGAGTTGCCGTTCCATGTATTATTTTCGTCGTTGTCATCGTCTCCAGAATGGAGTGTGTGAATATTTCCACGAGCCCTAATTTTCGATGTGCCACCAAGCCTTCTAAAAATAAACGTATAAAGTTGTTATTTCGCAAACCTTTTTTAATACTGTTTACTTTTTTCGATAAGAAACAAACCTGGGTCCCATATTTGTCATTCTCGCAAATGCTGCGGTTGCACTTCCAGCCATTGAATTATTTTCTGGATTTCTATTTTCGTTCCTATTATTATCATTACCGCCTCCTCGTGGTCTTCCGGTAAAGTATCCCATAACGAAATTGTATATGCTAACAACTGGAGCGAAAAGCGTCCACAAGAAATGAGAGAAAATTCCACCGCTGTCAGTCGACTTTATAACAGATGCAGGGTTAGACTGAAATAAAAATTATCGATTTGATCAATTAAATCATGTTGAAAAACGAAATTCCAATTACAAATAAAATAACTTACAGATTTAGCAGGCAAGATTAAAATTACTGATGAAGGAACTAATTCTAAATCTAGGAGTGTTTTATTGTCATCGATAGAAGTAAAATCCCTTCGAGGGAAAAACGCCGACATAGAGAAATGTCGGAATGGTAACTGAACATTTTGAAGAATATAGGTTCTTAGGTCACCAAGCGTGCCTGTTGAATCAAAAGTTCCAGTTATATTACCACCAGTTGGCAATTTAAATTGGATTCTAGTTTTACTCATATCCCTTGAGGCTTCTGCTGCTGCCTGAGCTCGTGCACGAGCTTCATCTTCAGCTTTTTTCTGCTCAGCAGCTTTTTCCTGAACAAAAATAAATATAAAATTAAGTAAATAATTGTATATGAATATCATATCGCTTAGATATTCTTGACTTTATATTACCTGTTGATGTTTTTCATATTTCTTTTTGCGCTCCAATTTGTCTTCTTCAATTTGTTTTAATATTTTTTGTCTAGCAGCAACATCAGCAGCCTTTTCTTTCATTCTTTCTTCATGCGCTTCTTTAATTAGCCTATCCTGGTGTTGTTGTTTTATTTTTTGAACATCTTTTCCCATTTTTCGTCTTTCTACCTCCCTCTCTCTCTCCTTTCGCTCTTCTTCTTCTTGTTTCTTCTTATTTTGCAGTTCTATTAATTCTCTTGCCCTCCTAACTTTTTCCTAGAAATAAAAATTATTATTTATAATTAGTTATAAGAATTTGTAAGTTAAGATTACATATGCATTAAGATATAGTTAATACCTCATGTGAAATTTCTGGTTGCGACTGTTGTGTAGTTGAGGCTGTACTACTAGTTGGAGTGTCATTGCTAGTTAAGTTTGTGGAAGTTTGACTAACATTTGATGTAGAAGGTTCTGTGTTAACTTTATCTTGTAATTTATTAGATTCTTGACTACTACTAGAGGAATGTGCATTTTGTTCAGCATTAATTAAATTTGCTGATGAATGTTTTGCTTGTGAAGAGGATTTCGATGATATGGAATCAATTTTTTCTGCCAAAGCAGTTGACGCCAAAGGATTACCAATAACTTCCAGAGGTGTGCCATTTTCACCAATGAAAAATATTGAAGGTATAGGTACTAACTGATCTGGTAAGACAAAAAGTAAAATATATTAGTTACGTCTACCTTAAACTATAGTGCAACAATGTACTATTAATGACTTATTTACAAAGAATATTAAAGTATACAGTATTCTCTTGCAATAGAGCTGCTATGTATATCGCTTACTACGACAATTCACTTATAAGATTGAAAAGTACACATGACAACCCTATAGCGAACGAATGGTATACATCTGTTTCCTTTTACAAACAGAATTTTTATTTGATCTATAGCGAGTCTAGAGTATGCTTTAACAAAGTCATTAAAAATTCAATAGAATATTTCTAAACACTTACAAATTTGAACGAAGAATGTGTAATTTTCAGAACCACTTTCCAATTTGACAGCAACAAACTTTTCCGATTCTAGTCTTGATGACACTTCTGTGGAATTTAGAGTCTCGGCAACTTGTTTGGAGACATCGTCGTCGCCTGCAAATTAACATATTAAAATCGTCTGAATAATTTAATCTCTACCTACAACTTTCGCGGCATGCCAAAATCTCGACAATGTTTAGGTATAGGAGTGAATTTTGCACGTCATGAAGCTCATACTTAACCTCAACGTATATAGCGTTCATAGACGACGATGACACATACCTTCTACGAAAACAACGAAGATAGCCTTCTTGGCTTTGGACGTAGCCACGGCCTCGGGAATGCTTCCTTCGAACCACTTCATGGCTCTTTCGTTGATGGGTCAACGAAAACACGCAACTTTATACACTTTTCCAGATTTTTCTCTTTCTCGCTCTTTTCAACTCTCTCTTTATTTAACCCAAATCAAATGACGTAATAATGTTTGATCGGTCGGTCCTACGAGCACTGGGTATAGATACACTGGTACAATTTCTCTTGACGTTTCGGCCGTGTCGTATATGCGATGTGGTGTTGTGGATCTTGTGTTGAGCATGTGCTCGTGTATGTGTGTGTATATATATATGTGCATGCGTTGGTGGCAAACGATTTGCAGCGCGTCGCGCGTCTCTAGATCGAAGTAGAAGCCAGTATAAGTAAAGAACAGCTGTGCATTATTCCTAGTATTCCTACCCCCCTTGACTGCCCCCCTCTGGTCATGTTGATGGGACTGCGACTATTTCCGATGTTGCTAGCGTCGCGGGTACTACGAGAATACTGCGCCCTCAGCTCAACGTTTACTCCGAAATAATTGATAAACGCAATTTGCAATTATTGTCGTAACTGCATACTATATATATATATATCTATGAGTGGTATGACGTAGTACTGTGCAAATGTATAGCAAATATTCTGTAAAATTTTAGTATACCTACACAGGTAGCTAAGTTTGTTATAGATTTTTGTCCAACGCAGCAAATTGAATTCTCTATGAATAATTATCTTTATAAACTGCATACGTGCATGAATTTTATTTATCTATTCAATTATTTATCTTAAAATGATAATTCCCAACGATAAACACCACGCAGAGACACTTTCTAACGATTAAAAGGTAAAATTCAAACGTGCCGCGTGGAAAAATGGAACTTGGAACGCCGCGGTTTCTCAGTCGGCAGTGCTCAGTGCCGTAGCAACTTGTCGTACTTGCTTATAAAGCACTATATGATGTCTGCAAGTTGTATCATACGGGAACATCGCAAGTGCGGTAATTTTTGGTTGTTCTTCAGTTCCGCGTTCAGTGAATGATCCACAGTTATATCATATCTCAGCTTATCAACAAGATGAGCTTCAAATGTTGATTTTTTTTCTATAAATTTGGTCAAAATGCGTGAAGAGTATAAATGATAAAGAATGGACGTGCGAAGACCGTCTGTGAAATTTTTTATGATTGTATATGGGTAGGAGCGTATTATTCATGATCCCCGAAAATGATTTTATAATATTTATGAGTTTATATGTGAAAGCTTGGGCTCAAATTTGAATTTTTGTTAATTATTTATAATTTTTTAAAATTATAATTCAGCTGGTTACTGTGATTATTGAACCGTATGTTGAACTTTTACTGTTCAATTATCTAATCCATTTGCTTCCTCCTAGTTTTTAATTTTAAGAGAAAATTATTAGGAATTGTTTATATTTTTCAATGACATGTTTGCCTATATTATAATTCGAAGTGCTTATTTATTCATTAGTGAAATCATTTTTATAATAAATTAATAATATAAAAAACATTCGTTTCAAAACAGAATAATTAATATATTAATTGATAAAGTTCCTAATTGTTTCTCATGACTAATTGTGAAATTACTTATAATGAAATTCTAATGATAATAAATTATAATTTTAATTCTTTATTCTATAACTAGATTTTTAAAAAAAGAAATATGAGTATAAAAAAGCTCTTAAATTTTCAATTGATATTTTTGAAACATTACAAAAATACATGATAAAAATGGAATTCAATTATATTAAAAACTTATTATACGCAATATTAGTTTAAAAATTATTTTAAATGTAAGTGCACATGCAGTGATTGTATTTGCATATGTATATGCACTTGATACTTATCATAGTGCACTTTGAATTATACGTTGTAAATGACAATAAGAAGTGAGGAAATTTGTATTTTGCATGAAGCATATTATAAAGGCACGTTTGTTAACAATAAAAAATTAGGAAATTATAAATCGTGAATTGTACATTTTTTACTTACGCGCAAATAAGCTATAAATTCAAAACTAAATATAAATTTTGTATAGGTAGATTATTGATACCTAAAATATGTCAAAAGATTTTTTGTCGAGAAATTTTTTTAGATAAAATTTCATTATAAAAGATGTCATTTGCAAAATCGCTTATAAACAATAAAGTCTTTCGCTAATGAGTAACAGTTACTAATTAAGTGTTTTTTTTTCACTTTTTTAATCAATTCGAACATCAATTTATACGCAACAAAAGAGATATAATGAAATGAAAATATAAACCCCATATCATAAAATATCAGAAAAATGGAAATATTTATTAAGCCCATCATTTTTAATTCGAACACGCATATAATCGTTATTATCCGAAATTATAATATCGAGGGAATATCTTAATTGGATTAATAGTTTTAAAGTGATGATTGTTCTTCCACAACAATTCGATTAATGTTCAGGACGAATTCAAATTCCTCGTATCGATGAGAAGAACGATCATGTACTTCAAAAGATATATCAGCCATCTATATTGAGGATTGTCTTAGACGAATGAGCCAATATCATAATTATATGAAAAAAGTCCCTTCGTTACCAACATTTCGTTTTCAGTCAGGCGGCTAGATTGAATTAATTAATTATTCACTAAAAAATGATTAGCTGGTAATATAGGTAACAAATAACCATAGTATATACAACACCGCAAAGTATAGTAATAAGGTGACTATTTTATTCGTTTCTTTTTTTTTCCTCGATTTTTTTCTTCTTAACTAAAAACATTATAGTTAGCGCTTGACAACAGTTAAATATAACAAATCGACGCTCACAAAGTAATTGGATGACTTCGTTATTTCCAGCTGGCATACTCGACAGAACGTTGTTGAGCCGCGACGAGAGTTCATCGGGGAAATGGGAGGGTAAATTGGACCTCACAAGCTGGTTTTGTCCGTGTTTTACGTGCCGTTGCTGAAGGAAATCCGAATCGTCAATTGACGCATCGTCGCAGTCTACTTTGGTTACCCGCTCGAAACAAATAGGTACAAAAGAAGATAATCCCTGTGATCTGAATGAGTAATTGATGGTGCCTATGTTATATAAATATATATACGTTACGTTTTTTTCAATTGTCTCTTGTCAAACCGCATATGTCGATAATTTATTACGCGTTTTACGCACATACAATGAGTTTACATAAAAAAAAAGCTTTACGTAAACGTATGCATAGCTACTAGATTTCTTTGTATAAGAATACAGATATATAATTAAGAATATGTATTAATTAAAAATTGAAATTAGGCCCTTAATTAATTATTATCACTCTGTTATCCTTACACATATTATTATCTCCTTCACGCGTATAATATATTAAACGCCGTACAATATATATCCCCGATCAAGTCTGTACATTCATAGTTTCTTCTCTATCGGATAAAAGTCGCTTTACCCAATGGAAATAAGCACGAGGTACAGATAACAGAAAGTTCAATATATATAAATATATAAATATAACGCGCTCTCAATGGCAGTAATTGCATTCGGGATGACATTTCTCGCCGTTCTCGCCGCACCTGCATCCACCCGAGGTATCACCTTTGCCCTGAAATCAAACGTCAGTTCGATAAAAATAAAAGAACCAAAAGAAAAAAACAACAATAACATTTTTTCGATAAAACAAAGAGCATACATATAGAAAGAAAAAAAACTTACACCAGGTCCCCAGCGAGGGCCACGCGTCACCCAGCAGATCTCAGTCTTGCACATAGAGCAACGAAGCCAGTCGCAGCCCCACTTTTTCATGAGCACGACCGCGCAAGTGGGACACGCCAGGGCTTCGCCACGCTCGACCATCTCCTCGAGCATAGCAGCCGTGCGCTTCGCCTCGTGATCCGTGGCTTTCGAGTGCTTGAGCTCCTCCTGATACTGCCGGCAGTTCTTGCGCATGTGAATGGCCTGAAATTGATCGTTGATGTTGGGTTTGTTATATATGTCATGTTCTATTATCCAGCTTTTTTAAAATCTTTGGTTTGTTCAGTTATATGAAATGTTGGTTGTAATACATATTTGATCGTAACCCATAAGAATACTATTGTTATATACTATATGATTATTCGTTATTTATGAAGATTTTTACTACCTGTATAGTAATATAATCTGAAATTTTATACTATACGTAAATAAAAATGTTCATATAAAAACACTGCATGTTGAAATTGTTCCTATATCACGAGATGTTATGGTATTATGTGATTTGGAATTGGTTATTCTTTCCATATGCGTTAAAATACGTTATTTTATATCTCCCGCCTAGTCACAAAAAGCTTGCGTTTCAGGAAGCTTCAATATTTCGCAAAATTTTTAATAACAATTGAAACTAAATATTGTAAATAACAATGTTAAAAAAAAAATTAAATAAAATTTTTATTTGAAAATATCAAATTATTATCGTAACGCAATAAAAAAAGATCATATGTCAAATATTGATATTTTTGTAACAGAAAAAAAAAACAAAATTCTACTACTAAATGAGTTTATACACGCGAGTTCTAACAACTCACCTGGCAAGTAAGACAATTGTTGACTTTGCAGACGGGACAGAGGAAGTTGTTGACGTTTTCGTCGTAAAAGCACCAGCCGGGACAATCCGGAGTCTTGCAGTGGAAGGCGTTGTTACCCGCGCTGGTCTCCGCTTGGGTCACGGACTTGGCGAGGTGCTGCTGGTATACCTCAGGCGCGACGAGCTATACATAATAAATAAAACAAAAATTATTGTTGTTTCATTGAATACTATACGCGTGTACTTATAAGTATATAAATATGACATACGGCCTTGATCTCGCGCTCCTGTAACGTCGACTCGCACGTGTAGTCCGCGTCCCGGTATGGGCACTTCACCTCGGCCTCCTCACAGTAGCGTACCGTGTTAGCTACACATATCCTGATGGAATTTTATAATTTACATATTATACGTATACAGGTGAGAAATAATTTGATATTTTTAAAATGATTTTATTAACGATATTGTGAGGTAAAAAAATATTTATGCTATTTAGTCGTGCTCGCGTAACATTAATTTTGTTATATATGTAATAACATTAAACTTGAGCGAGGCTGAAACGAAAAACATGTAGCTGCTCTATTTTTCTCTCCTCAGAGTATAGAACGTATTCTTTTACTGACATAAATCCATAAAATATTATATATTTAATGTGCGCGCGAACTTGCGTATATATAGTTTCTATATATATATATATACTATACAGAAATTACTTTTTATAATGATAACAAAGTGCAAAGTATAAAAATGATATTTTTTTTTTACTACAACCGAGAGGAATAATTTTAATCTTTACGCAAACTCGTGATGGGAATACTAAACAGTATTTTTAGCATGTTTATTTAATTACAACGATTTTTTTACTGCCAATAAAAGAAATACTGTTCAAAGATGTTATATTGATTGTAAAAAAAAAGAACTTTTACGTCAATGTCTTCGCATTATGAATTTTAAACCGTAGTATCTTTTTTAATGTTTTACAGCGCGAAGAAAAGAATGATAAAGCTCTAAAGATAGAATGTCCGCGTCAAATCTGCTAAACGTAAAACAGAACGATCGCGTTATGGTCAAGATAAGAATCATTTTACACTTTCACATAGTATATAAAGTGTACGTTTTATTTCCTCTAGATATTTAAGTTTATTAATTCAATTTTTTTAATAAAAATTATGCTTATATGAGAAATTTAAAAATAAAATTCATCAGCAATGTATATATTAACTATATCGTTAAAAATCATCGCAACCGCAGCAAGTCTGTATATAAAAATTAAAAAGCCAAATCAACAGGTAAAAAAATTACTTAAATTTAAATATGTTAATATGTATCAAAATCAATCGTATCAATAAAAACAAAATCATCAAACAATGCAAATCAAGGAAAATACTTTTATGATTCATACCTGCAGAACGAATGCACACAATCTCTGAGTACGACGCCCTCGCCTGGTATAGTAATCATAAGGCAAACAGGGCACTCAATGGGTTCCGCGTTGGAAATCACATCGCACCTTTCAAGTATCTTCATCATTTCCTCGTATTGCTTTAGTTTCTCCTCCGTCGAGACCGAATCTTCCTTCTCCTAAAAATTATCAGAGTTATCTGTGTTATTAAGGTCAGGGGGCATTTATTGGAAAGCTATCGTAGATCACGTTAAATAATTATTTCAAGTATCGGAAAAGAAAGCTACCGTGCGATTGTTAATATTTTTATCTAGCCGTTACGATTTTAGAAATTCTGTTTTGAATAATAAAATTTCCATTTCGCGGTTAAGTCTTTTTTTATTAAAATAAACTACATTATTTTTAAACGCGTTTCGTGCAAAATATTTTGTTTTTCAGATTGTGATTTACTTTTTAATATGCTTTTAATATTAATTATTGATTATTTTCAAATACTATCGATCAAAACTTCTATCTTGAACATTCAGAAAAAATATAAATTCTCGTGCCTATTACATGTTGTCTAATCAAATCATCGATTATTAAATGCTACTCATCATTTTTTATATGAATGTATCATTTAAAAACTTATATAACTCATCAAATACAAAGTTCCTACAAGCAATTCACTTTTACAAAAATAACTCCAACAAATGATTGATACAGCCTTTACACATCCTTTAAACTACACCGAAACCTGTCTCGCGCAGGCCAATTCATTTCTCACAACTCCCACACTTCCGTTTACTAAAAAACAAAGCACTGGTACACGCCGAACAACAATTTATTTCGCCATACCTTGTGAGCTTGCGTCAGTGGTGGCGACGGCGTTGGCTCTTCAGCCTTAGCCTCCTCCACCTCTTCCTTCGTCTCTACCTTCTCCGGCATCACTTCCTCCATCGCTTCGTCCCTCTTCACTACAGCTTCCGCTCTGGCCTCTTCCTCGTGAACCGGCTCGTCATTCTTCTCATTTATCACTCGTTCTACTGGTCTCACCTCCTCCTCCACTTTTGCCTCCTTATCCGCTTTAATCGCCTCCTTATCCTGTAAATCTTCGAGCGATTCATGCGCGTGGTCGCCTAGGGATTTTTTCGGCGCGTCCGTATCTGGCGGGGCGACAAGGTAGAGAAACACTGGTGAACCCTCGACTGCTTGGAGATCCTCGAGGGTGGAATCGTCGTTGTCCGCTAGGTTCTTGCCAATTATCCAGCGCTGTACGTTCGAAGGGATCTCAAACTCCAGTTGGATTTTGGCTTTCAGCTGGGCCACCGTTATATTTGTAGGGAGCTGTGGGTATTAGAATATAGCGATAATTAATTTGTCTAGAATATTCATAAACTTCCGCTTATTTATCTTAGGATAGAGTTTTTTAATACTTTATTGTACACATGCACATTTTTTGCAAAACTGTTCATTAATTTAAAATATTACACTGATAAAAAAATGCAAATTTTTCCCCTTAGAAATATAGTAACTTTTACCGTTTTTCTAGTAATCTTTACTATGTTTCTAGTAATTTGTCAACTCGGACGGACTCTTTATTTGGCTGAATACCTCGGGACGCTGCCCTCAGTACTTCTTCAGGTAAATGAGAAAAAACTCGGGAAAACGAAAGTACCGGTAAGGGTCGTGCAAAGTGATTTGGATAGTTGTAAAATAGTGGACACGGGGACCTAAGTGTGCGCGTCTGATCGCCATGTGGATCGCCAATCCGTCTGTGCATATTATTTTTATTACTGTACTTAAATACCGCTCAAAAAGGCGGGGATGTACCAGATTAGGATACAGATAGGAAATGTTTGAAGGAAAGAACACGCCGGCCTATTACGATGTTTGAAATCTTTTAATGGCCTTTTATATTTCGAAAACAACGCCTTTCTCGAAAGAATCGACAAGAACTTCAACCAATACACCTGTTATTTTTCTTTTTAAAAAAAATGAAGCCACTCTTGCTAGTCCTTTCCAGAATTTTCTACAGTACTTTGGGTTTAAAACGCAACAGGCAAATTACTAGAAAACATGGGAATTTTTCCGTACATTTTTTATCAGTGTATATAGATCAGGTTTTAATTACTAAAAAAAATTATTTTTATCATGATTAAAAGAACTCACAAATTCCTAAACACTTTAGAGCAAAATTTTACAATGCTCTAGCCCTTATTATAAGTATTATCTACAATAATCTAAACAACAATATACCTACTATCGCAACTTTCTTGGACTTAGCTAAAGCTTTCGACACCATTAATCACAACATCTTATTAACAAAATTAGAAACTCATGGAGTACGGGGACTAGTACTAAATCTACTAAAAGACTATCTCAATGGAAGAATACAAGTCGTAAAATCGAAGACCATGTTAGTAATGCTCTGCCAGTAGATACCGGAATACCGCAAGGGACAATCCTGGGACCGCTACTATTTTTAATATATATTAATGATTTGTTAGCTATTGTGCCCAAAGAAAATATCATATCTTATGCAGATGATACAGTAATTCTAAGCATGGGATGTACGTGGGAGCAGACACAAGATATAGCGAATAAGTTACTAAGTGATGTCAGTACTTGGATAGCATTAAATGAATTATCCCTAAATCTAAAAAAAAACTCTGTATATGGCACTTGGAATTTATAACAATAGTGTACCAAATAAGCTAAAAATTTGTATAGGCAATAAGGAAATTGAAAGAGTTTACTACACCAAATACCAAGGTATAATAATTGATAGTAATATGAAATGGGATGTAATGTATATTACCAAAGAACAGATATCTTTTTGTATTTAACAAACTAAGACCTACTCTCGAACCTAAACACTTAATAACGTTATATTATGCGTTTTTCAACAGTTTTGATAGTTATAGTATAATTGCCTGAGGAGACGCCTATAATAATGCACTAACTGAACTTGAATCATTACAAGTTAGAATCGTAAAAATACACGGAGAGAAACATCTAAAAATTTTTAGAATCAAAAAGCGTTACTAGAAATAAAAGTCTTTTAATACCTGCAATCAATAAGTCAATATCCTTTAAAAATAGTGAAATTGTAGCTATTAAAATATTTAATGAATTGCCAAATGACCTAAAAACGCTTAATATTAATATTACTAAAAAATAGTCCAAATATAATACTAAAGTTCAAAATTGCCAACTGGTACAGAGAAAAAGAAAGTAAAATAAATACCTTATAATTTCCAATTGCAATAAATAGAGATTAATAAAAGATAATATACTTTTTAAATCTACAAAGTTTAATTTGAAAGTTGAATTTCGAACATATTTGATGTAACATATAGCAAGAATTTGTTTTAGTATATAAGTTTATTTATAAGTTTTGTATATTCAAAACTATATAGTATGGATAAGTTTATATATATAGTATGTAAGCTACTAGAACTATGTGCAGGTGTTTTGTGCACCTTTATAGGATGTGAGCTAGACCAGTTATAGTCTGTTATATCCGGGTTTCTAGCTGTATAATGATGTATTATTATTTATTTTCTGGTAATAATAATATTTTTGTATTTCTACTAATATTATCTCTAAAGAGTGCAGGCAATTTTTTCGACTACAAATCGCATAACATTTAAAGAGTAAATTAAAAAATGAAAAAAAAATTACTAATCCACTTTGCTTACTAGCCCATTTATACGAAAATCTCATTTCCATGAAATAATTTGCACTTGTACTACACTCTCACAACTAATGCATTACCTGCAAAGGAATCGGGCCCTGGTGCGCCTGTTTGTCCTCTATGTACATGCTTAGATTGAGCTTTTCGATCGCGGCGGCTCGCTGTCTCACCACTGAACAGTGGATCTTGAGTTGGGCCAGTTCGCGTGCAAGGCCCGCTGCTTGCTGATGATGTCCTGAGGCAATGGCTGCCTCGAGTTTGCGCAATAGTCGGTTCACTGCCAGTGTATTCATACATTGTTCCTTGATATCGTTGAGATTCTCGCCTAT
Organism: Torymus tubicola; assembly: GCA_035583055.1. Classification (NCBI taxonomy): domain Eukaryota; kingdom Metazoa; phylum Arthropoda; class Insecta; order Hymenoptera; family Torymidae; genus Torymus; species Torymus tubicola. The sequence continues at coordinate 19,437,685 of JAWWEQ010000055.1, read as the reverse complement.
GACAAAGAGTTGATTGTATATTATTTTACTTGTAAATTATCTTATTATTGATAAATTAGAACCATACTCGATTAATCATTAGACAATCAAACCACCAAATTATTTCTGCGTTCTAATACGTTAAGTTTTGCAATATCCATGCATTCAGAATAAATCGCTAGAAAACTCATTGTTACTTTAAAATACGTGAACAATTATTTATAGATATATTCAAAGCCAAATGTCTATTTTTAACATATATCATCACACCCATTTGTTAGTGTCTTTACGTTTATCAACATTTCCCACAACAAACCATCAAATCCAGAAATAAACCCTCAAAACAAACGCACGTGTAACTTCTGACCACTCTCACCTTCCCCGCCGACAGCATCCTCCGACTTTCCGCTTCTCGCCCCATCCTCGTTTTCTCTCGAATCAATCTTCACCCTCTTCTCCAGTCCATCCCCTTCCCTCCTTGTTGGAACTCGCGCATTGGCGTACGCCGATCTCTCCATCACATTAGCGTAAGTGTTCTCCGCCTTGCTCTTAGCCGCCTCGAACTCGCCAGGCTTGATCAGCTGATAGGCGAGGCGCGGGGGTGGTGGCTCGTTAACGATTCGTCGCACGTTTCCGCTCGTCTGCACGCCTGAGGACACTTTCGTTGAGGATACTTTTGCTGCAGGCTGCGGCTTTACTCCGCTCGTCGACGCTACTGCTGCTGCCGACGACTTCTTATCGTCTGGCTGCGAGGTTCCGGGTTTCGGCCGCTTCGGTAGAGAATGCTTCATTTCCTTGAGCATCTCCTTCAGCTCTGTTGTCGTCTTGTCGTCCACGCCGCTTATGCGCACGGTTGGAGGCCTCGTAGGCCGTGGCTCTTTCTTCGTTTCCGCGTTGTCCATGGAGACGTCAGTCGACTTGGTCTCTTTATCTGGTTGAACTGGAGCCTTAATCGCCGACGCGGCTGCCGCAGCATCTTTCTCAGCGTTCACGAGAATGTCCAGTACTTTAGCCACTTGATTCGAAAGCGACGTCTCGTTGGCGCTTGTTCGCGTTCTAGCGGTTACTAACCTCGAGTCCCTCGTTCTCAGTTGCTTGTCGATCTCGTCGAAGATCCGCGTGAACTCTTTGTCGAAGTTCGCTAGCTCCTTGTCCCTTGACGTGCTAAGATTGTTCGCAACCAACACTGGTGTCTCTTTCTTCTCTGTAGTCGTTTTCTCTGGGATAGTTTTCTTCTCTTGATCACCGATGAGTTTCGGCCTCTCATCAAGCTCGCGGCGCAGTCGAGCTATTCCCGTGGCCACGTCATCTAACTCCGCTGCCAGAGTCTTGGCGAACTCCTCGTTGTTGGCCTCCTCTGGCTTAGTCACTTTCTCACCCACTGTCTTAGTCGTCGGTGTTGTAGTCGTTGCCGTCGTCGTCACCGTCGTCGTTGTCGTCGCCGTGTTTGTTGTAGGTTTAGCAGTCGGTTTAGGCATCTGCACAATCTCTGTAAACATTGCAGTGGTCTCTCTCCTCGGTGACACCGGAGACGAAGATTGACGAGGTAGGAAGTACTTGGACAGGTCTCGTTGCGCCCTATCGTCCACAAAACCGCTGTACCGCTTAGCCTTAGCCTTGGGTGAGGCCTCTCCACTACCGCCATTTCTGGTGAAGAAGCTTGAGTTCACGGTGACCTTATTAACATTACCCCCCATGGCATTAAATTTAGAGATCAGCGCACGGGCACTTCTACGAGGTGATTTCTCCATCGAGGAGTTGACGATCTCCTGGACGATTTCCTCGTTTGCTGCCATGCGTCGATCGAACTCCTCATCCATCCGCGTTGCTTGGAGGAGCATGGAAGCTCTGTTTCTGGCTTGTTCTTCCTGTACAATGGCTGCAGCTTCTTTGTCCAGCTCGCTAATGTTGGTGAGAATGGACACACCAGATTTCCGCTTGTTTTCCTTCTTCTTATCATCTTTGTGATGGCGATCGCCACGAAAGAAGTTTAGCCTGGACAGCGAACTCTCGAACGGAAACGATGAGGATAACGTTGATGAGGTCGACGTCGAGGACACGTTCTCATCCTTCGTCTCCGGAGGTATTGGCGACGCAACACCTCTAAGTACGTCCCCGTTACTTCTTCCTCTAGTCGTGGTTGAATCCCTTGAGCCTCCACTCGAGTGATCGTTGAAGACGTTTCTTTTGTACCACGGTCGCGGCATTATGGTGCTTGGTTTCGCTTTGCTATTACTTGCTGTTGTCTGATTACTTGTCGATGTACTAGCACCAGCACCACTAGCACAACCATCCGACTCGCAAACAGACGTCGTTGGTGTCCTTGATTTTGACCTCGAAGACCTTATATCCTTCTTTGAAAGTAGCACACCTCTTCGCAGTACCAAAGTGTCGTTACTGATGGTCTGGTTATCCCTTGAGACTAGGCACGCTTCCATACCCGTGATGGACGCGCCTGAGGACAGGGTATCCTGGTTGCTGGACAGTGTTTCCGTGTACCCTGGGGGCTTAGGCGCAGGTCTTCGTTTACGTCTACCCCTATTAGCGGGTCTTGTGCCGTTAACTGTTGCTCCCTCAAGTTGCACATTGACATTAACAATCCGCGGTGGCACTGGTGGTTCCGGGGCTCTTCTCTTCCCCTTCACGTGGACCTTCTTCGCACTCGATAGCGACGAGTCCGAAGTCACCGTGCCAATAGCTCCATCGTTCTCATTGTTCCTCCGTCGTACTTCAGCGAAGGTCCGTGGCCTGACAATTGGTATGTTGTCATAGGATATGAAGGGATTGCCGACTGGGTGCAGCGAGTACCTAGCCTCAATACCCTGCCTCTGGGAGAAGCCACTCGGCAGCGTACACGTGGCGGCTGCTGCCGTAGCCCCCGTGGCGGAAGTGGTGGCATCAAGCCTACGCCTCTCGACGAGCTTGGCGGCACCCGGGGCGAACGGGCCGACGGCGCCGCTGCTCGGTTCGAGGCTCGTCAGCGCGACATCGCCGCCTGCACGGGCCTCGCGGCGAGCGCCGCTGTGAAAGGCGAAACTTCGCACCGTTGCGGTGCTGTAAAATGTGTCAACGCTCGACGATGTGCTCGACGTCGAAGCCCTTCTCTTGGCTCGACGGAAAATCGCGTGCTGACGTCTGCTACCTCTGTCCGAGTCACGGCGCTTGAACCACCTGAACAAGGAGAACCTGTGGTGATGTTGGTGGTGGGCTCCACCGCTGGTGCTCACGTCTGATTGATGGTCGTCAAAGAAGTCGTCGGCACCGCCGCGGCGACGATGGTGCCGATGCCAACCACGCTGGGTGCCATTGAACGACTGCTGGTGATGGTGCTGTTGCTGCTGAGTCGCCGACGTCTGTGCGCTCCACGCTGTGTGCTCGACCATTTCGCTCGCGGCGGCGACTCGCGCACACATACACACATACGGCCGAGCGCAATGCACTTCATCCGCGCGGCGTGTGCTTTATTTATAGAATTATATACGCGCGCGGGCGCGTTTTCGCTCGCAGACTCACTTGGCGATTCAGACTTCCAGAAGGCTGTGCATAGCTTCGCCTTTTTCTTCCCTCAGCTCGTAGCTCCGAAGACGTGGTATATGGTTTCGCAAGCGTTCGCCAACGTCGACGGTGTCTTATTATTACGTGTGTGCGTATATGTGTGTACGTGTACTACGCACAATTGTGGATGCGGGTGTAAGGATTTCTGCTGGACGGGGTTTAATTCACGCTCCTCTCTCTCTCTCCCCCTTGGTTGTTCACATCTTGACGCGGGCGGGCTTGCAAATAAACTAAATTTCCACACGGGAGAGGGAGAGAGAGGCAGAACTTTCCGAGGCGCTTTCCCCGCCGCGCGGACGTGGTGAACTCGCTCGCTTGCGCGCGCGCGCGGGACAAAGATACACCGAAGTCGCCCTATTAATAGATAGCCGCTCTCTCGCCCGCTCCTCGGTTATTTTCAAATCTCCACTTCGCGATCGTCATCGCGAACGTATGTGCGTGTGCGTGTGCGTGTGTGTGTGTGTGTGTGTGTGTAGAGTCGTGCGGTGCCGTGGCGCGTGTCCGAGATGACAAGTGGAGAGGTGGGGGTAGAGAAACGTGGGCGCGATTATAAAAAAGATTTTTTGTGGAAAAAGAGGTGGAAGGCACGAGAAGAGTAGAAACGTTGGGAGATCGCGCTTTGAATGGGAATGAATTGTTATTTTGGAAACGTGTGGAAATTGTTGTGGGAATACACGTGTGGACGTATGATTTGAGGAGGGATGTTGGGGAACGCTGAAAGATTATACGTTTTCGGTATAATTGGATATCGATGACAAATTACTGTTTGTATTATGTATATACTGTACACCAACAATGTTGTCCTCGGTGTTCAATAAAACTTGTTAAAAGATAAATTTTTAACAAGCTTTATTATAATTTCAAAAATAATTTTAATAAAACACAAGGAATATGGTTTTATTTATCAATTTAAACTTTTTATTCTAGTTCGTTTTATAGAATCAGGTTGCTGAACTAGATCGGTTGACTATATATGCAGCGTATTTCGTAACAACCAATTTTTTCGTTATTCTAAAAATTCAGAAATATTTTTTTTTTTTTAGTAACCCCGGTTTGTTTGAGAAAACTTTTTTCAAATTGCAGTATCAAAATGAATTTTCGAAATTCCTATTTTTCGCGTTCCACCATACATATTCCTTCTTCATTCTAAAATACGCTCTATACAAATCACTCTTCCATGCAGTGCATTCCTGAACCCAGTCACAAAGACAAAACCCAGTCCATTTATCTCAGAAATAATGCGTTTCGGCGACTTGCCCTCCCACAAACCAGCTCATCAAAATAAAGCCTGAATAATAATACTACAGCGCGCGAAAACATCGTTGCTCAATTTGCTTTCTTGAGCGAGCGCTACGCGAGAGAAAAAAAAAGAGACTGTCGAGCGAGTCTCTTTTGAGTCACTTTACCTAAAAATATAACGCGAAACCTTGCCACTAAAGCATTAGGAATTCGTCGGTGCTGTTGCTCGGCGAATAAACATTTCGCACGCCCACTTGAGCGCGCGCGTGTGTAGTGTATACAGGAAAAGTTCCGATGATTTTTCCAGCGGCACGGTGATCTTTGGTTGGTAAAGTATAGCGATTGTAAGGTGGAGCGCCTTGATGAAGGCAACCCGTCATGCGCGGTGGCTGAAAGGGGATATGAGGAGATAGGCGTTTGCGAGAAGACAATGATTTTAGTAGAGTCTTAAGGATGAGTTTTATGTCTGAACGTGTATACAAACATGGAACAATAATGAGAATTAAAACTTTCAAAGTTAAACAAATACGTACGCGTATAAAATTATATAAAAATAATATATACATCGTGCTATTTTGGTTTCATCAAACTAAAATTTTTGATTCGACCCATAATCTGCGTTTCATCACATATTATTAACATTTACTATATTTTTAACTTATGTCGTTCAATGGCGTATATACACTATGCTACTAACTTCAATTTTTTGAAAATTATGCGCATCCTGACAAGAAAATTTAGCGCTTTAATATAAGATGCATAAAAATTTTGCAGAATTACAGTAACTTTACACGAAAATTATGCGAGGAGTACAAAGAGAAAAGCCACAAGAGTTTTGTGGAAAACCGTAACATTCAGACACACACAGACATTCACACAAGCATTTTCATGTATAAACGCTGCGCAACAGTTTAACCAGATGTTAAATACTTTGAAGCATATTGCTAGGAAAGCTCATGTATAAATACAAATTTTAACTAAATTTATTTGTAATAACAAACGAACAAAGCAAAATACGTGAAGTATGTTGAAATTATAATTATTTTACTACATTACATTTCAATATACAATTTAACCTTTCTTTTTATCCACTTTTTTACACAATAGTATTAAACCCTTCGCTTACTATTAATACTTTCATTCCCTACAACACTCATACGCTCAAAACTAACAATCACCATTGTCCTCAGTCAACAACCGCGTAAACAACATAACAATTTACACTCCTTATTCCGCCATATCTCTACATTTAAACATTATTCTCGGTGTTCGGCGATTGAGTGCTTAAATACCGCACAATTGGGCCACAATTAAATAGGTGAAGTATTATACTACCCCACCCTTATCCTCGTAACTCCCAACTACCCACTCACCTACCTACCTACCGCGCCACGCAAATAAGCTCCGTATATATATATATATACACATATATATACGTCAAGCTCTACTCTCTCTCTCTCTCGTTGAGATTTTCCCCTCTCTTGTGTTTCGAAATCAGCATAGCGTGCATTTTTAATTGCTCGTTCCGAAAGAAAACGCGCCTCCGACTCCGCCGCCGCCGTCGTCGTCGAGGAAAAAAAAGGCCGACGAACTCGACGGCGGTATAACGCTAGTATATATACATATACATAAGAGTATCTGTATATGTATATATATGTGGGTAGATGAAGCTATGTTTGCTCTGGCTGCGTAAATTTCGGGAATTAAAATTTTTTCGTGGCGGGGAGGGGGGGGGGAAACAAAGGCGCGAGTGTGCTAGATTACGAGACCGCACAGAGCTGGATTGCGTTGGTATTAGGAGGATTTAGTGAGAAATGGGAGGGTTTATTAAAGTCGAAGGTGAGGTGTGGCTGGATTGGGGTTCCTATACTGGAAAGTTATTGTTTCGATTGAATATAAGCTTGGACGGTGTGGTGTACTTCTCATCGGTGGCAAGGTATATGACTCCAGAGTGATAGCTATATTCTTTAGCGGATGGATTTTGCATGGGATTTTGACAATACGTATACGTTTTGAATGAATTTTTCTATCAATATATATATATATATCATGTGAAATTGTTTCGAAACTTTTTTAAATATAACGTTTTTGGTTATTTATTTTTCGATGAAAATTGCTGTATATACCTCTGATTTTTATTATTTATATAAGTATAGCATTACCAATCGAAGTTTGCTACATAAATAATTTACATTTTAATAATTACTCCTTAACTAAAAAAAAAATTATAGTTACAAAGTAATCGGCTTAGCCTTAGGGTTTTATATCCGTACATTTTATACTTATACTTCTTTTTGTTGTATAAAACTCTCTAACAACCTTTGTACATCAGCTTTCTTCCGCAGCAGCCAATCGAAAACAAACGTAAAAGACTATGACCGCGGTTCTCTTTACGTCCGGCGCACAAAGACGTTGCGGCAGATTATTATTACTATTATTATTATTTCCGTGTGCATCACTTAAACTACCGAAGCGCACAATGCTCTCGTCAATGTTCCCTGTCTATACTCTTCCTCTCTCTCTCTATCTCTTCGCCGTTTCTCTGTCCAGTCAGATATGAAATTAAAGTGGAAAATCGGAACAAAGACCGCGCGTTCTGCGGTTATATATATATAGATTCGTCGGCAAATATTATGCGCACAGTGACTGGGTATGCGATCGGCGTCTGTGTTCGATGTTTGACTGGACAGCTGAACGTTTCTTCTATATACACATAGACGGTAATTTTACGGTACGCTGATGGGGTGGGATTTGTTTCTTTGGGAGGATATCTGTGTTTATCGAAGGTATCGATCGTAGATTAAAATTGTATACATTGAAATTCTAGAAACAATAATAATGAATACATTCATCATGGTTGTTTATTCAATTTTTGAAGAAGAAGAGAATTTTCTATTTATTTAAAGCTTTTAGTTTGTCAATGTAAAAATGAAGGTATTGTTTTATAAATTTTGTATGCCTTTCAATCTCTTTAATTATTCAGGTTTTCAGTAAATGAAAATTCATTCATTATTCATGGCTGTTTCCAGAATTATTTACAAATAAAATATTTCGCGACCGAAGTCTTTTAAATATTCAAATATTTAAAATTTACTATATTGAAAGGATTTTCGAAATAAGTTAAAACTTTAACATATTTTGGATGCGTAAAAACATTTTAAAAATTATTAACCGTTAAAGAATTCGTTAAAAGACTTTTTTGTAGTCATTCATTAATTGGTAATAAATATAGTAAAAGGGAGTTTGGATTAAACGTTTTGTAAATAATAAAATTTTTACGAATAAATTATATGCAATTAACATCAACATAATAACCATCTGTTCCCGATTAAATAAGTTAAATCACTACGATACACATTCTTATCGTTACAATGGGTTAAAAATTTTATTTAGTTTGTACAAGTAACATTGTTACATCTCCGTGAGATAAAGAAAGAATAAGTACTTGAAAAACAGCTTTCAAAGTAGAGACGTGCTCACTTTGAAAAGTATAGTCCGGAATGAAACTCCTTCGAAAGCGGGCTCACGTATCTACTTTGAAAGCTATTTTTTAAGTACTTCTAAAACAGTATTATCGAGAGAGGACAATATTTACCCAGTATCTATATATACACACACCATTGTAGCAAATTAAATCAAATCCTTATATATACTAAAAGAAACCCCGAAACGATTTCCATGATTATTCTACCTGGCAAATCCTACGAAACAATCTAACCCTCATCAATATTGAATAAAGATGGCCTAACCTTTCCCCACTTAACGATACCATATCCCCGAAAAAAAAATCCACCCCTACATCACCTTCCGGAACATCGCGGTCCGCATACGAATCGCCACAAGGCCATTAATGAAGACGCAGGGACACATTTCGAATCGCGCGCGCGGTCGTCGTCGTTGGCGTCGTCGTCCCGCACACCGCCGTCATCCAAAGTTTCTCAGCGTGAGCACGGAGGGGACGATCGTAATTTGCGAGCTACTGGCGCTCGTATAACCGATGGCTTTGCCGTGTCGACGCGATTTCGTGATTTATACATGCGGACAACTCTCAAGATTATACCACACCGAGTGAGTGTACAGGTATGTGTGTGTATGTGTGTGTGTGTGTTCGGAATGTCGATATATATAGAGGACAGCTTCGTAGGAAAGTTGGAGCGATATCGGTACAGTCGTAAACTATATAGTTGGTGGTAAGTAATTAGAAGTCTATGGAGTACTGTGTGAAATTTTATTTTTTATTATTGTATAAAAATATTTTTTCTAGCTACTCTGTTTTTATAGTTCTGAATATTGTATTGTATATAGTATTTTATTGATTGTAAAAAAGATGGTTTACAAATATAAACATAAGCATATATGGCAATACATTCATACTTAAAAAATACTTTTCGGAATACAAAGTTTTAATATTTTAAACATTCAGTAACACAGTCAATGACTAATTTTATTCAGTTCCAATTAATACTGTTATATCAAATATCACAGTTTAAACTTAAATCTATATAATTGCTATCGACATAGCGGGGTCAGGTCAGAACAGTGCATACTTGTAGAGAGTGACTTCAGCGTAGCAGTTATAAATAACTGCTGTGTAGACCGCTTTTCCTCGAACTTAGTCGAGTGGACTTATAAAGGGCCAGGCCCAGAGCGAAGGTGCGACGAGCTTCTTTTCACCTGTTGCCACGGAGTAGATCGGAAGGGACGAAATGGAGGTAGCTAGGGGGTCGGCGACGCTACAGGCGTGATAAATATAAGTTAGATTTATGTGCGACAAATATGTAAATATTCTTGGCGTAGGTTTTCACGAAAGGGTTTTTCCTACGTCACAGGCGACGGTGTGGGTGAATGCGAGAATAATCATGTATTTGTCTAGGACCAATCGTATGTTGGGAAATAGTAAACCGTTGTTCCGCACTTAATGACTGTGCGTGGTTGTAAAAGTGAGAGTACGTGCGAATCAGGTCAAAAGGCGCACACGACGTGCGTGTGGTTGGGCCAGCGTTGACCATTTTTTATGACCAATTTTTATGAGAATAACAACGGGCCGAGTGTCCCGGAGAAACATAGAGTGTTTGACGAATATGTGCATAAAACTCAAAGGAAGCATTATCTTTATATTTGTCGCCTCGTAAACTGCTTTTTATCAATCATGTCAGCGTGAGAAAAGGGCGATAATTTTTGTTCGGCTGATCGGCGGTAAGTGGCCGCGTCGGAAAAAAGTTGGAACTGCAGCGCTCTCTATAGAGACGGCAGCTGCAGTGCCAAACGAGTGGACTTTCGCTACGCGTCGATCGGGATATCAGCAGTCTTAGTTTGGGAGCGCTACGATCCCAATCCGGCACCGCAGTAGTCTCAAGTGTAGGGAGCACACGACCTCTGCGCTATTGGGATAACAACAATACCGACTCGGCATAGAGGTGCGCCCAAGGTCAGACCGCTGTATTTTCAAACTAACGAGAGCGCTGCCCTTCTAGAACCGAGACAGCTGCAATCGTAATTTCTTTTCCGTGCAGTTCGTGTGCTGATAAATTCTGACACGAAGCCGAGGAGCTCGTGTGTTATACATATTTTCCAATACACGTTTTATACGTAAAAAAACCAGTCTATGATTATTTACCTTCGTCCATCCTTATCCACTCCCAAATTAAGTTCATTACGAACAGTAATACTGACCACTAAGTCAAAAACTTTAAATAGTCATATCACAGATTAATTATGAAGTAAAATAATATTAATGACTATAGAAATTAGATTAACTAGAATACTTAATTATATCTATTAACGGTATGATTTATTTCTGACATTGTCAGATCGTTAATTCAGTGATACAATTAAAACATCTCTCGTACACTCTTGACATACTTGCTAATAAATACATTTATACATATAAAACCATGTATATGGGACAATACATAGAATGGCGTAACATATAAAATGGTGTACATAAATAGCAATTGGCGAGTGACTAGTGTAGGTCAAAGAGGTTTCTTCTCAGAGCAGTTTTAAACTTGTTGAGAGAGGAAAAAATTCTTATCCCATAGCAGACAGGGAATTCCATAGGCGTTCACCCAGTACTCGAAAAGATCGATCCCCAGTTTGGGTACACATCAGGGGTATTGATAATTTTATAATTTCGCTCCTAGTGGTTACCATAGCTACTACTATGTATGTGCATGATTTTATACATAAGTACCGCCATGAAATAGTGTCTCCTCGTATGATTAAACCATCTCACACCTAACACACATCTCACACTGGAGTTTTGTAGTCATTGTATTTTTTCCCTGAATACTAATTAATAAACTACATTCTCATTAACGGTATCGATAGTACTGTGAGAAAAATAATATAATAATACAAATCCAGGTAATATTACCAAATGTATATATATATATCCATATTACAATAAACTTTTTCACTAAAAATTTCAGCTACACCTAATCATCAATATCAAATGAGCATAGAACCTTGCCAGTTTATTCACTATAACGTATCCATCTCTCGTATCCTTACTCCCGGCAATTATATTAAAATGTATTTCACGTACGACGCCCGCATCGAGATATACGAAAACCCCTCCCCTAATTACCTGTCAAACTCGCGTAAATTCGCGAAATCTAAATATTCAATCCAGAAGTCACATATTTCGAAAGTTCGCGTCGCAGTTTCGCGTTTCTCTCCTCTGCTCGAGTTGACATTCGACTTCGCGCGCGCTATCGCTCCGCGCAAATGTACACGTACTGAGAGGTGTGTCGAACTTCTGGTAATTTCAGTTGCGTCGACGTCTCGCGAACTAAGAGAGAGAGAGAGAGAGAGAGGGAGACCCATTCCTCGATATCTACATTGTCGCGGTCACGTATATATATATATATATACGTAACGATCGCTTATTCAAGATTTGCAAAACGGCTACGTTAATTGCAAGCCTATGACTATCTCGCACGAGGGGTTTAATAATGAACGCGCGTAGTATACTATATCGATTGGTCGCGTTCCCTTTTTTTCCTCCCACGTTGCTACTGCTGTGCTACTGCTTTTTTGTGTCGAGAGAGTTAATGAGAATTCACGTGTATATAGGTATATATCAACGGGCCGAACGAACGATATACGCGCGTGAAATTGGAATCGTTATACGTGTTTCTAAAATCATCGAACGTGAAATGCCCCCCTTTTTCCTTTTTTTTTTGGTTGTTTTTATTTCGAGGCCTGAACTGGCAGTAATATTCGCGCACGCGCGCCCGTTTTTTTAAAACAGCTGCGAGAACTCGTTCGAACTCGAGCACAATTAATCAGAGCTTCCGATAATGAACGAACGAGAGTATAAAAAAAGAGGGAGGGAGAGAGAGAGAGAGAGAGAGAGAAACTTTTATTGGAATTGAGGTAAACATCGTAATTTAGTTTCCCTCATTTTACGATAAAGCGTGTACACGCGCTGCTGTATATAAAAGTATATATGTATACAGGCGGCTGTAAAGCGGCATTACATTTTATTACAAATGGGAATTGACGGGCGAGCGAAAAAGAAATCATGGACAGCACGAGGACGACGACGCGATGTACAGTCCTGTGTAATAGGTATATAGATATATATCTAAAGCACACGCAGTAAAAAATTTTACAATCCTATGCGGCCCGCTATATTTTAGTCGAAATTTTAACGCGAGTATAACGATGTTTCTGCGCTGTGAGTGAAGAAGGAGATATCCGGTTCACGAGGGGGAAGCTTGGTTTTTTCATAAATCGTAGATGGTACTATTGAGATTTAAGAGTTTACGTCCGATTTGCTCACTGTTACGGTGGATAAGTGTTTCTCATGATGTGAAAAAATTTATTTTATATGCAATGTTGTAATAATAATCGTAAACGATGTGATTGCTTCTAATATAAAATATTTGTAAAATTGGGCTACGGCGTAATATTAACTTATTCGCAATGGCCTACAACGTTTTATATATAAGTTCATAAATTATTAAAGGGATGTTTTCGATATTTCAAACGTCTACTTGAAATTTAAACAAAAAAAAAGTGTTTTTTGTTTAACCCAGATTGAACAGCATCGTTATTAATGCCACCAGAATTGAATAATTTCAATAATAAAATAAAATGGAATAGATTTATCCTGATTGAAAATTGATTGAAATTGTGATACCTCTATGTTTTACAACAAAATAAACATTTATATAATCGCCGTGCAAAAAGTAAATAACAGTATACATAAATCGCACAAAAAGCACGTGACATGGACACAGCAACTGTAACTGTCAGTAATTATAACGCAGCTTTTAACAATACATCATATATAATATATTGTAAAAAGAGAAACACAGTTCAATCCAACATTCATTCAACCACGTTCTTTCATTATCCTACATCGCATTTCAATCAACCCTTAACAAAACCCACGCAGACACGATCCCTAAAAGTAACTTTTCACATCCTCGCACAATCCAATATGCACCTGTCGAAATTCAATCACAGACGGCAAAGGATCACACACACACACATATACGTGTCAATTATATCTTTTATTCACGAGACATTTCGCCTCGATCCGCATCGACAGCTCGCACCCATTAATCACTTACTTTTGTCTCATTCTCTTAGGGCGAAAAAAGCTTTCTCTTTCCTCAACACAATCCAGGATTAAATAAGACCAGAGCTCGCCAATTAGCCAATTTCGAATTCAATCGAGTCACCGCCGCTCGCGGTCGAGTTAATTATCTCAACCTGCGGTGGGTTCTCTCTATTATGCAGGCCACGCGGTGAGGGAATGAGAAAGAGAGGGGGAGAGGGAGATAGAGAGTGGAGCAAAAATAAGCGCGTGCGCGTCGTCAATTGATTCCACGGCTATTTTGAAAGTCTCTGCCGTTATTTATACGCCCATGGGGAAAAAGCTCGGCCGCGGTGATACAACGGTTCAAGATGGTATATCTATGTACGCTGGAGAAATGTTAATATTCAGTTTTTTTTCTATTATGAGGAATGAACAGGTGCTGTTGAATCGGTAACTTTTTTAATTAACCATGGGGTTACTGTAGCCAGTGATTTAGTGTTTATTGTGTTATTTGCAAGAGCTGTTGTAAACTGATTGGCAAACAAATATAAGCAGATTTAAGATATTAAAACAATTATTCATAGCAAGTAAGGGATAGTCCTACATGAGAAATAGAAAAATCATCAATTTATTTAAACAAAAGCTAATTTTTCATTTAAACGAGGAGAATTAACGATTAAACAAAAAGAAGAGAAACTACTTTTTCAGTAACGTACAGAAACTTCTAATCCAAACAATGCAGCTGATTGTTAAAAATAAAGGGTTGATATTACTTTGATTAAAAAAAGTTTCTCTTTTTCTAAAAGACCATTTCTATTCACAGCGTGTAAATAAACTTTAGTTTAATTCCACCAAAAGTAAAATCCGCTAATTATTTATCGCTTATACTATCCAAAAGTTTTCCTACATTTACCCCCATTTCATTCTACCACCCAAAATACACCAGCCTTCGACCACTCTTTTCACCCCACAAATATCTTGAACGGCGAAAATCCTTTTTCCCGCACCCACGTAAAAATTCCTTACCACTGCAACAGCTTCCGATACCCTACATACAGATATATATACACACATACACACGCATACACATACAAATGAAATGTAATTTCGCGCCTATCCAAGAGTCTTATTCCTCCTATCCCCGTTTGGCTGCACCCTGGAGACACCGGTTCGCGCGCGTAACCCACATATATACGCCCGCAAAGTCACTATCTGAGCCTTAACTCTCGGCTGGGGCTGCGGGGAGTAGTAGCGAGCGCGTGTGGCATGTTTAATTCATTATAACGCGAGAGGAAGTAAGACAGAGAGAAGAAGAGCGTTTAGTCGGACCTTCTTCTCTTTATCCAGGAATTCCAGTCGCCGGGATCGTCTTATTTCGAGCTCCTCTTTATTCGCCTCTCTTTTCTCCTTTTTTTACTCCTCCGCTCGCGCGCGTTCTTTTATCTTTTTGCGCTCGGGGGGAAATAGCCAGGAACCCACGCTCTCTCTCTCTGTCTCTGTCTCTCTCGTCTTATTTTTTTGCGAGTTAACCGCGTTACTTTTCCCCTCTGTCTTTCTACCGCGCGCGAGCTCTCGCTCTTTGTGCTTCGGCCGACTGTTATTATAGTCTTTCGCATTTACATTTGTAGCTTTAGCGTCGGTTATTATTTCTCCTTTTCTGCGGCGTTGGCGGCGGCGGCAGCAGCAGCAGCGGCCGAGTTTCTTTCTTTCTCTCGTTCCCTTCTTTTTCTTTTTTCACCGTGTACTATATACGCGTGCGGCGAGTAATAGATGTCATAATTCGCGAGCGAGTATAATGAGCTGGTGAACGAAAAAAAAAGATGTATGTGTATGTGTGTAGCTCGTATGTAGGTAGTATGTAGATGTATATATATATATAGGATGGGATAACGCATGCGTGATTTCGAGGTTTTATTAGCTACGGGCTTACGTGTTTTATGTAAATAATGGGGAAGCTTATATTCTGGCTAGAATCGTGCGTGCGCGATCTTTTCATTTTTACGATCGAATCCCAGGGTTTTTATATATATGCTAGGCCGGCTTTTGTATAAACATTTCGCAGAAACTTCTAAAAACGTGTCCTCGTGAATGATATATTAGCAATTTTCGGTGACACGACGTTTTATAAATATATATATATTTTGTACAATTTATTTCCTGAAAAAATCTAGAATTGTTAGGTTTTATAGCATGTACTATAAGAAACGTGATCTTGATAATAATACACGCAGAAATTTAAATACTTCGAACAACATCGTTGAACTATACCCCAAATTGTACGCATAATAACATTCAAATATAATAATATCTCAAATAATTTTGAAAAAAATCGATATATAAACCACTACCTATACCAAGTACATAACAATCATTCGCAACTCACGCAACCAATACATATATATATATGCCAACCGCCGACCAAAATTACCCACTCTCGTACAATTCCACCCCCATATAGTGCACTCGGCAATTCTCAGCTCTTCGCACTTTTAAAATATTAAATTTACAACCTCGCGCGCTCTATTCAAACCCAACCTCGCACGCGCGCGCTTTGCAAATCGTAGAATTTTTCCTCACTTCCTCTTATCCAACACCCGTCGCTATTTCCCGATACTATTTATAATTTAATACCTCGACGGGAAATTTCTAGCATTTCCGACCTCGTTATTACACAGCCGCGAACAATGATTCGCTCTCTCTCTCTCTCTTTGGCGAACAGAGAGAGAGAGAGAGAGAGCAAAAAAAAGAAAGAGGCGCACGCGTGCGCAAAAGATAAAAGACGAGCTGGGCGATGCACGAATTTCGCGCTTTGTATTATATTGCGTGAAAGCAACTATACGATCTCGCCGCGTATATATATATATATATGTAGGTATACCGATGTGTTCCGCGGCATTATTTAGCCGCAACGCCAGCGGATGTGCGGCAGGAGCGAGTGAGCGTGTATATATGTATATACGTATATACGTATACAATGCGCATTGGGGTAACTGATAGATCCGCGTGGTGTGGTGGTGCTAGCGGCGCGTCTACTCGCCGCGGGGGTGTGAAGAGGCCGCGAGAACGGAGGGAACAGGAGATAAAGCGGCGCGAGCTGCGCGTACCAGTGTGCCTGGTTTTGGCAGGGTGCAGGAGAGAGGCTTGGATTCTTTTCTCTTTTTTTTTTTTTTAATATCGATGCTGGGTGGCTACGTAGATGTGGTTTATAGGGTGGATTTTGCATGATAACGGGGTGGAGATATGGTGGGTGCGAAGGTCCGCCAAACGAATTGAAAGTTTTGTTTAGTGGAGACGTGGATTATTCGGCATGCAAGAGTGAGTTCTTTTGTTTTTTTTTTAAATATACTGTGGCAAAAGTTCAGTTGTTTTTAATTTTGAAAATAACTATAGTTTTTTTAAATTGTATTCATCTTTTGAAAAAGAAAAAGATGATCTGTTGTAGAAATTGTTTGAATAAAAGACATTATAAAATTGTACATTGTATTTTATACTATATGTACTTGTAATAGAAAAATATTTTGATACTTAGCTTCCTTCGTGAAAATGTTAATCAGAAGTTAACTATTTTTGAGTTAATTTTATGGCTAAACAAGCTTAGTGCTTTTTATTTCGTAATTATATCTTAATCAGATATTGATGATCTGTATCTGATTAAGAAAAAACACGAAATATATATACTAAATATAGTAACAGTCAACTGTTGCTCTTGTCTTTAATTTTTGGTAGAAATGTTTCCATTTAACGTTAACATTAAGCACGGTTAATTTCCTACCAGAATTAATTTTCTTGAAAAATGTATAGAACAAATATTATTGCTTGAATTAAAAAATTATTAAAATTTTTATAGAGAGAGTGATACATTTCATTAAATTTTACACAGAAGCTTACGAAAGTTAATTAGGACAAAGAAAATTGAATATGTTCGTTTCCAAGTACGAAAATAATTAAGAATTTCACAGTGTAGTACGCTTAATTTATTTAAATCAGGTTTTTACATTTAAATCAGCTGAAGTTATTGAATGTATGACTTTCATCTGTCTCCTTATTAAATTAATTCATGAATTGGATCACCCATCTCATTAAAATATATAGTTTAATTCTGCGGACTCTTCAGATTTAATATTCTTGCTCTTTTTACATTTTCACGGAATCAATTTTAGCGACGCTCGTAAAATACCCCTCACATACACTCAGTATAAAATCAATTCATCTATATCCTATTAATACGAATACATAAGTATACACTATATACATATATTTTATTAAAAGCTGTAAAGTTTAATTGATTTCTTTCCTCTACCTCTTACGCAAAACCTCATTCCTATCATGTTATACACGTTGGCTATTGTCAAGAAACCACGCCACCACCACGTTAGCATTATTAATAAACAGAAAATAATAAAGTTCAACGAGAAAAATGTTTCTATTATACTAAAACGCCAGCCGCGTGAATTAGAATAGTTCATTAGTCTCCTTCAAACTGCGTACACGTTGGAATATTAAATAACATAGTCCTCGGGGACGGCAAACAGAAAAAAAAAGAAGAAGCAGCAAATTCGCGCAGTGGCAGAAGAACCAGCATGAAGAGAAAGAGAGAGAGAGAGAGAGGAGGGAGAAGGTTATTTATTATACGACGTGTACACCGGCAAAAGCTGTTACGCTCATATATGCGAAAATTTAATATCGTCTAACACTCCGCTTTCCATTTTCTCTCATATTAATGCGTATATAGTATATATCTAATTTATATTTTCTTGAGTGCTTTCATTCCGTAAACAACAGCACGTTATACCTATACAATATCAAGCGTATACATACCCTTTCATCAAAATTTCAGATTTTCAATAAGATTGATGTAAATCATCGTTCATATATTATAATCCAACCTCAAATATCTCTTTACCTTAACGAGATTATTTATATAGAAAAATATATAAAATATTAAATCCTTTTATCCCATAACAAACCATATCATCTCACTCTCGTTCCATGATTCAGAAACGACTTTATTTAAAGCAAGAGAGGGAAACACACACAGACATGCGCTTATATATATATACAGCCATCATCCGGAGGCGCAAGAGCGCGAGATAAAACTTCGCGAAGCGAAACAGAGAATCTCTCTCTCTCTCTCTCTCTTGCGTCCCACTCAGCGCGTGCACGGGCCGTTCATTTGTTTTTTGCGTCTGACACTCGGGGGGCAGTAGCAGCAGCTAGCTTTCGCCCCGGGTAAACCACAAATCCCCAATTCCCACGAGAGGCGAAGAGGAGAGAGCAGCAGCAGCAGCAGCAACGAGTGAAAAAAGAGAAGTGAGAGAGAAGGAAAGGCGCACAGCAACGCGCACACAGTCACATATATAGACCGGAAGGAGTCCAGCTCTAAACAATCGCGAGTTTTCTCTCTCTTTCTCTCTCTCTTGCGAGTAAAAAGCTCTACTCTCGAAAGTGCATCAAGTTCGGATCGGCGCTAAGAAGTTTTAACGAACACAAGCAGCGCGTATGTATGTGTGTGCGTATATATATATATAGGTACACACACGTGCAAGAGCGCGAGTTTCTTTAATTGCCTTTGCGAGAAAGAGAGAGAGAGCGGGCGACGGAACAATAGGGGAGTTTAACAAGGGTGTGTACATACGCGTATGTGTATAATGGTTGCGAGTGTCTTGAGAGAAGCCTGCTGCTGCTACTACTACTACTGTACTGTCTAGGGCGAGGGTTATCGCGAGGTATGTGCAAAGGTGGGTTTGAAGTTCGGCAAGTACAGTCGCGCTATGAGGCGCTACCTGCTGTTGTTGTTGTTGTTACTGCTGTTGCTACTGCTACTGCTGCTGCTGTTGTTGTTGGTGTCATGATGCGAGTGTGAGTGAAGTTCTCGCATGCTTGCATGTTTGTCCGCACGCGTATATGGCAGGTGTTATTCTTCGAATGACGATGATAAATGTTAGATCTACTTCAAGTGTGTGTGTATATATATATTGTATAGTTCAAGAGCAATTTATTTCCAAATGTAAACGTCAAAAACGCTGTGCGATGTCGTTTCATGGTTTCTGACGAGTAATTAAATCTTTGGAAAGAAAGTCGCAGAGGAAAATAGAAGTTTTAAATGGTAAGTTGAAGATGAAATAAAGAAGCCTTGTGCGTGGTATTATATAATACTCGTTCTATACGTTCTTCATAAAATGACGTTTCACATAGCAATAAGAGCGTGTATAGTCGACTTTTATATAGATTTTTAAAGTTTGCGCTCACGTATATTCTTTCAATGAACCGTGGCTAAACGACTATTAAGATTAAAACAGACGCAGTCGTGCTGTTGAAGTGTTGCTTCGATAACCAGATTAGAGAACTAATATTTTCGCGGATAAACTATATATATTATATACACAATACATTCCACTATATACAGCGCAGACATTTGGTGAAAAAGTCCGCGTATAACTTTATTCGGCGTAATTGCATCCCTGTCAAACATATATAGTCAACATGTATAGTCGCGCGCATCTCCGCGCGTTCGTTAAATTTTAATTAACGTTAATAGGATTCCATTTCCCATCAGCCTATATTCCCCCTTCCTCTCTCCCTCTCTCTCTCTCTCACTCTATCTATTTAACTAGTATAGTTTCGACAAACCCATCGATTACCTACCATAAACCGCGATCCGATTTCGGCGAGGCGCGACGAATTACACAGACATCCTACGCGTATACGCGTACGCAGATTATACTATATATATATACACCTCGTCGTGAGAAATTAAGAAACCTAGTCTCTCGCGTATACTTGTGTTTATATACCCCTATATAGCGTAGTAGTGTAGCGACGTAATTAGCGCGGAGACCGAGTGCCGTGTAGTAGTGTATATGTACATATATATATATATATCGTCGCAGACGGTGAAAAAAAAATGAAAAACCACGAGAGAGAGAGAGAGAGACGTCGCGTCGTCGTCGTTATCATTTTCACCATGGCGGCGCTAACGAGGGATCAAAGGTCGCAAAAAGGAAGAACCAGAGGATGAAGATCGCGCGAAAGCGTCTCCTCGCACCGTTGTGCGGCTACTTTGCTACACTATACGCGTATACGTATATATGTGTACATGTATATATATATATCTGGGTGGGTGAGTCTCTCTGGCAGGGAAATTCGAGCCGTAGCAGAGAGTGGCTTAGGAAGTTGCGAGAGAGAGGGAGAGAGCAAAGTGATTTAGACCAGGCTGAGGTAGTTTGCTCGTGTGCGACGAATATGTGGGTGTGTGTGTGTGTGGGTGAGGTGGAAGAACGGAGTGAGTAAAGCGAGTGCGTCGTGCAAAAAGTTTAGAATCGATTGGATACGTTATAGTTTTATTGTTGAGAGTTAGATGTCGATCGAAGTGAGTTGCTCGAAGTTTTAGTAGTAGAAGATATATATATATACTATATATATATATATATATATATACATATATAATATGCTTGGATTCTCTATACGTACAAAGTTTCTTAATAGTCTATTATTGCTACTTCATTCGAGCTTTATTTTTATGAAGATATACCATTCGTTTTTCTTTAATTTCTTAAAAAGAAAACTTTGTACTTATTTTATACTATACCTAACAATCGCAGTTATAAACACTAATTTTTCTTATCATACATATTACCAATTTAAATAACACCAACTCATTACAACTGACTAATAATTATCTTTCCATCACCGTGACACTTTAAATTTCAGTCCCGCACAACCTACCCACTTCCATACTCACCCCAACTTTTTTTCTCACGCTACAACCGCTCCCTCGTCATTTTACCAAAACAATCTTACAACCCTAAAAACATTTTTCCAACTCCGCCGCGGGGAAGTACTATATACTACCTCCGTATATATATATATATACACAGCCACCCTCTCTCTCTCTCTCTTCTCGCGAGTACTGCACTCACTTCTTACGCCGCGTGTAAACTTCAAGCCGCATACACACACATACACAGCAGCAGTCTCGAGCTACTCGGAAATATTTTCTTATACTCGCGTAGACGTCGGGGACTCCCTCTCTCTCTCTCTTTTCCTTCCCTCTCTCTTTCTATACGCGCGTTTCTCGCACTGTGTACACGCGTTTCTCTCGTATATGGCGATCGATCGGTCTCAACCTTCTTCCTTATATATACCTCACGACGTGACCCGACAAATTATTCAGCCAATTGCCCAACACACGTTGAGGGAGAGAGGCAATTGCACAAAGGGCTAGAGTCGTATGGGCAAAAAAAAAGAGGGAAAGAGAGAGACGAGGTGGGTAGATAAGGGGCAAGCGAGTGCGCTAATCTTAGCCGCGCCGCGATAATTCACGCGATTATTAGCGGTACGTGCTGTGTGTATATATGGTGCATGCTGTTATTTATGTATGAGGAGTAAGGAAAAGCAAGAGGGAAGGAGGGGGGAGGGGGAGGTATCCTGAATAACCTGTGTTTTGCGCTAATGAGGTGCTTACTCGGAAATTATTTTTAACGTGCAGCGATTTTTTAAATTCTTTTTCGACCTTACGTATATGTAGAGTTTTGAAAAGTCGGATCGATATGTGTCATCACGGGAATGAAAGGATTCTAGAAAAGTTTATTATCGATTATATCGCGGGGTTTGTAGAAAACTAGTTTTAGGTGTATTTTTAGGAACTATGGAAATTCAATAAATCAATTATAATTGCGTTCAAGATTCTTTAGAGAAACAATAGCGATGATTGTTAAACGAATATAGCTGAGGTCATTTTTCCCTATGAATTTTCTATTATATTTGTAAGTGACGGCAGAAGTGTGCTTTAGTAATTAAATAATAAATTAATGAATTCCCAAGCTAAATTCATTACCAAATGCACTTTCAATAATTGAACAATGATATTATAAAATTTCGGATGTGTAGTAATATTAGTATTCATAAATAGAATTTAATCAATTTTTATAAAACTTAACTGATGCTTCGCGAAACGCGTCGAAACCAAATGGGATCCCGTATAAAATGAGGGCACCTGAAAAAAATAATCGTTAACGAGTTATTTTTTAATATGAATTATTATATTCACGTCGCATATGGACAATTACCCAAATCAGCTCTCCGTTTTGATTCATATATATATATATATATATATATATATATATATATATATATATAAACATATTCCGT
>JAWWEQ010000055.1:19320235-19405762 GCA_035583055.1 Torymus tubicola | reverse complement strand
AAACTAGAAGTGAAAAAAATCTGAAAAAATTCAGGGTAACATATGGGATGGTTACGAAGCGATTTAGGTGATTTTAACAGAAAAAAAAATTTTGACCTCTCGATTCACCTGAGAACTGCCCATATATATATATATATATATATATATTTTAACAATGCTCGTACCTCATTCCCCATCTCTAACTAAAACCTCTCTCTCTCTCTCTCCCACCTAATCGCAAATAGAAACGCACTCACATCTCATTCAAAACTCTCGCCCCACAATCCACAACATTCTCTCTCACCCTCTCTCACATAATTCCAATACTCCCTCTCTCCACATGTCACACTCTACCTCCCTCTCACCCGTTCACCGCAACTAAGCGAAACTTTCACCGGACTATTATGACGCTGGGCCCGCTCGGCCTCTCTCTCTCTCTCTCTCTCGCCATTTCCCTAATTTTTCCATCCATTAGCATCCTTCCTCCCTCTACCTTCGCGCTAACTTTTTGGCTCTAATGGCCGGCCGACCATATTTCACTCGTATATACTCGTGCGCATGTTGTAGTAGTAGTCTCTCTCTCTCTCTCTCTCTCTCTCTGGTGTACAGAGAGGACACACATATATATAGTACACGGTAGAGAGGTAGCGGCGGTCGCGGAGCCCTCTTCATATTTTAGATCACGTCTCTTGGTTAAACTGTCGTTAACCGTGATATAACGCGCCGCGTGACAGTCGCGCGTCCTCCCCCCGAGTAGCTATAGCCATCCTAAAGTGTATGTGTGTGTTGGTTGTGCGACGTGGACAGGGATGTAGACACGAACGAGCGACTTTGCCCTGGATACGTGTTATTGATAAACGCGTAAAAAGTGTGTATATATATGGTGTATCTGACGAAATAGCCTGGAGTTTTAACTTTTTCAAGAATATCAGCGTTTAGGTTTTATAATGTTGTAAAAATATATAGCGCTTATATGAGCTATTCCACTATTTATTTTCCCTTTTACGTTGACGAAAAAGTTAAAATTTTTTTTTTTTTGAGGGCACATTTATCAGACAAACTTTTTCTTGTTCTTTGAACTATTCCGAATGTGAAAAATTATAAGGACAAGCTCGATTCAAGGACTTATTTTTTTGGTGACAGTTTTAAATCAACATAGAATTGAAAGAATTGATGGAAATTTCACGTTTTTTTCTGAATAATGAAGTATGAAAAAGGAATTAAATTTTAAAGGTACATCTACAGAACAGAGTTTCTGAATCCCTTGAATCGGTCTTGGAAATGTTTTCTTTTACACTCGTAAAGGCTTAAAGAAGATGAAAAATAGTGGAAAAATAATAAAAAATACTCATATACATATAAATATGTTTGTTTGATCTTTTAATGTGTATATAAATGTTCGTAAATGTGATATAGCGTTGGTTGTTCGATAAATAAAATTTATGACAACAGATGAAAAAAAGTTTTTGTTGAGCGGATTCTTTAAATTTATGTCCGTGGATATATAACATTGTTCATTTGTTGTTTTATTGTCACTCGTTTTTAATTAATAGTAGGAGAGAAATATCTTTTTTTACGATTCAATTGCTTAACAATAATCGTTTATACGACGAAACATGTTAAAAAATTCCTCAAAACTCTCCCCTAAAATTCGTATCACCCACTCTACGTATCCCCTATATGTGCACCCCCAAATCCTCTGCAAAAGCATTTTAAATCCTCTTCTCCAGCCTAGCAGCCTCCCACGTGTACTCTTTAATCCCACCCGAAAAGACAGATCCTCAAGCCTCCCTCTCACTCTCTCTCTCTCTTTCTCTCTCCTCTCATCGACAATACATATACTATACGCGCGTGCGGAAGTGTACATTATGCGCAGCTGCTCGAACTTTCATCTCCCATCCCCCTTTATCTCTCTCTCTCTCTCTCTCTCTCTTTCTCACCAGCAGTACGGCGTCATGTTGAGTATACGCGGAAATCCCAGAGTCCGAGCCTTCAGCTCCAGAGCCGTGACAAACTCGCGCGATGCGCTCGCGAGTGACTAAATTGATGCATTAATTAATTATAACGACAGAGAGAAAGAGAGAGAGAGAGAGAGAGAGAGGGAGAACGTATATGCGAACGTATATATACAAGGCCTTTCGCTATCGTCGGAGCGTGAGGAGAGGATATGAAGCCCGGGTAGTGACAGTAGTAGTAGTAGTAGTAGTGGTATGCCGGGAATAGCGTTGCTTTGGGATATATCTATATAAGCGAGCGAGCGGGAGAGAGAGAAAGAGAGAGAGAGAGAGAGGAGTGTTCTAAGGTGACGGTATAGTCGTCATGCGATCGCCTTGAAACTCGGGCGCTAAGGGGGCCTTTGTACTAGGATATGTGTGTGTGTGTATGTATATATAAGCCACAGCGGAGCAGCAGCAGCAGCAGTTAATGGAGAAATGGTAATGAGGAAATTTCGCGGCTCGGATTACTACTTGTTTATGGTCGGCTGCCGGTGAAAGGAATAGCGAGTAGTTAGGTATTCGTGCGTGCACACCCGTCGTGTGGGTATATGTGTATATGTTTCGTGGAGAGTAATTTTATAAAAGTTTCGTAAGGTAAATATATATATACGCAAAGGCCTTTGTGCAAAACGAGGTGTTGTGTTTCGTTTGCAAAGCACAATGGCACGTTAGAGAGAGAGAGAGAGGAGAGTGCGATGTTGACGGAAAGATGAAAAGGAATGAAAGTATAATAACGAGGCGGTAAGAGTAGCCCTGAGGCTTATGCGGAGATAGAGAGAGAAAGATAAGTGTAATGTTGTCAATTCGGATAAAAGAATTTTTGAGCTATGCTCTTTCAACTGAACTGTGGCGTTATTATCGTGCGAATAGACAGATGTAATAGAATTTTCGATTTATCGCGGGGATGATGATAACGAATTCAGTGGCGATATTTGTCATGAATGAAATGTTGTATTCTGTTTTGGTATAAAGTAAATTTATTTAGAAAATTTATCTGGACAATGAATAGTTCGAGCTGCCATTTCGATGTGTCATTAGAACAACAAATAATTAACTGCTGTAATTTAAGCTTACGCGGGTTAGATGTGTATGTTATTTCGAGAGTCAGTGGCAGAAAATTACTTCAAAAACATGAAATTGTTTTGTATAGAAACTATGTTAATTAATTAGAAATTCATGCTACCGTGCATATAGATATAAAGTACACGCATTTATGCAGAATGTAATATTTGCTCTTACAATCGAGTAATACTGACATCATTTATGAATATGGCTTTTCATATATATGATATAGAATTGGCTATTTCGATGAAAATCGCTATGTATTGGCTATTTATCGGCTACAAGAAAAACGATCATCAAGTTCGAAATAATAGTAGGTATTACATTTGCTATAGTCATTCCCCGTACATTTTTTCAACATGTATATATGTTCTATCGAATATTACACAAATTATTATATACTCGGTCGTTGTATTTAAACAACAGTCAATAACAAAGGATATTACCTTTATCCGCATAATCACTCTTACAAGTATATAATAATATACCTCTTTAAAATAACTGCCAAAGGTATATAGCGAATATAAATCATAAATTACATCATCTACAAAGCGGCCGGTATATAGAATATCGCCTCATTTCCCTTGCCCCCATCGCCAAGCCCATATTATACTTTCTCCCCTCTTTTACCGCGCAATTAATCAAGCCACTCACCGAACTTTGCGCCGCTATCTAGCAGCTAAAAGCCGCGCGCATCAGTGTTGGCTTGCGCGCGAGAAAAGACCGATAAAGAAGTGCCGGCTCGCGCGCGATATTCCTCCCGCAGTGAAATGCATTTGAAAATTGGCCTATCACGAGGGCGAGTAAGCGAGAGAGAGAGAAAGTCCGCGCCCCTGTTTATGCGGCCGCTGATGCACGGCCACTTTTTACCCCCTCGTCGTCGTCGTCGTCGCCACCACTGCCACCGCCGCCGCCGCCGCCACTTCCATTTGCGTAATGACCCGAGTACACACAGCTAGCCGACTTGTATATGTATATGTATATACATATATACACACACGCACATGTACAAGTGGGCGCGTAGGATCTGGCTCTGTGCAAGAGAGAAAGAGAGAGAGAGAGCAATTATTGAGCTATCAAGAGCAAAGGCGCTAACGACTCCACGCCGCTACGACGACGACGACGCTCGTTTCGACAAAGTACGCGAGATCGTGCGACGATTAAACCTCTTCCCTTCTTTCTCTCTCTCTC
This sequence comes from Torymus tubicola, assembly GCA_035583055.1. NCBI lineage: Eukaryota > Metazoa > Arthropoda > Insecta > Hymenoptera > Torymidae > Torymus > Torymus tubicola. The sequence continues at coordinate 19,401,533 of JAWWEQ010000055.1, read as the reverse complement.
TCTCGTAGCGGCTTTTATTTATTCCAAGCGCGTGCGTAAATTTATATCACGGAGAGAAAGAGAGAGAGAGAGTTCCACCCGCATGGTATGCACCCTAAGAGAATCTCTCTCGCGGGCTTTTAATTATCGCAGTGGAGAGAGAGAGAGAAAGACAAAGACGTTATCCGATTTTAATGGGGGCGCAGCAGTTGTGACGAGGAGTAGGGGAGGGATACAATAAACAAGACAATGGGTTCTAGAGAAATTCGACGAGCTTTTCCGGGGGGAGGGGGGAGGAGGTGAAGAGTTAGGCACTCGCGTGCTATTGAGTTTATTTTAATAGAGGCGGAAAAGGAAATACGGTTAATTATTACGAGGGAATTGGTTTATGATGTGTATTAGCTATATATATATACGAGAGCTGTGGAAATTCGAGCGGGGCGCGGCTGGCGAAGGCTTTTCAGTCTTATTATAGGAATCAGCTATTATAACGAAAATTAATGCTATGCGAGTATAGGATATAGCAGCTATATATATACTATATATATGGATGCTGTTTTCGAATTATCAATTAATTTCCTATCTCCGCGTGTATATAGCGCTAAATTCAGGATGAATATATATGTAAAATATAATGCGATATGTTGCAAAGAAAATAATAGGTGTATTAAATTTTGCGTTAATTAGAATTAGATCGAAGTTGGAATTAGAAGCAAATTAATCATCTACAATCTTTTTTCATAATTATATTTATGCGTCTCTGGATACCTAATAAATAAGCTTTTATTATATTGTACCTCCCTAATAAACGGAAAATCAATACCCCCACGATGCACGCGAGCGTTGTAAATTACGAATTTATAATAATCCACTATTAAAGATTTGCCCTGGGTTAATTCTCTCCAGTGAAATATAAACCGTGTAATATTAGCTATCTCATATTTGTGCATTATTAAAATCCGTTCCCTCTATCTCTCTCTCGCATTGTTACAATTTAAAACTCATGAAAATTGAAAGCGATTGATAGGTAATAAGCTTACACGGCTTTCACCTGTGGATGTGTATCCCCCTACATCACGTGACATTAATTTCATCGCGCACAACAATAATTTCTCCAATATACCTATACTATAATCTCAAAACAACCACCGAAATTCAAAACAATCATCGTCCGTGTGCATGCACATCCCATCGTCTGTCCATCACCGTATCGTTTCCCTACTCACACCCTTATATTTCAACCTACACACACGCACACATAGATACGTTTATATTATCAAAGGGCGCGTCGCTGTACAATGCGTCCAAGCGAATCGGTATGTCCGGCGATAATCTTGCACATGCACACTATATATAACACACAGGGAGTATAGCGTTCACACACACACACACATGCACACGCGATTTGAGCGAGCAATTAAGTAGGCGCGGTTCTCTATATCGATTTGCAATCGAGCGAAACCATTGGTAGCTCCTATAGGATATATATATATCTATATATATATAGACGTGTGCATCCTACAGACACTCATGCACGCGTGCGACACTTGATCGCGAGGATCGTCGCATGACTTGGGAGGTAGAGGAGTAGAAGGAGGAGGAGGAGGAGGAGGAAGGATAGGATGGGATGTAATTAACCTCCTCTAGTGACGGAGCGTCTCTATCTCTGTCTCTTGGGCTGTCAGCTGTCGCCGGTGGACACGCGCGTATACCGCGCGTATACGGGGAGACCGGCGGAGGGATAAATACGTTGCCAGTGCTAGTAATGGCCGTCTTGCGTGGAAATGATTCGTGAGACGTGTGTAGGTTGGTTGGTTGGTAGGCTAGAGCGTCTTAATTAGGGGGACTTGATGGTTCATGCCGAGGAGGAGGGGGGGGGGAGAATTGATCGTACGTTAGATGCCTTGTTATATGGCTGATTTTGGGTAATAAATCAAATTTCGGAAGGCAAAGGTGTGGGGTAGGAGGTTTATAGGGTGTGTTTAGTACGACGGACGGTAGATGTATGTGTGTGTGTGTGTGTGTGTGTATATATATACATATTTTGTGGACGATCAGTGGAATGGGAATTTACGTTTAAACCGAGGTGAGGTTGAATTGCTTTTTGCGGTTTGAATCGATGCAAGCTCAAGGAGTGAGAAGAGTATATTGAAATGTTTTTAAAATACGTTTTTTGGTTTCGAATATACTGATAGAAAAAAATAAGAAAAATTACTATGTATTCTGGTAATCCAACCATGTTACATAACAATTTTTACCAGTTTACTGGCAAAAAATAATATACAGAATAGGAAAAATTGGTATGTTGAGTGGGGAAAATTTCATTTTCTTATTTTTCTTTCTGTCAGTGTCGAATTATTGTTATCAATTTAAATGCTACTAGAATGTGGATATCGACGTAAATTAAATTCCGATATGTAAACCAATCGTTAAAAACACCTCCACATAAAAAATCTCGAGATTTCCCTAAATCCACACCACATGATCCTCATCTTATACTAAAAAGCTCCGAAAAACAACAATACTCTCGAGTTCTTCTCTGCACCGTCAGCATCCATTCACCGATTCCCTTTCCCCCATCGTACACATATACATACAAAGTGTTATCTATGTAAACCATCCCCTCTTCTAAATTGTTTTCCTTCATAAAAAGCCACAGCTAGAGTCTCAGGGGGGGATATCGAAATTTGAATTTCAATGTGTCTCAAGTGCGAGCTCGGCTGCCTACTTCCGTACTAGTTTCATCGGACCTGCGTCAACCGCAAGCTCTCTCCCTCCTCTCTCTCCCTTTTCCATAATCCGCATCCTGCCGTGAGCATAATTGTTCCCTGCCTCTATGTATGCATATACGTATGTGTGTGTGTGTGTGTGTGGAGAGAGATTGGTGCATCCCTTTGAGCCAACCAACGGACCTTTTTTGGAAGGACGACCCAAGCGCTACTGCTACTGGTTCATAGCGAGTTTGCGAGAAGGAAGGGGATAGATGATGATGATGGAGTAGTGGTTATCGAGGGCTAGCCGACGAGGTATATAGTTTGATAGTTCGTCGAGGGAGAGCATGGAGCAATAGAGGGAGAGAGAGAGAACCCTTTGGTTTTGCTAGATGAGAGGATAATGGGTAGACGGTATAGGTATGTATGTTTTGTAGGAATAATTAGTTCAGAGGATGAATTTGAGGTCAAAATAAGAACCCGAGAGATTTTCTGTCGATGAAGAGTTTATTATTGATTTTGAATATTCATAGAATTAAGGATTCAGCTGTAATTGCTGTTACTATAGGGAAATGTTGTATTATGTAAGTTAAAGTGGAGAATGAATTATTTGATTTTGAAAACAAGTACCAAGCTAGTAAGAAGTTGGCGGGCGCGAGCTTCGAAAATGATACTTTTCCGAGACGATGTAACCGTAGATAAGTTTGAAAACGAAAATTATTTGCAACCAATAAGGACGCGAATCTGAGAAATTATTAACAAACTTTTGATGACAACTGCTACCGGGAGTTTACCGCGAGTTTCCAAGTTATCCATTTTTGACTGACCTACTTGGCATCGAGTATCCCACCTCCTCTTACCCCCACCCACCGCCTTCTTTCGTATATATACGGATCATATTTACATTAAAAACTAAACTCGAAAGTTAGATTAGAAAAGAACAATACCCACGGGAATGAATATCACTTACTTTAAGAGTCGGACTTTTATAACTCGGACATTCGTGTGGGGTTGTAAAAGGAAAATGTGCATTCTAAAAAGTTTCGAATGCGCTATGTTGGATACACGCCGAAGTGACAATGGTACTTTAGAAACTGACATTTCGTAAACAATAAATTGTTGTAAATAACAATTCAATTTAACGTTTATTTATATAAATTTTACTATTAGATTAATTTTTGTACGATGTCTGATATATTAATTATATAAAGTAAATTCTCGTTTTAGAAATGTAGGTTACTATTTACAAACGTTTAATAAAATAGCATTATGAATAATTGCATTTTTACACACTAATGAAATAATTAATAAGTGATTTAATTTAAAATGTCCTTTGACAGTTATAAAATGAAAGAAATGAAGTTAAATGCTTCTGCGAGTTCTTGCGTCATATGCCATTTCAACTTTTGAACAGTCATATTTCATTTAAGAAAATTAATCATATTACTTCAGGAGCACTTTACTGTTACATGTAATTTTTTTCTTAGTTTTAGATCTATTTTCATAATTCTTCATTAGTCAGATAATAAACGTTTGAAAAAGTTCCTTTGCCTCATCTTTGACCTTTGATAACCCCGAAAGCTTAATTAATGACAATTAAAAGATTCGCTAAATATTCTTTTATATTAAAAAAGTACCCCTTGCTATTCATTCGTTATAATTGGAATCCATTAAAGAAATATCAATCAGCTAAAACATTGATAACATAGTTTTAATCCTGTTATTTAGTGAAATTACTATTTCCTAGAATTTTAAATAAATTGACTAACTTTCAGTTTAATGAATACGTAATAAAGTCCTGTATAATTTCTCGGAAAGCTATAAAGTTATAAAATATACTAATGGTCAATTAATTTTTTTACACTGATGCATTATAGAAAAGAAATTCCAATAAATTGTTGTTACAAACTAACAATATTAATTAAATAAAATCAATCTATCACTCAACTTACTTTCTAATTTAATAATATAAAAGCTAAAATTTCTTAAAACACGTCTACCAATAAATCCCAAACCCCATGTTCACCGATGATTAATTCACGTTAGTTCACGTTTACATTTATCCCCTCTTAAAATTACGCACTATCCAAAATTTCCAAAAAAAACGCCACAAAACGTGTTCAACCACGATAATCCCCTTCTTTCTCATCTCTCACCAGCACCCAGCATAACCATTATATAAGCAAAAGGAAAAAAAGAAACTCACAATGTCCTCGATCTTGGCGCATCCCCTGCTGGTCGTGCAGACGAGTGCGACGATCACACCACCACCAAACATGAGCAGGAGCAGTACCGCCAGCTTCCAATCGTGATCCCTTTGGGACACGATGCGTTTTGCTGCGGGTAAACCCGCCACTTCACCCGTCGTCACGCCGAGCCTCGAGGCCTTCAGCAGCGTCGCTCTCAGCTTGCGCGCCGCCTTCTCGCACGCCATTCTCGACGTACTGTGGCCGTTTTTCGACGAGTGTCTACTGCTGTTATTACTACTACTACTGCTGCTGCTGCTGCTGCTGCTGTTGTTATGGTGGTGATGGTTGTTAGTAGTCGTCGTTGTTGTCGTAGTCGTCGTTGTGCCGGAGGACCTGACGTGCGTCTGACTCATGCGGTCCTCGGTCTCGTGCATCGGGACAACGGCAGACGGCGCAATGTTACGCCGACGGCCGGTGCTGATGCTACGGCTGGTGATCGTGAGGGTGGAGGTGTGGATGCCTCAGAGGGTCCCATGCGATTCTGGAATGGAAGAAGAAGAAATAATGGGGTTAACTTTGTGTATATGTTAGTTTTATTAGTTTCGTTAAATAAATGACGCACTGGGAAAAGAATTTAGTAAAAATTGCTATACTGTCTCGTAAAGCTATACCACAGACTGTAGAGACCTAAAAAATTATCATATTTTAAAATATCTAATAATTTTGCTACACGTTTTTCTCAGTGCGACAATGTTAAGAGAATGTGGTTTATAGAAAATATTGATCAATTTTGGAATGAAAATTTATTTTATTATGTACAAAAAGGCTGAACGAAATCTGATTGAATTTTGATTGATGTCTGACTTCAAAGGTCAGACTGTTTATTCTCTAACCTTCAAGAATTATAGTTTCGTAAATTTCCTTCGAAAAGGTCAGAAGATTTTTCAACAAAACCATCTCATCCGAAAGAAATTTCCCGACTATTATTCATATAAAATAAAGAAAAAATAAAGTATTTCTCAATTTTCAAACGGGCAACAAAAACAATCCTTACTTTTATAACCCACTATACAATTTACGCTTTCTATACTCTACCACTTTCAATATTCTTCCCACCAACCCTTCATACTACGCGTTCACGTGTGCGACCATTCGTCTACCTTATTCCTCTCCAACCCACGCGTATACCTATACGTTCACTATGCACCCATCATCTTCTCTACCACGTATCACCTCTACCTCTCTATATACATACACACACACAAAATCGAAGCATCCTGAACCTCGCGAGCAACGCCGATAAAATCGTCCACGCGCTCTAGCTGCCCCCCTTATAAATCGCTCGCAGGCGCGGGCGCCCGTGACGCTTAATGGCGCGCGATGCTAGCGAGCAAGCGAGAGAAATCGACGAATAGAGGAACAAGACGGCCGCAGGCCGATTAACCGCCGAAATTTACCGCGGGCACATAGTAGCAGCAGCACACTCGGGTCAATTCTAACCGGTGTGCCCGTAAATAAGCCCGTAAAGTCCAGCTCGCGCTTGTGCCATCGATACGCGATTGCGCTGTATATGTATATATATATATATGTGTGTGGTGTCTCTTTGCCGCGCTGTATATGGCCGCGGCGCAAAAATTCGCTAATGGGCCGGCAGATAGCAACGCGCAGTGTGATTACGGTGCGCAGTTGGGGGCTGGATTGTTGCTTCTTTTTTTTCGGAGGGAGGAAGTAGAGATGAAATTGATGGGAATTGCGTTGGTCTATCGGAGGCAGAAGTCGCGAGAGATCTTTTCGATGGGGGAAAGGACGATGCTATTGAGTTTTTTGGGGAAGTTAAGGTAGGCGATTTATGGGATGGGGTTGAAATGGGAACGAGAGAAGCTTTAAAAGGGGGTATAATATACGTATAGATATATATACTATGAAAGGAAATTATCTGGTTTTATTTAGGTACATCGAGTGCCACTGCGAAAGTCTCAATAAAGCTAAATATATCCACCCCGCATCGTTCTAGTAAAAAAAAACAGAAGAAATCTACGGTTCGCTATACGCATCGCGACATACGTAGTATACTCTTCAACAGCTACCCCTACCCTTATCGATATATTCTTTGGCTATGTAAACATCGTGTATACCTCAATTACCCGGGCATTAATTAATAATTCGTTGACACATCACGCAATCCCGCACACATGCACGCGTATATCTTGCTCCTTGCTAGCCCGTTCATTAAGTACTAATCATCATCGTGTACCGGTACCCCGGGCGAACGTATATATAGAGAGAGCAAGAGACAGAGAGAGAGACAGAGTGAGTACAGCTCCCGCTCGCGAGCGTATACGTACTGCATATGGGTAAACCATCTATCTATCTCTTGTGTACACAGATCTTCAAAGAGTCACCCGAGTGGCTCTGCACACAGGTGTACGCATACATGTACACGTTCATATCTATATATGTATATATATATAGATATATAGATATATGTATGTCTATGTATATATACGGATGAGAGAGAGAGAGAGAGAGAGGACGGGTGGGCGAATATCCCCCGGAGGGGCCGCAGCAGTCAGCCCGCCCGCGCCGCAGCTCGGTCCTGATCGAAGTTTCAGGTCGACGGCTCGTATGTGTATATTGTATATATATATACTCACACACATACCTACATTCGTACTATGTGTTCTATACTCTATAGCATACAGATATACACATACATATGCTGTGCAGACACGCGGGTATAAGCGAGAGAAACTCGAAAGCCCAGGCAAGATATCCTCCGCTGCGCGTTTCTTCCTTTCTCTCGCTCGCTCTCGTCATCTCACCGACTACACTATATATATAATACTCGTCGTCGGCGTCCATCTCATACGCACATATAGGAGGGGAAGGAAGAGAAGGAGGATACACACGAGGCCGATATAACGAGTGTGGGGGGATAATACCACACGAGAGGCGTGTATAGTATAGCAACTTATATATATAAAGAGAGAGAGAGAGAGCTACGAAACGTCTCGGCGCACATCCGGCTAATAAAAGTTGGCAAGGCTCCGTGTCCTGTCTTTGCCAAGTCACGATACGTGAGAGCGATGTCGAGTATACCAACTAATCGACACCGCGATTGTGTGGGTGAACGTTATATATACAAGTGCATATATGTGTGTATACAGGTATTATATATATATATATATATATATATATATATATGTGTGTGTGTGTAGATGTAAGAGCGACGAGTCTGCTGGAAGGAGTTCAGGATAAGCCTTTGCGGATGCCCTCGTGCGCCGAGAGTTTTCGGGATGAAATATCGCTGTTATCGTATAGTCGAGCGATTTAGTGCGCGACAGCGCTTCTATATATATATATATATATGTATACGTGTGGGTGTGGTTGTGTTTGTATATATATATATATAAGGTTCGCAAGACGAGTGGCTTTTGTGAAGTAGCGCGCTGTACGAGGTGGTGGTGGTGTACTTCTGTCAATGAAATAATAATAAGGGTTCTCGAGAAGTGCTTGCGATATGGTTAGAAAAAGTATTTTATTATACGACTGATTATTTTTATATCGAGGTACTTTTATGTCATTGAATAAAAATCGATTTTTTCACTTTTCGGTTGCCGTTTTAAACCAGTTTATTGGATATAGCCAGAGAAAGTGAAAAAGAATGTTTCTAGAAATAATTTTTTAAATTACTTTCGTTATTGCTATTTCAATCCTTGAGTTTAAATTTAATGTAAGTAATAAGAAAAAAAATTTCTTTTTTTGATTTTACAATTTTCACGATTCCTCGTTATCTATTCGATCGATTAACGTGTAATTACATTACTTTCTTCAGAATAACAATTTTAGTATCTAATTGTAGATAATCCTAAAATCATCAATCTAAAAAAAGATTAAACTCAAAAGTATTTTTCGAAACAGCTCATAATTTCTCATCAAACCCAGTAACCCACTAAAGATATGAAAAATATAAATTTTAAATTTATAACCCTTCCAGCCTAAAAATAAAAACAAAACGACAAAAATGCACCACGACAAAATGTTCAGGCTTTAATCCCATCGTGAAAAGAATTCCTTGACCCTCTCTGCGTGTCACCGCAGGCACCTGAAACCCTCCGCCATCTCCTTTCACACCTTCAGCATCCACGATTTAAATGTATTTCATCAAACGCGCGTTTACAGCAACAGCATTCCACGGTCGGCCGAGCGCCACAAAAGCTCCTTCGTGCACACAAAGACGTATATATACGCGATGCCCCTGCATTGCACCCGCACACACACACACACACACACAAAGCCGTCATCAAGTTATGTAGGTCATTTCACACTCCGGCCGATTTCGCTCTTTGCCGGCCTCTCGCACCCACCCGCGCACGGCGCTTCCTGTACGTGCACACGGACCACCTCTCCTTCTCTCTCCCTCTCTCTCTCTTTCTCTGCAAAGGCAAACGAGAGAGAGAGAGAGAGAACTTTCGGAGGCGGCTATATTATGCGGCGCCGCGTAAAAAGACATCAAAGGAGCGAGAGGCGGAAATTCGGGTAGCCCCTGAGAAGTACGAGGAAATTCGACGACGGTGAAGAGAGTGAGAGAGTTTTGCATGTGTGAAAGCGTGTGTGTGTATGTGTGTGAGGAAGAGAGAGAGAGAGAGAGAAAGTCGATGTGACGACTTTCGACGCGACGATCTCGTTATCGCGCGGAAAAGCCACTTTCGCGTTGAGGCAAGGCGTGAGGCTGCTTCTATTTCGCAGAGGGGCGCCTTTTTCGATCGCGTATATTTCCGCGTAATTACGGGATATCGGGTGACTTTTCGTTGAGAGGGAAACGGTTATGGGGAGAGACGTATAGGTGCGGATTTTTTTTGAGATGGTGAAAAGAGGATGTGGAGGGAACGGAGCTTTGATTGTTGGGGATGAATAATGCAGAGTGAGAGGGGGGAAAACGGGTATTATGGGTGAGAAGAAAGCTATTGTTTTGTAATAAAACTTTGGGATTTAGTATAATTTGTGATTTTTGCTGTGAACACTTTTGTTATAATTACATCACTGTCAATTAACACGTTTTTCAAGGTTATTTTACATAATAAATTCTTAGTTGGTTACATAATAGAAAACTATAATACCATATATTTAAAATTATTAACAACTAACAAACTTACCCATTCCTCATATCTAACACATAGTACCATATAACACCAAACACCAAGTAAATCCAACCACCTACCAAAAAATACATAGATTTTAAATTAAAAGCAATCCCACGTCTCTCACTCTCACACTCCAGCTACATTTAAAATTCCATCCGTCACGGTGCCCGTCGATCCATCGTCGCCTATCGTCACCCAACGATCACACTTTTCGCCCGTATCGCGGCACCAAAAAGCTTTCGCACCACCACCACCACCAGCAGCCGTGAGAAAAGCCATTGACCTACATATCACGAACCAAAGAAGAAGAAGAAGTATAAAAAAGAAAAACCTCCACATTAACATTTAATTTTTCCCTTCCCTATGCATACCAATCGCGCGCAGTCGCCCCGTGAAAATCTCATTGCGCTTATCTTTCCGGCTGCCTGTGCGGTCCTCTCCCTCCCTTCGTTTGAAAAACGTCCCAATCGAACGTTTTAAATCTCCGTTCTCTGATGGCGATGGAGCGCGACAGATAGAAAGATCCGGGCGCGATTCGTATATATACGTATATATATATATATCCCCACCTCCCCCCCATTCGGCGCTTTCGCCCGCGTGCGACAAGTCGAGCGCGATATAAGACAGTGATAAAAGCAGAGTTTAACGATCGATCGCGCGTAGTCGTTCCCCCCTCGTCCCTTCTCCACAGCTTCTTCTTCTTCTTCTACTTCTCCTTCTCCTTCTCCTGCTGGCGCTTGCTCGTTCCCTTCTCTCATCCCGTGAATAATTCACTCCATCAACTTGAATTATCGGTCGTACCATTCGTGTAAAATTAGTCGCCGTTGAAATCCTCTCGTTCGCGTAATAAGTAACTTCGACTTTTGAACTTTCGCATTAGCCTCTCCTCCTCCTTCTCCTCCTCTTACTACCGTTCGCACGCCTGATATTTCCCCATCAATCTTTTTTAACGCGAGCGCGATTCTCTCTCTCTCTCTTACTTGCACAGTAGCGTTTGAAAAAAAGCGGTTCATCACGTGCTTGAGAGATACCACGAATTTTTCAGCACCGGACTACTTCATTTCGAGCGAAGGCATGTAATCGCCTCGCTCGTTCGTTAAACTTAGCCGGCATGCTGTGTAGCGCGATGCGGCCATTAAAATTCATGACTAGCGAAAATGCGCGCGCGTTTTTCCCCCCTTTTTCTCTCTCTCTCTTTCGATCGCTGCGTTTATTAGGAAGAGCAGCAACCGTATAGGGGATGATTTTACGGCTTCGAGAAAAACAAATTCTATCGAGAGAGGGTCAGAGCGTATACAAGTACAAGCCTTCGATGCTCAGCGAATATACCGATGTTTGCGCACGCCGATATATAAGTAGGTCAACAGCCGGTGATTTAATATTGGTATATCAGTTTTCAATGTTATATATACTCCGGTTCCCCCTAGCTATTAATAGTTAGATAATGAATACCATTTTATCGCTCGTCTCTCTCTCTCTTGCTTCTGGATGCCAGAACGCGTCTGGAATAATACGATACGACAGTGGATTGTATATCTCGCGCGATTCATTTCGCTTTAAAGCCGAGAAGTGAGATGAACAATAAAAGGTTTCCGCTTATCGCGTAATAAAGTCGCGCGTACGCGTCTGTCGATTCTTATACTACAAGCGTATATTTATATATGTATAATTTAAACATGTTATACATCAAACATACGTTTTTATAAACAATTTATTATTATCGAAACGAATGAAAAAATCTGTTCGAAAACCGTCGTTATTGCAAAACGATGAAATCAAGTTATACACCGGCTTGTATAACAACAACAAACTGAGCAAACACGTAGCACAGCGCGCGCGGACAATACCAAAGCAAAAAGCAACGCGCGCACATCCCTTCCGAACCCTTTTCATCACCCCGGAAAGCCCGAAACACCGGCTATACACTCGTTCCTTCTCTCGACGTCTCGAGATATTTCCTCTCCCGGTATAGCAGCAGTAGCAGTAGCAGTAGCTCGCCGTATAAATAATAAAACAAAACCTGCTTCTTTCGGAGTAGGAAATAAAACTCGCCGGTGCTCTCTCTCTCTCTCTCTCTCTCTCTCTCTCTCTCTCGCGTAGCTGAAAAAGCATGTCAATAAGAGAATTACACGCCCGGCGTAATTCTCCGATCCGGGCGAAAAACCTTCTGAGAAGAGAGAGAGAGAGAGAGGAAAGTTAAATAAACAGGAGGACTTCTTGACCCTTCCTCGTTCGCTTCTGTTTGTAATGGCGGCGAACCCTTGTTTCGTCTACGCGGTATTGCCGTCGTCGTTGTCTCTTGTTTCTCTCTCTCTCTCGGGTTTATTGAATCGGACGACGCCGATTGCCGACGCGACGAGGACAACGAAATTCCGCAGGTCTGGTACCTTTGGAAAATTCAATTTTGCATTCGCGAGTTGTGGGTACACATTTAAATTGATTACGACATGGTTCGCCACGGGAGCGAATTACCGGTGATTATTTTGAGATCGCGAGATGTTCGCCTGGATTTAACGGAAAGGTAATTTTTTGAAGAGTTGATACTTTGAGGTTTAGAGAATACCTTGTAATGTAAAGTTAATTAAAATTTCATACTAATCCTTTTATAATTATTAAGCAACATCAATTTATTTAATTCATCGCCCTTTCATCCGACTAAATAACATTCTAGATTTTACAGGTCCCTGTGTACGAAACGAAATTAATTCATCACAAGGCTGCTTTGTACAATGCTCCATTATCCCTTACTACATTATTACCACTCATCAGGAAGCACCACTGCTACAATATGTATATACCGAATTTTTCAAAATCTCATTTCACCCACGCTCATAGAGAATATTCACGTATACAGTGGTACTCAATCGATTCGTCATCGCGATTCATTTGTCATCCAGTTCTGAAATTAACATACACTCTCCTCGTCATACACATCCACACGTATATACATATATACACACACTTAAAAAGCAAATCCTATACGTTCGGATACTCATACTCGCACCTGTCTGCTATTGTTCTTATTAATAAAACCGGGGGAGGGGGGAGGGGAGCAATAAATTATTACATCAAATGTAGTTAAGCTCATTGTTCGCCGATGTGTTATTCAAATGCGCGAAACGAGTGCTCTGCGTATATAGTTATACGTCCAGCGCTCTTCGTCATTGTTTTACATGTTCATTATACACGCACAATCGCGATATTCATTATACGCGGAGGCACCGAAAAATCAATGCACTCTTATGCCAATGTTCGTATACAGTATACGGTAGGGAGGTATTATAATTCATCATACGATAATTTATACACTGTTTGCGCTCTCTCCGTGCCTCGAAATTTGTGAATTTTCGTGTATATACACACACGCGCGCGCGCGCGAGCGAGTTCGAGTCGTATTCGTTATTTATATGTACACATTCCACTTCGTTATATACTGCTACCTCGTAACTGCGGCGTTATCTCTATATGTACGTTACAAAAAAGAATTTGCTGAAATATTATTGTAAATTCAAATCAACTCTCCGCATTATATACACTTTCAGCATCGAGCGCGTCCAATCATCAACCAAATGAATTAAGAGTGACAAAAAAAAGGAGAAAAAGAAACGAGATCTACAAAACAATATGCGCATGACAACGATACGATCGCGGTTGCCGTTACACATACGGTTGGGAGAAAAAAAAAGCTGCAGCCCCGCGCAGTTATACGTTAATAATTTTTACCGATGGACAACTGGTCAGTTCTATACACTGCGGCGGTGCGACTGCTACAATCGAATTGTTCCCTACTACTTGTAAATAACACAACCAACGTCCCGGAACCTCCAATTATCGCCAGAGCTCTGATCCATCGCGTATATACTACCCGTGCGCGTTGTTTGCGAAACATTCGCCTGCCACTGCCGCCGCTTGCCTGTGTATATATATCGACTCTCTCTCTCTGGTGTGCGCGAGCGCAGTGTAATCAAGACTCGATCATCGTTTACAAATATTTGCACCGTATTGAAATGCAACTGACGTATTACTCATTTATTTAAATTGAATTTACTTCGCGCCAGAGCATGCGAAAGAGAGAGAGAGAGAGGGAATTCGATCGTTGTTAAATGAAGTACAGGAGAGTGAAAAAAGGCTGGCAGTGGTGGTCGAGCGGTGTGAGTGAAAAAAAATAACGCTTTTTAGATTATGCATGTGTACGTGTGGAGAGAGAGAGAGAGAGTGAATATTTCAAGTGTTTTTGGAACGTACGTTAGTTTTTTTAGCGTGGAATTGATGTTGAAAGGTTGATTAAATTTTTTATTAGTAATTATGCGTAAAGTTTTTTATTTGAATACGATTGTGTAATGTTTTCAATGACTTGTATGGAAGTATCGACTACATTTTTTAGCAGTCTTTTGGTAAGCGGGATTTTTTACGTTTTTTATGTTGCGAAACAATAATAAAACTTATACATATATATTGCAGTTTTAAAGCTAAAGTTACGAAAAAATGACCAATTTACAGCAGTATTTTATTACTTTATGAATATACTACGCACGAAATATATTGAATCGAGGGAAACTATACGGGCTCACTGTACCAGCGAAAGATCTGGATAAGGTTAATGAATGTCCCGGTCGTGTGATATTTTCACTTTGTTGAATGGGAATGAAAGATAGACACCTGTAAGTCGTCAGTAGAAAATATGTCTCTCATAATGAAATGACACTTACAAGAATATATCTGTTATGTATGAAAAATAAAAAACAAATATTTTATTATGATACGATACCTAATATTACTAATACAGTAATAAATTCTTATTATTGACATTCAGATCAAAGAATTTTTTATGACGAAATTATTTGTTCTATTTTAATTGATGGATTTTAAAGAATACTTATTTTAAAAAGGAAAGAAGTATAAGCAACCAACAGATGACTAATTCATTAAAACTTGCCACAACTTACTGTAAGTATACCGCATAGGTATATCAAAGTCATAAGCGTTTTTCTAACAACCCGTTATTATAATAATAGTTTGGCTTACTATATTTTTTTGCGGTATTTCCAATTTTAAGTGGACCGAGTTGCATGCCAAGTTGAGAATCTCAATCGCAGAAAAATCCAATTAGAATCTTTTAAATACCCAACGAAGTATCTTGCGATGAATAGTATATACATTTGCTTAATTAATATTCAGATAACATTATACAATATATTAACAGCAATTTCGTATGACCCTTAGACCTATTCATTTGGGATCTCAGCAATAAGAATCGCTGCAGTAACCTTATCTTTTGTCCGAATTTTATATACGACTGTGTTCAGGTAATATTTTTTCCAAAGCGACTTCCAAGAAGAACAGGCTGAGTAAATGAATTACTGTGTTGGATTACGATAGATATACAACATCGGAAATGTTCTTTAACCATATATTTTTCTATAAGAGTAAAATATTTCCTTACAATAAAAATGTTCGCCAACAACAATTTTACTTGACCACAAGAAGACAAAAATTATTTGCAGAAGCATTTTAAAAGGCAAAGAAACATTTGACTCGACATTATCAGTGCATAACTGACACAGCAACGTCAATATAAAAAACCACTCTTCAAACTCCCCTGTTTAAAGCACATCGACAGTCCTCGCAACGCGCATTAAATCCACCCGCCCACCTCTATCTCTCTCTATCTCTCTTTCTTTCCACCCCTCTCAGTCAAAAGACACGTCGCATTACCCATCCTCCACTGCGCATCGATTACTATTAATGCGCACTATCTCTCTCACTCTCTCTCTCTCTCTTTCTCTCTCTCGTGCTGATATTATTCCGGGGAGTTGAAATCTCGGAGGGCGGAGCGAGCCTTATCGGATCGGACTTCAAGTTGGAAAGTCGCGCGAGCGACGCGCCCATGGGATATAGGGAGAGTAAGGTGGTAGTAGCAGCAGTAGTAGTAGTAGTAGTAGCGTCTCGCCGATGAATAAATGATCGCCGTTGGATTTTTCGCCCTTCGGACGGATGCGAGACTCTGAAAAGTTCAATTTGTTTCGAAGGATATGTATATATATATAGTATATATGTATACGTGTGTGAAGTGGGTTGCTTAATGGCGGTGGCGACGTTGCTTTTTGCGCTTTTCACTGCGTTTATAGCCGGGGGGTGAGTAATGGGGGTTGAATTATTTCGTTCGAAAGGGAAGAGATGTTTTTATGGGGTGCGTGTGCCCGCAGAGCAGGTAGTGTGTTTCGATTTTACATCTTAAATGTGGGATGAAAATTGTTTTCATGTGATGAAAATTTGGCATACTTTTTTTTTTAAGGATGATAAATAACGGTGCTGCTGTGTCTATGCGGTTATTATATAGTTGTCTTAAATTCAACATTGAAGTTTATAGTCTGCTGTATATATGAATTTAAACTTTTCATCTTATATATACTTTGTCAAGATGTTTTGGTATACTATCTTGTCGGTTCATGTAAAACACCTTCTCCAAGTTAGATGTCTACGAAGACAACAGTAAATATTAGACTTTTTAATTATATTATAAAATACACAATTGTAACTTGGTGTAGGGATCTACTCGGCCCGAAGTCGCACTTTACGTATATAAACTTTCCGTAAGTACATCTTAGTCCATACAAATTCCACGCGCGGGACCGAAACGATGTAAATACCATTGCCCAAGTTTATGTGCAAAATTTGACTTCACTCCCCTCTGTATATATATATATATACACAGACATCCGTTTCCCATCTCCTCTTTTGCAACTATATGTTACATGAAGCGCAAGTTAATTAACGTATACCATCCGCGCTTGAACTTAGTTTACAAACTCGATAAGATTCGTTCTCGCCCACCCAAAATTTTTCGGTGATTACGTAACGCAATCACTTTTCTTTCCTTCGGCAAGTCAATTTTAACATAAACGAGCGCTACTGACGTCTCGTAAATTTCACCGTGGATAATAGTCGTGCGCGCACACGCCTGAAATTTCACACTCCGTATAGCGTGTCGTCGTCGTCGTCGTCGTCGTGATACTTTCATTTACAAAGGTTATTTCGTATAATAAAAGCGTTCGCAACCGCTAAGAAGAGCGTAAAATTTCGGAAAAAAATAGCCCCCTATACGGTACTTTGAAAATGTTTTACGCAGGGCTTATTATTACAGGGCGAAGATAACGCGCAGTAAAGTGGAAACTGACGGCTGTGTGAAATTTTCAGGGCGATATTTATTCGATATATATTGTGTAAAGTTGACAAAGCGTACTATAACGTTTTTTTTGTTGTTCTCTCACTCTCTCTCCCGCTTTTTTTTTGTAAACCGCGCCTTTGAATGAAAATAAAAGGTATTTTAACGCTGGAATGGCGAAATGATTGATGTATATTTCTAAATTCCTGCAAACATCGACGTGATAATTGAGATGCATTGTTCGCGAGTGCAATTGTCCGAGATATTGAATACCGCGTGGGAATTTAATCAGGGATTTACTATCGAGTGACTGATGTAACAAAGTACTGCGTACTGCACAATAGAGAAGCAAATTGAATCTACAAGGACTTAACAATATTAAAGTAGCTGTTTTAAAAGAACTGGAATTCTTTTATTATTTTACATATAGAAATTTTCCATTACAATAGAAAACTGCAAATTCACGTAGTTATGATAAAATTCGCGTTCTCATAAATAAAATGCCAATAACGACAGCAATATCAATTCAAATTATATATATATATGTATAGTACACTTTAACCGAGAGCAACTCTCATTTTATCACACTTCCATTCATTCAAATTAACCTCCTCACTCCTCCAGCTACAACGCTGCTCCCGGTTACACTCAATTTCCCCGCGATCTTAACAATCTCTCCTCTCTCTCTCTTTCTCCACCTCAGCCTCTCTTCCCTTTCAAATCGGAGCGAGCAGACTGGTGCAGGGCGATTCTCATCGGCACAATCGCGCCAGCAGCGCGCTCGCTTTCTGACGCGGATCCATACGAATTTAATAAAGGATTGTTGAGCGCGGACATCTGCACAGAGAAGAGAGACGCTCTTTTGCCTTCTCCACCTCCTCACCCTCCACCCTCTCTCATCCTTCTTCAGCGAGGATATTCCCTCTCCTTTTAAACGGATCTCTCTCTGTAAATCAGCGAGCCGTGCGCGCGCGCTCGCTCGCCTTTTCGCTTCTTCTCTTCCTCTCTCTCTCTCTCTCTCTTCTTCGTTTCAGAGGCTCCCCTAGGGGGATAACCCAGTACCGTCGCCTCGGTGCTTTCTTCGGTACTTCGCGCGTGGCTGCAACGGCGGCAGCGAAATCGACGCGAGCGATCTTTGCCTGCTGTTGCTAGCTCTGCCTTGGCTATTTTCTATTCTGCGAGGCGAGAATTTGGATTTTTCGAGCGAGAAAGTGAGAGAGGGAATGGCTGTTTCGGGTTTTAAGGGAGGTGAATGTTTAAAGATAGGGAGAGAGAGAGAGAGAGAGGCACGCGAGCGCGGATGTTTAACGGAGAATGGCGGAGGGAAATGAAAGATTTATTTGTGCGCGCTTTAGCGCGGGAAAGGGAATTGAATGTAGGTCAGAGAGAATAGAGAGAGAGAGAGGGAAAAAGCGATAAATAATGGCACACTCATTGTTGTTTAAAATTTTCTTTGTTAAATAAAACAATTTCATACTTTTATTCACGTGCTGGGATAAAAAACAACGTGTGTATTTTCATTCTGAAAGGTATATATAGTATGCTCAATAGTGAAACGGACTACAATTCGTTTTTTTTCCTCGATGATTCAACAAAAAAAAAACTCGAGTGCAAATTTGCTGGTAAAGCTTCCACTTCCTCCATCCGTCGATAGCGATATTAGTTTTTCAAAAAAGTACTCATAAAATCGCAGGGGCCGCGAGAGTGAGAGAGAAAGAGCTCTATGATTTTAACGGGAACGCTTTTTACGAAGCCGATAGGTATATATATATATACATATATATATGTATATATATGTATATATATATAAAACGAGTCTATTGTGCGCTATCTAAAAACCAATAAAATTTGTGTTGATTTTGGCCGTCGTCATAGCGAGCGAGGACCGCGATATCTCTATTTTATTTATTCATGCAAATAAAGAGAACGAGCGCGGAGTTTCCGTGGACTTGCTGACTTACAAAAATATGCGGCGATTTTTATAGAAATTTTCTTTTTCTTTTTTATTTATAATATACAAACGCGCGGGCAACTATATTTTATACAACTATCTATCTATATATATTTGTTAAAAATAAAATCGAAATATTGGAAGAAAAGCAGGAATACATGAATATCCGATTTTAACTTTATCATTCAATTTGTATATTCCGTTAAAATCAATATTAAACTTTAGAACCGCGTTTATTGTTACATTACGTATACGGTTATTACCGCATGTTATCACATATCATATATAGTATATATTTTCCGTTAATAGAATCGAGAACGAAAGCGTTTCTGAAACCTATACGTTCGACAAAAACCTATATACCGTTCTAATATCTCCACTCTCGCCCGTACAATTTTATAATCCTTCGTCTCTTCAACAACCGCCCCCCTCCCCCTCCCCCGACGGTATATATATACGCACGCGCAAAATTCCCAGCGCCAAAAAGGCTAGCAACCAATCCAATCGCTCGCACGATAATAAGAGCCATAAAGAGCGCGTAAATCTCCTATACTCCCCCGCCTAAAACGCGCGCGTAGCTTGCACGACTAAATAGCCGGAGCCCTGTATATACATACATATATAGGTATACACCTGTGCGCGTATATACTCGCGGGATAAAATCGCGATAATGTTTACAGCCTCGCGGCCTCACTCGCGCACTCGTTAGTGGCGTATGCGTGTATATATACACATCGCAGGTCCGATAACGAGGGCAACGATTAGCGAACTTTTATGCCCGCACGCGCGGCCAGGCCGCACAATGAAAGCTCGAGCGAGTGGGGATCGTATTTCGAGTGGCGATAGAGAAGAGAGTGGGATATAGAAAGATCGGCAGGCGCACGTTATTGAAATTTTTTCCTTTTTTTCTTTTTAAAGTTTCCACGTGCGGCCGTGGAAAGGCACAGGAAATTGAAAAAAAAAATAGTGCAGGTGGTGGGGATTTTTGAAATTCTTTTTTTCTTTTAAGGGCCGTGGTTAAATGTGAATCGTACGCTGGGATATTGATTCGGAAACGTTGTGTCATTTGGAACATCATATGAGGAAGGATTCGTTAAGTATACGTGATGATTGAATAACTGACTTTGATATATATTGGCAGGCAATAATCAGAAATTCGGAAAATCAAACGAATATAACGTGTAATTAACTAATCAATTATGAACGTTGAATATATGATTCAATTGTTCTTGGAAAGCTGTTAAGTATATCAAACACTCTTCCTGTAACAATTACCAAAAGAACACATGAAAAAAAACGAAAACAACAACAACAACACATACACAAGACAATTCCTGCGTATATATCGCGTCCAAGTGTTGTACCGCGCTTGACATTTTCGAATCCATTAAACCCACCGCCATTCATCACGCGGTACCACCAGCACAGCCATAAATACAGGTATCACTTCCCCCACGGCCTATCCGAAAAAATTGACATTCCTACACACACACAATACCACACACGAAACATGCATCCGACGTACTAATACCTACAGCTGAATCCGAAAGGGCCACCCACTACCTACATACATACGTGTACATACGAAGGGTTGCTTCGTAGAGCAACAGAGCGGCGACTGTGGCGGTCCGATAACGAAGAGCAAACGAATGATATCCGCTGAGATATTGATGCCTATAGGCGAATGCTCGTTGCTACTACTACTACACGGCGGTAGGGGTTATCGCCTACGCGAAATGCAATGCCGACGGTGTGTAGGGAAAAATTCTTTTTGTCCGCGCGGCGGCGACGATATTTTCACGCGCGATTGAATCGCCATCGTTACTATATGGCTGGTTATTTATTGCGACGAAAAGGGGGTATAAGCGCGGAGAAGAGACATCGCAGGAAATTAATACGGCAGTATAGTATATGTATTGGAACGAGTGCTTTGTATTGGCGCGAATTAAAAGTTAATTAAATGCAATTATTGTTATTATTCTTTGGAAATTCGGCGCGGAGTGTATACGAGAATTCATTTCACACGGTTGTTCGTTTTACAGTCTATATATATAATATATGCGTATGCACATATATTATATATTTGATATTGGAGGGTTACCGAAACACGATGTATTTCCGCTTTGGATATAAAATAATTCGGATTACGCGCTTTCTATACTATACACGCATTGTGTACAACGATTTTACGCAATTCGGTTCGGTTATTTCACTTGGCGATCATTTTATAGAACGCGGGTTGTTAAAGGGACCAGGAAACTACGCGAAATGCGCGGCGTGTTCCTCTAGTTAATTATTGCAGGGGTCAGCGTATAGAAAGAGATTTAATGATTTGGGCGTGTGTAGCGCTGAGAATAATGCGGGAACGGTTCAATGATTACACGAGTGCGGAGTGCGCACGTGTCAGGGGGAGAGAGAAAGAGGATTAAGCGTTCGGAATGATCATGGTCGAATGTGTACGCGAATCGCGTCTACGATTATCTATTAAAATTTTATCGTATACGTATACTTAACGAACGTGATGGGGATATTAAGATGCTTTTGTTCGATTCCTTTCGCAAAGGATACCGTTGAATACTAAGTCACGTACCTCGCTAATTTCTCTGTTACATACAGAGGAAAAAAAATTCTACTCGCCACCCGTATCAATTAACAGAACCTCGATAGATATATATACATCCTCTGTAATGACAGTACTGGGTATACCTCCGGAACCGCGTTATCCATGAGAGAGAGAAAGAGAGAGAGAGAGCCCACAAAAAAAGAGAACGAGCCGAAACGGACTTTATTGCCATTATGAAAGCACCGGCATGGCAGCTGCTCGTCGTTATCGGTTATATACACGTACGTACACGTGCGATACAGTGAAAGCGCACACGGCATTATTGAATAAAAAAAAACCCTGTATACGTATATATCTGTATATATCTTTCCCTCGTTGAAATGGTACGTGTATACATGTAGGTATGTATGTACGAAGAGAACGGAAGTGTACGTACGTTTCTCTCCCTCTGGCTGTTGCTGCTGCTGCTGCTCGCTTTTTGCGAGTGATTACTCGACGCGAGCGTTGGAGAGTATAACGAGCGCTTGACTATGAAAATTAAAAATCAGAGCGCCGTGGAAAAAATCGCGAACGGCTTAATTATTATGCATATACGCCGGTAGAGGGAGAGAGAGAGAAGGTGGATGAATAAAAAAAAAGGGAGGAAGAAACGCTGGTGTATCGATGATAAAGCGACTTTTTATTATCTATACTCGTTCGCGTTGTGCGCATTACCGATATATCAGCGTGTATTTTTTAACATTCTCCGCTTTTTAATTTCGGATGGGTTGATGAGAGGCTGGAACTATACTTTTCGGGGAATAGAGAGAGAGAGAGAGAGAGAGATTGATTGGGGGATGACGAAGGGTGGATTCATTAACGCTAAACATCGACCGCGCAAGCTAATTTTATTTGGCTGATTACGGGCTGGCGAAGTGGCCTTTTAGATTTAATTACATATTTGAATTGAATTCGCTGAAATGTATTTATGGCGGATTAAAGGACTTTTGACGAGATAAAAATGAAGCCCCGGAATGGAGATGTAAAATTTACTGAATTTTACGCGTTTGCGATTGAATTAATTATAAAAGATCACATTAGCTCTACTGTAGCACGTGTTTTTAGAGTATAAGTCATTACTTTGTGAACATTGGTGATGAGAGATTTTTTTTTTAAAGTTCCAAGTTTAATATGTCGGAATAAAAAGTTATTTTATAAAAAAGCTCATTTTTCGTATGTGCTTTTACTAAAGTAAATGAAATAAAAGAAAAGTTTAGCTCGAGTAAACGATAATAAAAAGAAAAAGGATTTCGATGAACAATTTAGCCTTACCACTACCAGAACTTCCTCATCTTTTTATACCGAATAATATTTCGTTTACAATAAACACAATACCATCAATCGTCCACCTCGTAAAGCCCGCACAGACACGAGCGGAGCAAAAAAATACTTTTATCGCCGCGCTCACCCGAATTTACAATACCCAAATAAAGCACAACAATCGAAACGGAAATAATACTCTCCATAATCGTTTATCATACACTCGCGCGCCGAGAGAGGCGAGAGCAATTTTTTCCCCTCTCCCGAGGCGGCCCTGAAAAGAAAAAGCGGCCAACTCATGTTTTCTCCTTGCATTACAGTTCACACATACTTATACATACATATCCTATATACGCACACACACACACACACACACACACACACACACACACGTGTATGTGTGTATACTCCTTCGCGTGATAAAAAATCCGCGTCGAAAGATATTCCCTTTTACGGCTCTCTTCCACCTACACGTATATATATATATATATATATATATATATATATATATATACACACACACGAGGAAAAAGCGAAAGAGAGAGAGACAGAGATACACACACGCTTAAGTATATTTTCCAATATAGATAAGATGTATCGACAAATCGCGGCAGTTTCTCACGCGCCCTCTCGCGCGCTCGCGCCAGCGAAATCTGCGCGAGAGAATACATTGCGAGAGAGAGAGAGAGAGAGAGAGAAGCGCTAGCTTTCTCTCTCACTCTCGCCATTCCGACGCTTAAGCACCTCGTATATCGCCGGTGATTTGACGAGGGCGTACGCGCGAGAGGAAGAGCCTTGCCAAGGAGGGAGAGAGAGAGAGAGAGAGACAGACGCAGACAGACAGAGCAGAGCGCGTCGGCAAGAAAAATAGAGAGAAATGAGCAGCCAGCGCCAGATGAAATGGAAGCTGGAGAGAGAGAGAGAGAGAGACAAAAGCGTCAACGTGTGCTACTGCTTGGATGTTTGCCTAGCTTGTTCGTGCACTATAAAATTTTTCCGCAGTCTTAGGCGAACGATAAAGTAGTAGAAGTAGTAAGAGAAGGAGGGGGAAAAAAGGTTGGCGTTATTAAGCTTCCCGGGAATCGATATGCTGAATTTATTAATTTTGAAATTCGAATGCCGAAGTTTAAGGTTCAAATAATGCTACCGCCGCCGTGCGCTGCGCCTAGCGAGCGCTAATGAATTATGCAGTTACAAATTCGGCGCGAGAGAGAGAGAGAGAGAGAGAAGAGAGCGAGTGCTGAATTATTCATGAAATTTGGGTGATTTAGGGGCGGGAGGAGGTGGTGAGACACTGAAATTTTAACCACATCAAGTTTTTGAAGAGGCTAGGTGGAGGGGAGGGGGGGATCTTCTTTGCGAGGTTTATTTTTAACCGACGGACACGTAGTTTCAATTAAGAGTCAAAGTCGTATAACGAAAACTGCAGCAACAGCAGCTGCGACGGCGGCGTTATTGCTTGATAAAGATTGTCATATACTGAAAGTGGAATAATATTCCACGCGGTCGTTATATGTGTGCGTTGCATACGGTGACGATGAAATTTTCAGAATTATCGAAAAATGTGCAACGAAAGCGAACGAGATTCGTGCTCGAGAAATGTCATTTTTTTTTTTTTTACCAAAGAGCAATGGATTATGGAATTCGAAAATTTCAGGACGATTCTATTTACGGGATAGATTTTTTTGGGGGGGAAGGAGGAGAGAGAAAAAAGGTCAGGGAAATTTTTACTGCCACGATTTTACGTCTGCAAAATTTCCGGGTTTTGCGCGGGAAATCCAATAAACAAAAGTGCTTTAAATTTGGACGAGGTAATTCTTTTTCGAGTTCGGGAGGAGAGAAAAAAAAATATCTATATATATAAAGATATTCAAAAGCGATAAGGTATAATGTAATCAGTGTTTTATGCTTTACAAAGGCATCATTTTACGTTCGCCTGCGCTGTAATGCGCTTTCGCCCATCCCTCCCCCCCTCCCCCCGCGCCATTTACCTGATAATTATTAATATATTCTGAGCTTAATTATTTAAAAGCTTAGTTTGCAGCGCTCGCATTAAATATTCAGCCAAGTGATACCATTAATAAATCAATACAAAATCGAGGATATCAATATATATGTAATATATATTATACATCAAAGTAAGGCTACACAATCTATTTACATATATGATAATTAGTTATCCAAAGTTTCATCAACATTTTATCGACTATATATATAATACAACTAAAAATGGTTCCAACCAACCAGAGCTCAATCTCAAACCAATAAACTAACCTTCCACGGTTCCTCACCAACCAAAATCATCTCCAACCCCTCGCTTCACCATATACCCTTCTAAAAAAAAATCTCTCTCTTTCGATCTTTCTTAGAAATCTCCGATATCTCCTCACCATAACCTTAAAAAGGAACGAGAGAACCAGCACGACACAGCCAGCATCCACTCCCGACCTTTCCAAGCACTTTCTCTCTCTCTCTCTCTCTCTCTCTCCTGTCCTTATCGGTCACTTGCATTTACAGCGTAATACGCGGACTATCTTTGCGATCACATGCGCGAGTCGTAAAGCCGATAGGACGACGACGGTGGTAGCAGCAGCAGCAGCAGCAGCGGACGCGCGCTTCGATATCTCCTCGTAAATAAAAATGAATCGCCGTGCACGCGCGCTCGCGCTCTAGCGATAGATCAAGCCAACGCGCTTGCGCGCGCGTTCGACGATGCGAACAAAATAAAAGAGAATTATTGAGGAGGGAAATAAATCAGTAGACCTTCTCTCTCTCTCCTTCTCTACTACTACTACCGGTATATAGGAAAGGTATATATAGAACGAGGAGTGGATGCACATACACGGCTACTCCTCGATCGCGTGAAGGTTCAAAATGAACGCGATAAGGGAAACACGTGTTGAGCACGTTCACGCGCGTACTGTATATATATATATATATACCTGTGTGTGTATGTGTGTAAGAGAGAGAGACGCTTTTTCTTCTCACGGCGTATATAGCCACCCCCACGGTTTAACCGCATCCTTCGACTTTTATACAGACGACGTCGATCGGTTCTCTCTTGCTCTCTCGCCTGTCTCGAGAGTTCGTGGCCTTGTGCTGCTGCTGCTGCTGCTGCCTTCGGGTTTCTCCTTCTTCTTCTTCGCCTCCTTCTCCTTCTGGAGGCAGCTTTTATTGTGGTCGCGCTGAGCGAGGGAGACTTTTTTCTTTTTTTTTAGGGGTAGAGCGTTTGTTTTTGGTCGACCGACCGGCCGCGCGGATATTGCTCTTGGATCGCTTGGGTTCTTTTTTCGGGGAAGGGGGGAAAAGATTTAACGGCTGTTGTAACTTCTGGAATGAATACGGTATTCCTCGGTTATTTTAAGTGGTTGTTTATTATTTTTTGAAACTTTTAAATGCAGTTAACGGTAGCTAGAGAAAATGGTAATTAATGGTATTGTATTAATGATGTACCGGATTAAATAAGTCAGTTCATTACAAAATGTTGATATACTATCGTGAAAAACCGAAACCCATAGACACTTAAATTTTCAATTTTTTCAAACCAGTTGTCTGATAAGATGAAGTTTAATGAATTTTTTGGCCAAATGGCCATAAAAAAATCCGCACATTTAATTTATTTTTAAAATTCAATTTGTCCGTGCCGAGAGAGAGAGAGAGAGAGACAGAGTTACCTATATATTTGGCAGGGTGGAAAATAACGATTTCATTGTAATTTATATATAGTAGAGAGAAAGAGAAGATACTGCAACTGACGTGAGGAATAATTTAACGCTTCAATTGCAAATTGTTCATTCAATTTGGCTAAATAATCGATGCGGCCGACGCCGTCCACCCCCGCATTGCCTCCAACGACTATTTTCATCGGTCGTATATTATGATTGTTGAACTATATCATTCCATCCTAGACACTCCGTAGTTCTCTACTTTTCAATGGGTTTAAAATAGAAATGAACCACCTTTTCAGCGTTGATTAGAACCGCGAGGGAACAACGATTCGCTTACAACTCATCAATATTAAATTATTGAATTAATATTAATATATACTTTTCTGGCCGATGTCGTGGCTTGTCATAAATTGACGACACCCCAGGTCTACGTTGAAACTACTCTTTTAAAAAGACTGGGGGGGGCTCCCCCTTTCTTATACAACTTGCGAGACACGCCTATTCACAATTCTATGAATCCATCAAATATTCATCCCCTCCATTCAGCTCCTAATTGAATAAAAATCTTCCCTTCCCCAGGGTGGAAATTCACTCTGTAAGAAATGGGAAATAAGTTAGTGGATGGCAGTGAGAAATGTCTATAGTGTACCCGGTATAAGTGAAACACTTTTTTCAATCTATTTCTGTCGTTCAACGGAATCGCGCTAGCTTTGAAATATCTGCATTAAATTTTCATGGTATAGTTCGACTAAATATTGTAGGACGTTCATTTATATGTCATTGTTTACTACGCGGAAAAAAATAATTACATGGTATTATATATAAGTTTATCTGCTCTAACAATAACGAGTAATTATTTTTTATTTTAAAATGCCAATTTACAGTTCAGCTCAAGTTTATCGAATATAAACGTTTTATTTGTAAATAATCTAAGATTACAGATTAGATTAGTTTGTGAATTCTTAAATTATGCGTTTTGAATATCAATTCCTCACCTGATATAAAACAAAGTTTATAATTTCATTATTTAATTCTTCTTCAGTTACTCTCAGAATCAATAACCCATTATAGAATTCCTAATATCTCTATCGACTACTAATTTTAATAAGCTCGGAAATATCTAGAAATCACTTCCCCTACTCTACTAATAAACGTTGGAACCCAATCCAGCAAAAGAAAAGAGTTGAAATTTGTTCCATTTTTTCTTAACCCAATCCAACCACTACCCACTTTAAAAACACTCTTCACATCAACCAACTTTTTCCTTCATTCAAACAAAAAGAAAGTTCAACTCTCACCCCTGAAATCGAAAATCGAACGTAGGAAAGGAAATCTGCAGTTGTTGGCCTTCAATTAGCGCGAACCCCTGGCCACGAGGTATAAGATTAGAGGGAACTCACGCGCCAGACGGAAAGACTAGCTATATACGTATATGGAAAATGGACGGGCGAGAGAGAGACAGAGAGACTGGCAATCAGGATAGCGCGACGCGACGCTTAATTGGCGGGGAGAGAGAGAAAATGCGAGGCGCAGAGGTCAGGAGTAATTCGATATCTATCGACGCGAGTTTTACGTGGAGGATGGACAGATGGGTAGAAGGACAGGAATCTTTGGTTGTGGAGAAATGGGAATTTCGATGGAAATGATTTTTTTCATGGATGATAGAATATATAAGTAAAATATTGTAATTGTTTCGAATTTATGGAAAATAAAATAAAAGAGAGGTAAAATGAACTGCAATTGCTAAATATAATAAATTTTCAATTTATATTGTGATGATAGTATTTTGCAGAATGGAAACTTTACTTGATAAGCGCTGCACAATCTCAAACTGTTATTTCTAAAAATGAATAATAAAATCAATTCGATGTTCAACGAGTTTCATTTATTTCATTATACTACAGAAAATCGATATGCTTTGGAATCCTTTATGAATAATTTAAAAATATATATGTGCGTTGGTTTATGCGTCTGTAACAGTAATTAATTATTTCTACTGGAGTTATTTAGCTTTTATTTAACATAATATTTCTACTTATTCAGTATTATTATTTTTGAAGTTATGCTAAATGTTTTTATCCTGTAATTCAATGATTCTACCAAATAATATTAATTATTTTATAAAGCAGCGAGTATGAAAATGTACCATTCTTTACATGGTTTCATCATGAAATTCAATAATCTTTTCAAATATTATTAATTAATTATTATACTAAGAATCGAGTATTACCGTATACCATGATAATAATAAAATATTTTATAAATTAATATTTTATTTAAAAAGTGATAAATTCATTTAATAGGTATAATAACCTGTAACAAATATGTAAACAATTAACAAATACATATAAAAACAATCTTAAACAGTAGGTACAAATTTTTTCATTTATCATTAAGGTAATGTAGAAAATTTAAATTTAATTACTCACAACCTTTTTTTTCATTTCCCGATAAATAAATTTCCAAAATTTTTCTGCAATTCTCATTATAACGCTAATAATAATTCATTGCGCCGAGTACGACAAACACGTCCACCAGCTACATTATTCCGGTAAAATGATCGACATTTACGGTAATTTGAACAGGCAATGGTATATTGCTTAGTTAATAGAATCGCATTACGATGAAACATGGAAGGCTCGTAGCACGTGCGTTACGGAATCGTTACCCGCTATTAGTAATATTGCAAATACCACTGTAAAATTAAACACATACACACATATTATATACAACGCACATAATTACACGTCATTAGAGATCAATCCAGGGCCTGTACAGAGCCAGAGCTTCTATATATATATACCACGGCTGGGATTCGCCTTTAGAAGGACATGATTATACAATGGGACATATATACGTACATATATAATATATACGAAGGGCCCATATCTGAAGCAATTAGTGCAAGATATTGTTCTCAGTATTAAGCGTGAGCATTCCAAGTGCGCTGGTTATTATAATCTAGTAATCAAAGTGTGATTCCTTATTTATGATCTAATATTGCGTTACATCAATTGTACATAGTATCTCATAGCATTGTCTTTGAAATAGATTACCTGCGTACTTGAGATAACATTGTATATTCATTGCATAATACATCTCTTTAGTACCTTTAAAATCTAAACAAAGACTCGAGAAATTCGTATAGCTAAAAAGTCAGCTTTGTAGCATAATTTCAGGCACTTCTTCCAGCTATTCTTTTTTTTCCTCCTTTAAAAAAAAGGCAAGCTTGGCAGCAATTAAGATCCTCTTTTGTCCTTACTTTCAAGACGGAAAACAAAGGTTCAGCGAAGAGTCTGAAATTTTCCCATTACCTTGATCACCGTCTTTCTCTTCCCATCCAAAACATTTACCTAAATTATCTTACCAAATCGATCACTAATAAATAATCCATATAAAAAATATTATTTTTACCTATACACGTCCAACTAAACTAAACTCCTACTACTTGACCTCCTTCCTCCTCCTCCTCCACCTTCTACTCCCCAAAAACTGCACCTCAAACTACTACAAGTACCTCCGCGCAATCCCCTCTCAATTAGCTCGTACTTACAGCCTCCCTACCGCCCCCAAGTCCATCGACGTTCTCGACACATACACACATACACACAGACAGCTTCTGCGCGTGCAACTTACCCTCCTGTACACGTAATAAGCAACTTCGTCGAAATACCTCCGACGACTTAACTGCTCGCGCGAGGGGTGCGAAAACCTCCCTTCCCTTCGTCATTAGAGCTGGAGCGCACACGCGCGTGCCAAAACCAGCCGTCCTGACTTATCGCTTGTATATATATATATGTACATACATACATATCCAAGCGCTCGTGCAACTGTCTGTCAATCAAACGCTCCTCTCGTAGCCACAGCCTGCGATAAGATAGGAGAGCTAGAGCTATAGTCGATCGCGTTTACGCATCTAATTGCACGGCAGAGATATATATATATATATATATGCGTGTGGAATATACAGGCATATCACATATATATGTGTCTATCAGTATATCCATATGTATATATGTATATGCATTATTATCATTATTGTTATTGTGTTGAGAGGGGGGGGGGGGAGTTACTAAGAAAGATGAAGAAGTTACCGGTGGCGTGGGAGTTTGCAGGATTATGAATGAAATCGCCGCGTGGCAAAAGTTCAGCGCGAGAAGCGGTTTATTTCAAATTCCGATGACTTTAACCCAGTCGCAGCGCTGCTACCAGCGAATATATATATATATATATATATATATATATATAAGAGAGCAGCAAGAAGATGTCTCGATTTTTATTAGTTTAGCCGGATATGAATCGCTCGTTTGCTTTCTCTCTCTCTTACTCTCGCGCGCGAAGCAGGAGAATATTCGGTGACCCGGATTTTGACGGAATAATTACGAGTCGCGTGCTCGCGCGTGGGCCGTGGATATTGAATTTGTTTAATGTTTCATGCGCAGTGCTGTGTGCCGCCATTCGCCGCCGCTCTGCAAAGCTCGCGATTGCATATAGGCGGGCGTGAGAGCTCGTCTAGATGAAAATAGTTTGCGTACAAGACAATGGGAATAAATTATGAGAGATTATAGCGCATAATGTTGGCTTGTTTTTGCTATCGCGAAGATTGTGATAAATACATATATATGTATATAGTTGTATAAGGGTACTTTTTAAATTGAAATTAATTAAAATTATGCTATAGGTGCGCTTTAATAGTTGATTTGTCGTAAGATTATAAATATAAATATATAATTCACATTCGCTATACTCATCTCCGACTTCATTCTCAGGTGTAGACAACATTATAATGCTAAACCTTAACCCGAAATCTGCCACTACCAAACAACCATATAATAAACCATCGAAACCTCGACATACCAGAGGGCGATCTTTTACCCTCGCGTAACAAAGCAATATAACGCGAATCCCCTTGCGTGCGTGCATATACATATATATAGCTACGTATACGCACACAGCGTCGCGCTTGCTTTCATTCGTATATACAGAGCTGCATATATACATCGCATTGTTCCAAGCTCGCGCCCGCGCGCGCCGCAGGCCAGTTCTACGCGTCTATATAGGTATCGGTAATTGGCCGGTCGGATCGGATTACGAATTCTAATCATCGCTCGTACATATATATATATAGATGCCAGATGGTGTCGCGACCATACAACTGCACTCTTGTTATTCCGACTGTGCGATCTCCCTGCGGAGATAAACGCGAACGCGTGCAGTTCGTAGCGCCCAAAGTAAACCCGCGCCGCGAAGGTAAACACACACTGCGCCTGCAACGAGGACGAGGAAACGTTAATGAAGATCCGCGCGTGCGATTCCCAATCGTGAAGAGAGAGAGAGAGAGAGATACCAACGTCAATCAGATGTATATATATATATGTATTTCGTAGAAAGTCGTCGCGAGGAGAGTCGACCCCTTCAAAGGCTTTTGCGAAGTTGAGTGCGAGTGAGAGAGAGAGAGAGAGCGAGAGAGTTTGTAGGTAGGGGAGAGAGAAACTCTGCCGTTTGACTGACAGACACCGGCATGCCGACAGTAGTTCGTGTACCTATTTATCGTGACGACGAAGGGAGGAAGAGGAAGAGAGAACGAGAGAGAGAGAGAGAGAGAGTAAACTGCAGCGTAAGGGAGGCAAGCGGTAGTGGCTCGCGTGTATGTATATCTGTATACGTATATTTGCCCGTACGCTCACGTAGGGGTGCGCGCTAGCACGCGAGATCGATCCTCTCTCTCTCTCTCTCTCTCCCTTCGTCGGACCTTTTTTTGGCGAGGTGAGAGGTCGTGTGCAGAAGAGAGAGAGAGAGAGAGGGAAAGGAAATCTTCCGTAGAGAATGTGAGTCGAGAGCCGGAGATGGGTAGTAGTTTGAGTTTTCGAAAAGTTCGAGAGACAGAGAGAGAGAAAGCAGTTGTGCGAGTTCTCGTATATAGACGACCATGTCTATATGTGTGTGCGTAGGATACGCTGTCGTATACGAAGGAATTATTTTGACAGCTGATGAATCGCTCAGGAGGCGCTTGGTTTTTGTGATGAGTGCGCGAAGAGATACGCGAGGTAGAAGTATGAGCGTAGGAAATGATGGCAAGTGGGCTGTGTGCAAGAGCCTGAGGAATGGTTTAACGTGATATCTTGGAGGAGGATAATTTTTGCAGAAAGGTCGTTGTATGATTTTGGAAATTACATTAGAGCGTGGGAAATGTGCAATGAAATGGTTGTGCTGGTGTAATTTTACCTGGAGGTTAAAATGTATAAATATATGTAGATAATGTAATTACACATGTAAATACAAAATTTACGCTTGTAGAATTTAACTTATAAATGTTTGTATGAATAATATATTACACAATATTCTGGAGTTTCGTTTTTCACTGGTAGCGCATCGTAAAATAAACGAGCTTCGAACATAAACAGTTTAAATAAGGTAAATATTTTGGTGGCAAAGTAGCACACGCGGTCATAATGTGTAAAGTAATGAAAATGAAAATTACGTGTCTTTTATTCCCACCAAAAACAAGAAAAATAAAAAAAGTAAAACAGACACTATACACCATCTCAGTAGAAAACTACCAGGTACGATCCGACACCCTTCGCAGGCCCCAACACCACTTCAATTTCACCTTATCTCCAAAACATACTCTCTCTCTCTCTCCTCTTTTTCCTTTAACAAAAACAGAGCTAAGATTTCACAGTGAACTCACGCGCTTGCATGCCGCGCTAGATTAAACTCGCTCGCTCTCTTTCTCCTTCTGTATACGTATACCCACATACTAAGCGGAAAAGAAATTTCGCAATTGCCACTTCTGACGAGCGCAATGCATCCTCCTCTTCACGTGTATGTATGTATATATACTATACCCTACTCTCTTTCTCTCGGAAAATCGTAATTGGCGAGGTTGTTGTGCACGGCTCTCTCTCTCCCTCTCCCCCTCGATTTCGTTCTCGCAGAAAACAAACATCGTGGCCGTAATCTCTAGGCTTATATTCTCGGAGTTAAACACATTGCGCGTTTCGCCGGCGCGCACGCGAGAATTCGTCCGCGCACGTGTGTACTTTACTTTCGCGTGCATAATGCGAGGGTTGGGAGTGGGAAGGGTGAAGAATGATTAGCTTGGCGAATGATTGATTCGGGGTGATTTTTATGACGATGGTAAAAGGGACGTTTGACGAGTATGGGAGGGGCTGATATATAAATAATGGTGGGGTGATTATTTTCAAATTTTCCGCTCTGTTGTGAGTGTCGTCACCGTGTGTGGTCGATAAGTAGTTTTTTTTTGTACGTTTATTTACTTTGGGACTGGATAATTTGTTATGGTTTTGGGAGTAGGACAAGGATGTGATGATGATAATTTTATTGAAAAATTTGAAACGTTTTTTTTCTCATTTGTTTATTTGTTTGAGGTATATGATCAGATAATAAAAACAAACATTATTAATTAAAGTAACTAACTTTTTTATCTAATTTGTCACTAATTAACTAGATAGGCAAATTATAAATGAGCTACTTTGTCAACTATAATCTTGGTAAAGCTACCTAATTTGTTATTAAATTTTGGCAAACGATATTCGTTAGCTATGCATTAACTAATTTATTATAAAAAATAAAAATATTTAATGTCAAGAAACGATTTCTACAATACCTCGGAAAAAATTAATAGTCTTTAAAAAACTGAAGAGTAAGGTTAGGTATACTTCACCGCAATGAAAATATGTTCTCCTTTCTATACTTTTCAGCATTTTTCGTCCCATTCCACTGAACTAAAATTATTAATAATTTAAAGTATAAAATAAAAATACAATTAGTTTTAATGGAAATTAATATAATATGAAGGATGAAGGATATTTTCTAGAGACATTATATACGATATGTACTTTTTCAGTATTTTAGTCTCAGTCATAAGCTTACATAAAAAATGAGTAAAATTTTAGCCAGATTAAAAACTAAAAGCGTGATATTATTACCAGAGTTTCACAGTATATTTAACAAAATATTAATCATGTTCTAGAATTTAGTTAATTCATTTAGCTAAAATATACTAAAAATATCTACTAGAGTTTGTTATAAATCTATAACAAAAATCTAATAAAAATTAAATTGTTCTACACGTGGTCTCAAACTTTCACAATTATACAACATACTTATAGTTACATGATTATTCGAGTGAAAAAAAAATGTTCAATCTATTCCCTTATACGATAACAATATATACGTATAACAATTCCCAGTCAACACTTATATATACAATATTCCCTACATCCTTAGCGGTATATTTATTGCTACAACCCAAAAGACACTCATCATATACACTCTAACTCTCCATAAAACTGTCTAACCGTCATCAAGCAACGCACAATACCCAACCGCACTAAATAAATCACATTCATCCGCAGGCATCTTTTCTATACTAAAAAACTCACCAAGCCCAGACAAACACGCATACCTACAAGAAAGCCTCGCTATATATACACACACCGAAAATCCCCTAAACCCCGCTATAGCTGTCGAGAAATTTTCCTTCCTATCAGGCACGAAAGCGCGAGGTGAGCGCGACAATACGCTACAAGCCCTAACCCACGCCAGTGAACCATAAATTCAGCGAAGCCGAAGACGTTTGACGAATCGGCATTGGGATCTTCCCGATAGAATCACGCGCGAGCCTTTCTCTCTATCTATCTCTGCCTTCCCGATAAACGTCGAAAGAGAAGGAGAGAGAGAAAGAGAGTTTAGAAGTTTTAGAGCCAGAGAAAATCCGCATGTTAATGAGATCGCGGAGTGAATCAATTCCCGGCTAGAGCGCGTTCACTCGTGAGAGAGAGAGAAAGAGGGAGGAAGAAAGAGAAAGCCGGCTTTCCGCTTTCAAGGAGGGACGATAGTTGCGCAGCTGATTTACGAGGAGATTCGCCTTTTTCTCCCTCTCTCTCTCTTCTTCCCTCGCTTTATTAGGATAGGGAATTTTGCAAGGGAAGGAAAGGAGACGTATGGTACGACTGTTCCGGAAACTGTCAAGTGTATTAGGGAAAAATTGTTTTCAAAAAGTCTCTCTCTCTCTCTCTCTGCATGTGTAACGTGGCAAGCAGATGCGACTTTGGACCAAGTTTTTGTTTATGGGGATTAGCGAGGACGCGTGGGTACCCAACTGCACGGAAAAGTGACCCTTTCTACGTACCAGCTAAGGAGGGGAACAGCGAGTAGGTACAATCGTAGAGATTTCACGGTAGAACGAGAAGAGCATGAAGTCAAGGAGAAAAAAAAGAAAGGAAAAAAGAGAGAGAGAGACGAGGTGGAAGAATAAAAATTGCACGAGTTGGGTAAATATTCTTGTTTCTTTTTTTTTTACGAGGCACGAGGTGAGCGAAGCCGGGAGTGAGAGAGAGAGAGAGAGTAGCGCACAATCGATAGCTAACCCTTCCGCGTTGAAGCTTAAGCCTTTTTCGCTTGACAATGGGGATCGGAATCTTTACGGATGAATAATTTTTTGAAGAATTTGTAGGCTTTCGGTGACGTTTTGGTATTTGCGTGGGGTGAGTGTTTTGGGAATATCTTTTTCTGATTTGAACGCTGCTTTATGTCAGTATGTATGGATTTTATTTAATAGAAGAAAAAGGTATATAGGTATAGGAAATATTTTTATAATAAAAACCGAAAATACGTTATACTTGTGTACCGTAAAATGATTTAAAAATGAGGAATAAATAAATAAATAATTTTTCGGTTCGTTTATGTATTTTTTTTTCTTCTTTACCAAGAATGACAGAACAGTAATATTTTGCATCAATGAATAAATAATGGAAGTGTATATAATTGTCATAAATATGATAAAAAAAATATAATATTATTTAGAATTACGTCGACGTTTGTCATTTGTTAATTTACACAGAGATTTATTCGCACAGCATTCTCTTTTACGTATTCATTCGAATTTAATAAATCATAATTGCAGTGACACATTTCTGTATTATTTTTTCCCTTCCTTGTATAATTAAAATGTATAAATACAAAACAATACTTTATGGAAATATAAATTTGCTTAATTATACACCTTTCAATACAACGTATATTTCAAAGTAAAAAATAATTAAAAGGAAAATTAAAAGTTTCAAAATAAAAAAGAAAAAAAAACACGACGTTCGTTGTTTTATAATCTGAAAATCGACTAAATCAGCGTCGACATGATCAATACTAAATAGACTTTGTTTTACTACCTCCAATCGTACACTGGCATTGTTACATAAAGTGCTCTAACGCGAATCTAAAAGACAAGAGTTTTAATTATACTCAGCACTCTTCTCTCTCTCTCTCTCTAGGTAGCAAAGAAAAAAAAACAATTGAACCTGCTTTTGCAGGGGCAGCAGCAGCAGCACTCGAATTTTATCGCTCGATGTGAGTAAACTCATCTAATAAGGGCCGGAAGGCAATTGCTTTGTTTACGACAGTACTTGCCAACTCGAGTTTCTCATTGAGTGGCAGAGAGAGAGCGAGAAAGAGAGAGAGAGAAGGACTCGACGTTTTCCTTCGGATTGAAAATCCAGGAATCGTCTAACTTTCGCATCAAATCTAAAGTACGGAATTTACAATCTTATGAGCCACGCGCTCGCGCGCGAGTTTCTTATACGCAAGAGCAGAAAGTGGATATCTCACGATTGACGCTATACGAATGCACTGCCGTTTAACAGACTGCGAACAGCTTTCATCTACCAGTACCTTACCTTATTCACTGGATCACCGGTATTTTATTTGTCGCGGTTATGTTTACCATTATACTTTATATTCATCATCAGTTATCAGAAACCCAATATCCACCCTCTTCGTTCCCTTCAATAACCTTTCACTCATCTAATAAACGCATTCTTTGAAACACTATATAGTGCACCGTCCCCGTTAGAGACACACTCGCATATATACATACGTCTCGAATTCGCTCTATCCCATTGGAATCACGTTCTATACCAGCCGTACGCGCGCGAGAGTCATCGACCGAATGGTGAGTGTCAACCGTTACGAGCGAATAAGAGTGGAATAGAACTAGTCGTCGTGTTCCCGAAAATACCATCCCCCCTATATGTTTAACCTACCCCAAAACAAAAGCTCCTCTCTCTCTCTCTCTTTCTCTCACCATCAAGCAGCATCACACTCGATATTCATCACGCAACGAAAAAGCACGGTGAACATTCTCTCTCTCTCTCTCTCTCGTATCATCTTTCCCTCTCTCTCTCCACTTGACCTAGCCAGCGGCGCTCGCGAGAGCCAACACCTGCGAGAGTTCAACGCCTCCCTCCTCTCTCTATATATATATACATCCTCCCTCGCACACATTCTTTCAACACACCAACCTTGCGCTCTGCTGATGTATCTCCTGCTCTCTTCTTCTTCTCCTTCTCTCTCCTCTTCTCCTTCTCGTCGTCCTAGTCGATCCTTGTCCTCGTTCTTCTCTGCATCTATATGTATATATTTTCTATACACACGAGGCGAATTCTCAATCGTTCACCATTAGTTAAATTTATATCTTTTAACCTTCGGTTAATCCTTGCTTTTAGTTTCTCTCTCTACGTATCACACAAAACGCGTGCTTTTAGTATTATAGTAGATATTATAAAACAAGCGGGAGCGGCGTTCGCTCGCTCGCTCGCGTGCGTGATCTAACGGTTGATCGCTGCTAAGTATACTGCTTGCCTACTGCTCCCGGCGAGGCGTCGCGGCGCTCACTGCGGAGCCGCGACGGCGCACCCGCCCTTATAGCCACCCGCGTATACTGCCGTGCGCGCGTCGATGCTCTCTCTCTCTCTCTCTCTCTCGCGCGCTTGCCGCCGTCGACTCTCCCTCCTACTGTATGTACCCCGTCGAGCGTCGTACATGTGTGCGCGTATAGAGAGAGGGGAGAGTGGGGGGGGGGGGAGTCGAGACGCGCTTTTTCGGTCGGGATTGCGCGCGATATGGTAGGTGTATGTATATGTATGTATGTATATATGTACCTGTATGGTAGGTGTGTATGCAATTTTGAAGTATAGTATAGAACGTCGTGAAAAGCTGGACGAGGAAGTTGTTGTCGAGAAGGTGACGGTGGTGGTGGTGGTGGTGGTCGTGGTCGTTGTGTATTGTCCTCGGCGAATGCCATGTGGGCCAAGTGGACTGAGGACTGTGCGCGCGCGGAACGGAGTAGCGAGTATGACACTTGTGGGCTGACTCAATGGGATAATGTGTATGGAGGTGTTTTTTTGTGTGCTTTTTTTTCAAGAGGGTTTTTTTTTGGAGGCTGTAATTTTGAGATTAACGCCGGTATGAAAAAGCGAGAAATTGTTTTTGAAAGGTGGGGGGTAGATGTGGATTGGAAATTGTTGAACTTACAGAATTCTTGGAAATTACGAAATTTTTAAGGGAATATTTTGTAAATAAAAAATTCCGAAAAAAATGCCTGGAATTCGTAAGCATTAAAATAAAATAAATATAAATAAAAGTTTCGAAATGTGAGTATTTTTATTCAATTGTCCAATCAAATGAAATGAAATATTGTAAATATATATATTTTTTATTGCCAAATTAAAAACGAATTCTACCAGTACAAGTAATTGTTTCGTTTCTATTCGCTTAACAAATGAGTCTGACTAAATTTCAACAATGATCACTTTCTATCCAATGCACTCAAATCAATTGATAGTTTTAGTTTTACTGCGAATATTTAATTGAAAATAAAACTGCGAAGTATAAGAAATATTGCAGTTTATCAAATTGGTTAACCATTTTAACTAAAAAATAATATCAATTTCTCTTTAATACCTAAAATATTTCCATTACAGCACTGTTATTTCGATTTGGAATTGCAGAGCGAACGTTACAGCGAGAGCGTAATTCACTTACCCGAAATAATAACTCCAATACGGGGACAAATGAAAGGAATATATCGACAAAATGGTGGCGCTTTAAAAAATGCGTTTCGATACTACCCCGTCGTATAAAATGTAACGACTTTAATCAGCGGAAAAACTGTGACCGATATTGGCTCTCGCGCGCGCTGCTTCGCTGCCTGTGCACAGTTTTCCAGTTATAAAAGGACGCGCGCACGAAGCGCATGTAACTCGCTCGCACGCGCATGTGCGTGATAAATTTCCAGTCAATCGGCTCATTAGTTTCCGAGAAATCGCATCAAGCGTCTTAAGAACTGTCGGTCCCGGGAAAATAAGGAGTTTACAGCGTCTCACGAGCCATTTTCGTCTGAACGATGGGTAATAACGCCCAGGGAACTGCTGGTAATATTGTTTTTACATGGTAAAAGTGCTTTCCAGAGAAAGAATATGAAAAATAGTTACATTGTGATGAGCCAGGCTGTTATTGTATAGTAGTCGAGTCTCCTATACGAGTGAAATATTTTAGTATAATAACAATAGTTGTATAACAGAAAAACTCTAGGAATAGAAACGTAAATAGCAATTATTTACAGTTGTTGTATTTTTATTATAAATATAAAATAAATTACGCAATATTTGCGAATACATAGTCTTTTTTACAATCTACTGCTGTTATTTACAATTATCGATTTCAGCAAAATGAAAAAGAATGTAAATAACGGTTATTTATATTTCACCGTCGATTTATTTTCTATTTATTTATAATTTAAAACAATTTTTATTTTGCCATTTTATATTTTCTTATTTATAGAAGAATACATTGTTTAATTAAATTCCCATGCTACCTTTGGAAAATTCAATAAAGTCGTAGGAAATTGTTATTAAAATATACTTCACTAGAAGTTCCAACTCTACTTATTTTTTTTTTTTTTTTTTTTTAGAAAATACTACTTACCGACAAAATAATTGATTCACAGACAAGAATAAATCGTTCATCTCTAAAAACTTATGCATTCCTATATAACACGCATGAAATTATCCACCTAATCACAGCCCAACCCACAATTCTTCCCTCTCCACAGCCTCTGAACTTCACTTCCGATTCCTTTCTCCCAAACCCGATCCTCCATCCCTGCCAACGATTCCCAAACCACCAGCATCCAAATTTCACCAGCAGTAGTGCCACTTTTCCACGGTATTTTCGAAGGTTTTTTCACTGGCTACCAGGCCGATATTAAAGAACGCAACGCGGGACGCGAGCTCACCGTTCGATAACCATAACAATGCGACGCCGCTTCGCGAGTTTTTGTTTTTCGAGGGCCAGGTGCGAGGATGCGGTTTTGAACGGTGGGCGATTGTATGCGGTGAAGAGAGAGAGAGAGAGAGAGAGAGAGAGAGAGAGAGAAGGATATATACATAGTGCGCAGACTGCGTCTCGAAAATCCTCTCTCTCTCACTCTCGTTCTCTACCTTTTGCTATATAGCGCCAGAGGAAATGGCCGAACGCTGTCGGTTTTAGCCGTTGATAAGGGAACTCCAGCTGTATATAGTGTATTTGTTTAGCTCTTCGAAAAGTGCATTTTTACGGGTTTCTTTCACGTGCGCATAGATAATTTGTACGATTTATTGGTGTTAGAGAAAATTTTTTTTATTACACTAACAAAGCTATTAATATTGAATACTTTGTATTTATTGTAATATCAGTTCGACGGTTCATTTTTTTTGTTCAGCCTCCGCATGAAAGACAGATTTCATTTTTGTACATTCATAGGATATAGATTTTGATGGATGGCGAAAGAATGGCGTAGCGATGTCACGTTTTCGCCTTTTCACTTGCTAACTCTCTCTCTCTCTCTCTCTCGTTTTTCCTACCGACGTGCGAATTTCAAAATCGCGGGCCGTTAGTTTTTTTATTATTATTATTTTATCGCAAATATTATTTAGTTAACAATGCCCGATTGAAAGTATAATAAAATCATGTATTCTTCGGAAATTCGCATTTTAAATATCTATCTATTCATGCTATTTCTATATACAAATAACTCATAAACCACAAAATTACACCTACTACACTGGAAACGTCTTCTAAACCCTAAAAGTGACAAAAAACGGTGGGGGACAGATAAACCCAGCACGGCACTTTGTTATACCCCGAGTTTCCTTATTTACATCGTGTGTCTCTTTTGAAAAAAAAAAGAAGTAGCGTAGGCCACACGCGCGACATCATCTCGTAGTATAGCGCGGCAGCAATCAGCCGACGACGCGTCAGTCGTCTTGAAGGGGGACGGATAGACACGGACGTATACCCTCACGAACGGAGAAGGAAGGGGGATATATCCTATAACGTCGCCTCTCTGTGTG
Organism: Torymus tubicola; assembly: GCA_035583055.1. Taxonomy (NCBI): domain Eukaryota; kingdom Metazoa; phylum Arthropoda; class Insecta; order Hymenoptera; family Torymidae; genus Torymus; species Torymus tubicola. Next base: position 19,359,673 of record JAWWEQ010000055.1, on the reverse strand, counting down.
TATGTGTCCCTCCCCCATATATATATCCCGCTGACGCAGACGTATGTCCACCTGTCCCGACGGCTCTCCCACGGCATCATTAATTTATCCATCACCCCTCCTTGCTTACACACATGGTGTATATATATATACCGATGTTTCTAGAAGGAGAGAGAGAGAGAAAGACACATCTATGCGTATACACGCGTGCTTCTGAGGGCTTTGGAAATCGCGCGAAGCGGCACGTTAAAAAAGCATTCGTTTTCACCCCTCCGCAGCCCACGTATATAGAAGAGAGAACGAGGACGATGAGACTCGAGGATTTCTAGGGAGTTCCTCGACTCTTCGTACAGTGTCTCCCTTTTTCTTCTGTCGGCTGCTGCTGCTTTGCGGAGGGGAGAAAAAGTGGACGACGACGGTGTTGGTGGCCTTGAGCGCTGGACGCGAGGGGATGAATTTTGGATGAACTTCGGGATGTGTACCTTACACGTGGGGGTTGTTGAAGAGGAAGAAGAGAGGATGCATGGGGGTAGGAAAGGTGACGTTTTTATGGAGATTCGAGTGAATTATTTTTTTTTTGTTTTTTTTTTGTAGAGAGGAATTTGTAATCATATAAACAGACGTGCTAACAGTCAAATTATTATTTTTATTAAACTTGATATATTTTCCTTTTAACGCCATACTGATAAACTTCTTTTAAATGTAAAAATAATATGGTGACTACAAAAAATTCTGTTTTTTTCATCTTTTCCGATCTGATGTTTTGCCAAATGATCAATCAAATAATTAAAGTTCGTCCGAGTCATCAACCATACATATTATGTCTAATATAACTCTTGCTTTGTATACTTATAACGCGAGGTCATTTATACTTATCATATAGAAATGTAGAACGACAGTTGCTTTTTATTATTCTCCCGCATATTCTCTAAGTAGTACGAATCAACGTTCGTAAATACAATCATTAACAATAGCATCGAAAATAGATTTGTTCTGGATTACTATTCCAGTAGATCACATGTCATTCTAAATATAAATTTGTACTACTTACCTGATGCTCATCTATTTTCAAATAAATCATCTCTGATGGTTAGCAAATATCTATTTATTCAGTATACCTATCAATCTTACATCTTACACAATCGAGCGCGTTACCGAGTTCCGAGAAATTCTCATCCTTTAAATACACCGAGAAAATTACTTTTACAACATTAAAAGTCAACGTAGTATATTCCAACGTTACACGTGAAATCCGTTCTACGTCTTCAATTTCAAACTCATCCCTTTCAAGCTTGAATTACAACGTAATTATATAACCATCGTAGCAACGACAAAAACTCGCCTCTGTTACACGTGACAACCGTTTTCAGTTACACACCCATATACCCGTGAGTTGACTCTTTTGCATAAACATATGTGACTATCGCTGTACAAACGAGATAATTCCCACGACAAAGATCCTCTTTTTCCTCTGTTTCTCTCCATCTACTGCTGACGTTTCGTACCTCGAGGTTATATACTCCCGCGTGCGGTCTTTGTGCGCGCGTGAGTGGACGCGAGCGAAATAACTTTTCCACGTCGCGTAATAAGGAAAATTATTATTTGTTTCACGATGCGCCCGTGGCACTTAAGAGCCTGCGAGTGTATATACTTTGACGTTGGCAATGGGAATGAGTGGGGAAACGATGGTGGGGAGGATATTTCGTGATTGCATAATAAGACGAGGGGATTTCAACAAGATGTACATTTATTTAAGCTCCTTACGTACTTGATAACAAAATAAACTTTTTCCTCGCGGGTTTCTGCTTCTTCTTCTTCTTCTTCTTCTTCTTTTTTTACATCTCCTCTTTCTCGCTCGCCCGCTCACACTCATTCTTTGCTTTTTTTCCACTCTTCTCGTTCGCGCCGATACGCGCCACAGAGAGACGCGCCCGCGCGCGCGGCAAACTTCATTTCCCATCCGCAATTTCCCGCCGATGCAAATGGGCATACAGACGCGCGCGGAGCCGCGATTCATTTCGCATTTTTCATGCCTTGCTTTTACGTGTAAATGTCTGTACCTCTGTGTGTGTGTATGTGTCTGGATGTGAGGGTGTATAAAATACGAAATACATAGTGAACGGTATAAACCGGCAGACATTCTTCCATCTATCCTCTGCGTCACTTTTTTCCTTCTTTTTTTTTTTTACAAAATTACAAAAAAGGGGAAAAGAAGAATCTCTATCTTTCTACTGGTATATAAACGAAAAGAATGATGTACAGAGTAATTATCGTTACACGACGGACAACCATAAACATCTCTCGAAAGTACATGAAACTCTCTCTCTTTTTCTCTCTATCTCTCTTACTCGTGTTTATACTCCGCTAAATGTACAAGGTATTAAAATACGTGTTGTGGTAACTCCATCATGTCGTTGTTTCTCGAGTTTCTTAAATCCTATAACGGAAAATGCTCGTCGTCACATTCTCTTTCTCTCTCTCTCTTTATCTCTCTTTTCATTCTTTCGCGCTTTCTTTTTCTCTCATTCTCCACGTGTACCTCGTTGAATTGCATGAGATGTGTGTGCGTGTGTGTAGATGTATAGGTACGCCACAATGTTCATGTGGGTTAGCTATATTTACAAATCTCGCGTGGGCTCGTTTTGCTTCTCATCGTCGTCTTTCTCTCTTTTCTCTCTATCTCTCCTCTACTCGACTGGACGAAAGTATAAGAAACAACGTAAGGCACTGACGTATTACAGGTATATATATATATATATAAAAAAGCTTGTTGGTACAAAAGAATCGTTAAAAATTATAGTCGTGAGCAAAAAAAAAATAATTAGTTTAGTTTAATCTATATATCATATTACATTATATTCAGTCGAAGTAGACACTGTCGCTGTATTGTTATTACTATAGCGCGCACGCGTGTATGTGCGAACGGAAATTTTGTGGTTACAAAAGTGTCAGCCAATTTAAGACAAATATTTTCGCGTTCTATAATCGGAAAATCATTTGCTTGAATTGTAAAAGAGTCACATAGTCATTTTCATTACAAAAACAAACAGTAACGGCTACAATTTGCTACCAAGAACAGCAATAACTCGAGCCACAAAATATTTTTTGTCCGCGGATACGAGAAAAACTGTTAAAATTGCACAAGTGATTAAAAAAAAAAAATAGTTTATGCTTGTCGTGTACACAATTCATAATTACAATACTCGATAACATTTGCATCCTCAGTAACAGGAGAAAAGTTACGGCGCAACTCCCATATATAACGTATGGTATAGACAATAAAAAAAAGATATGGATACGATACGGACGACAATAAAAATTACAATTATGTAAAGAACGATATATTCACAGTTTGCCCCTCTCAAACCTTTCCAACCCCTCCCCGATCCTCGGCTATTGAGCATTGAACAAGGAAAAAAAACCGCGTAAAAAGTACGTATTCTCTCTCGCTCTCTCTCGCACATGTGTATATATTGTATGTAAGCTAAATCGACCGCATCATTCCTAAAAGAGTTTAAAAAAAAAAATAAACAGATGACAACGTTGATGTTAAAAATAAAAATCATAAAAAGAGTTTGTCGGTGAACCCGCGCCATTCTATGTATCAATCTCTTCCGAGCATGGTGGCGTAATTCGCGCGAGAATCATTTACTCGCGGGCTGTTATGTCGGAAATCGAATTTTTCCAACCACGCGCGCGCGCGCGTGTGCACATGTATACGTAAAGAAAACGGCTGCACGCGCGCGAGTGGTGATGAAAAAAAAACCCGACAGAAAGAGAGAGAGAGAGAGAGAGAGAGAGAGGGAGAGAGACAAACAAACAGACGCGTTGACGCGAGGGCAAAGCGATTCCTTTCTTCGTGTCTGATTCGATTTTTCGAAAGTGAAAAGAACGCTCGAAAGGAGCAGTCGCTTCTCTCTCCCTCTCTCTCTCTCTTTCACTCACTCTTTCATACTTCCTCATTTTCTTTTGCTCTCTCGTTCTTCAGAGCGACGAAGGTATGTGTATATATGTACGCTTGCGTGGAGATCCTTCTTCTTAGACGACGGAGTAGTCCTCGAGGAGAGCATCGCCAAAGTGAGTGACCACATAGTCGTGGTAGTACATCATGATGCAGAGCGGTTGCCCGATTATAAGACTCGCCCAGACGACGATGTTGCCCCAGCGTGCGCCCCAGTGACGTTCAACCAGTTTGCTCAGCACTGATAGTGGAATCTGTCGGTGGATACATACATATATATACGTTAAGCTTTAAGGTTTTTGCTATAGCGATGGAAGGGGTATTGAAAGCTCGCATGAATGGCGTTTTTTTTTTTTGAGGGGGGGAAGTACGTGAGATAGTAAATGTGTATGCGTGTGTAGAGGGAGTGTAGAGTCCATTGAATTCGGCATTTTTGCTGAAAAGGACGCGCTCGAAATGTGCTCGAGGAGAAGGATGCGCGCGTTAGAGTGGCCGTTCTTTGGCTGCGCTTGAATACCGCAATGAGATTCTTAGTTGAAGGAGAACGTTTTTTTTTGCTTTTATTTTTAAATGGTCCAGTGCTGGAATGTTTTTTGAGCTAGCAGTGAGTAATGATAGTTTCGCAGCGTTTTGCCTCAATGTGTCGATGGCAAGGTATTTGAAATCTTTTTCTTTAGCAGTTCTTTGGGAAAATGTTTTTAGTATGTAGTAATTTTTAGTTTTTAATTGATGTGCACTTATAAACAAAAGGCAGCAATTTGGAAAAAGAATTTTAAAAATTCTAAATTATCCGATAACTTATTCAAGATGAGAGCCTTATTAAATTTTACAACACGAAATTCTCCGAAACACACAAATGAATATATTTACACGAGAAAGTATAAAAATAATTGATATTCATACACACGCCCTCCCATTGTAAATGAAACGTAATTGAATCTTTAGCAAAAATGAATGAATTAAAGCGCAAAAGATTAAAGAAATCTAAAAAAAATGTGTTCATTAACCAAGATTATTACTAAAAGCACCGCTTGTTTGCAATCTTTTAAAACATTTACCTTAAAGCATCGCGTTTAAATGCGAAAATATTTTTTGAATATTCATTGAAATTTCAATACAATACAATATTCATAAGAAATTTCGCTGCCATAAACAATAACACGGTATAATAGCGCGTTCATTAATAATGCAGTCAAAGTGTAAACATATTTTTCTTTCATTAAGCGAAGCCTGGAAATATATAAAAGTTTTTCTAACGAGGCCCGATTACATATATCGATTGTTAAAATATCATCGCAATATTGTCAAACTCAACAAAGATTGCGTGAAAAATCATATATTTTCGGCAAATTTATACGAAAACAAAAAAAAAACAGAAAAAAAATCAAACCCTCGTCAAGCGTCAATTACCAGCTATATCCGCCACAAAGGAGATTGCCTCCGAAAAAGCAAGCCCCTAATGAAATGCAATGATTAATAATAATTACGGTCGTCGTTGTAGAAGAGCAAAGTGGGGGGTATAATTGATGCTTTATGAGATTTGAAAAGCGGCTCAGCGGTTAAAGGACCTTATAAAGTTTAATGCGCTCGAGGGTTAAGAAACCGTCTGGCGCTATGCTGCTACTGCTACTGCTACTGCTTACCTGGCCCATCATACCCATGAACGCCCAGATCTTGAAGGTCTTTAGCGGCACGCTAACAAGGTACTCATGGAAGAAAGCGCTGATAAAGAAGACGGTTACGCTCGCCACGGTCTTGCTGTAGCCCATCTCGACCACCGGTATGTACAAGTGCCTGGAAAATTCATTTCGCCGGTGAAGATGTAGGAGTGGAAGGGAGAGAGAGAGAGAGAGAGGGTTAGAGTCTCCAAGTTGTCTTATCAGCACTTTCGTCGTCGTCGTCGTCGTTGTCATCGTTGCCATAGTCATTATATATAGATATACATATAGTTCGGAGAACCGAGGAGGAGGGATTAGGCAAGGGTTTTATGCTAATTTCTTTCAACAGTGTAGAAGGGGATTGAGAAGCTGAAGCGATTGATCGTAATTTGTAGAATATAGTCGGATGAAAATTACGCGTTATAGCGAGTTTTATCATTTTTCGCGTCTGGATTAATTAAAGGAAAAAAAATCATTATACGGTAGAATCGCTCTTTCTCTCTTTGTAACCTCCCTAACGAGTGATCGAAAAATTCTTTTTCGAAAATTCTCTCAACCATGAGCAATTAAAATCGCTGCATCAAAAAGAGAGAGAGGGGGGGGGGATAATAATTGAGGAAAAGCGTCATTGGCGAAAGTGGAAAATATTTTTCTCCAACGATTTTAATTGACATGGTGTATCCTTTAATTAAAGTATGCTCGTTTCCACGGATCAATAAATGCTGATTATTCGAACTTTAGCGGATATATTAATTAATACAACGATTCTCAAATAAACAGCAGTTAGGCGGTCGCGAAACAATAGATCCTCGGTAGAAATCCATTCAAACTTTGGAAAAAAGAAGAACCACAAGTCCGTTGGATTTACGGCATAAAAGCTCTTTGTCCGAAGTATATACCAAGTATTCTCTGATATTATATAAAACATTCCCGCGGCCAAGTTATATATTTAACACGCGGACATACACACAAACATATTTTTTTCTCCTCCTTGTGTATATATAAAAAAAAAAGAAACTTTTCCCCCGTACACACTGCGCGGCGTTTTACCACTTTTAACAAACATAAATGCTCCTTTGAAGCTCTTCTCTCCCTCTCTCTCTCTCTCTCTTCTTGGCGCGAGATAGTTAAAAATTCGAAACGCACGTGCGCGCATGGTAGGGTCGATGTAGGTCGTCCGCAATTTAAAAAGTCTCGGTCTTTTACACGTGTTAAATTTTCTTGGCTGAAGAGAGAGACAGCGCTTGTTCCTTCCCCTCACGCGCGCGCGTACACTCGGCACGGTGGAACTTTAAAGGAGTCACAGTTGCGTGGGTATATACCGGAAGCGCGCCGTCGTCGTCCTTTCGTTTTTATATCGTTTACGGATATATATACACATAAAGTCGTGCGTCGAGTTCAACGTAGGACGTCGCGCGTCTTTCTGTCTACTATGCTCTTTTTTCTATTTCTTCTTCTTCTTCCTTTTTTATTTTTTGAAAAACTCACGGGTTTTATGCATGAAAAACCGGACTATGATAATTTTTCTCTGAGAGATGAGAGAGAGAGAGAGAGAGAGAGAGAGAGAAACAGACAGAAATGTTATGTAAACTTACTGAAGGAAGTAGTTTTTGACATCTTCGTCGACGTCTTTTTCTCTCCTCTCCTCTCCCACCCACTTTGAAGCAAAGACGCAGCAGTACTTGCTACTTCTCTTATTAACATGAGTTCTTCATTCTTACGGGCTTAGGAGGTATGAAAAACAGAAGTTTCCAAAGAATTATCATATCTAACTCGGCATGAAAAGTGAAAAGAATATTTTTGTACTTTTAAATTTCGAATCAGTGACTTTGTCCAACCGTACCCCACCTTCATCTACTTCGATACAAATGCATAAACACTGATTTCTTTTTCAAGTATAGTGATATTTTAATATTTAAATCATCTAGCTACGCTGCAATGCGCAAGATGACAATAATAATTTTAATATGTCGCTACAGTTTTTATTTTCATGTCAGATACTACAACGACGCTACATTGCACATAGTTTAAATTTTAATTTTCACCGTCTATTCTCGAGACTTTAAAACGTGCGTTATTAACTTTTTATTACGAAGATCTCTGGCCTCGCTAATTATTTCAACGATAAAAATAAAATATTAAGAGTCGACTGGTAGCATGCACCTCATAAATTAGTTTCTGTATTAAATAAAGCTTTAATTACTATAAAAACAAACTCTAACGCTTGCCCCCCACCCGCCCCCAAAAAAAGACACGTTATCCTTGTGAAATCCAACAAGCGAACGAAAAACCTTAATAACAACAACTTTCGCGTCGGCCAGTATCGAATAAAAAAATCCAATCTCAACTGCTTTTTCTCTCACTCTCGAATTGAGAACTCCAGTAGCGGGACGACACCTCGCATAAATACATATACGTTATATAACAATCTCTAGCGACGGCCGCCGTCCTCACCTCTCTCGCGTCGCGGATATATAAACAGCCTTAAGTGAGCCGTCGAGAGACGCCATCGTCGTCGTCGTCGTCTTCACCACTACTGTAAGATGCGTATCGGCTTTTCCCATTACGCAGCTGAAAAGACGCAGCAGCTGCTTCTGCTGCTTCTCTGCATTGCTTGTGCGTCCTCCTTTTTTCCATCTCAAATGGCGCGAAAGAGTGAGTGAGAGAAAACTAGCCGTGGCTACGTGCCAGTCTTTCGCAGAGAGATAGGACTAAAGGCGTACTTGATCGCGCGCATAGGTGTGCACGAGTGAGTGAGCGAGCGAGCTTCTCCAGAGGTGGAATAAATAGAGAAGAGAGAGAGAGAGAGAGAGAGAGAGAGAGGAGAATTCAGGTCTCTCGCGAGCTGGTCATCCCTCACGCAAATGGCCTCGCCATTTGCGCGAAAATAATACGCGAGAATTGGGCACATTTCGCAAGTCTCTGTGTGTGTGTGTGTGTGTGTGTGTGTGTGTGTATATATATATATATATGTATGTATGTGAGCAGATGTGATGTCGGCTGTACGTCGTCCGACCTTTTCTAGACCTCGTCTCTTTTTATTCGCGCAAGAACACGCGCGCGCGTGTAGGCCATATTTTTATTAGTTCGCGCGGTTGGCCAGCGGGTGTTTTTTTTGTCAGGTTTTGTGCGTGCCTGGGAATCCTCATGTATAAGATTTTGACGGGCGAATAGAATAAGTTACGTTTAATTGGATTTTACCGAAAAAGTATCAAAGAGATGATTCGTATCAAAAAATAAGATTCGTAAATAAAGTTATAATCTTTTTTTCTTTCTTTACTCTGAAGCAACAAAAATTTATATTTTGTTAGAAAAGAGGTAATACTCTGATCGAAAACTATAATATATTCGTAAAAACGTATAAATGCATAACAATTTCATCAACCGCTTTGACTTCTCCCAAAAAAGGCCGCAACCCGCACGGTCAATTGCATAATCTTCAAAAATAATTTCCTTTGATGAAACATTTACCAAACTTCCTTCTTCCTCAAAAACATACCTCGTCTCATGTATAAACAAACTCTCTCTCTCTCTCTCTCTTTCTCTGTCGGTCCATCTTTGCATATAACCGCCGACTAAAAAGTCCTCATCCTCCCCCCGCCGCGTCGACGAGGGTACGAACGACGACAGGACGACGGGAGAAAAAGGGAATAGGCTAACTCGATAAGAGCGTGTCCCGGCCGGCGAATTTAATACAAAGAGCCGACGGCGGCTCTTTCGTGAGTGTAATTCTTAAACGACTTCTTACGCCGGCGCGGGGTAACGGTGGCTTTCTTCTCACTTTTTCCCCTGTTTGTAATTAAATGCGCGCGAGCACGTGCCAACTTTTTGACGACGTCGCTGTGACTACGGTAGGTTTTGTAATTTCTATTAACTTGGGGAAAGGAGAGAAAGAGGTTAGGTTGATAGGTTTGATCGTTGATGGAATTTGAAAATTGAAACGCGGGAATGGGAAGTATGAGGCGAGCGAGTATTTGGGTTGTTTATTTTAAAACAAGAGATGAATATTACTTTCAGTATAGACAAGAAAATGTTGGAACCCAAAGTATTGATCAGATGAGATCGAAGATACCGTTCTGCAATTTATTAATAAACTATAAAGTTCAACATACAAGAATATATCCGTTTCATTTTAAATTTATATTATGGTTAGACGTATAATGGTTCTTATATAACAACCATTAAAAGAAAAAAAAATTAGGTATCAAATCCACCAAACTTTAACACTAAAACAAATTTGTAAACTACCTTTTCAAACACGAGATTACCCTAAAAAGTAGGTCGACCCTTCGTTCTCGCCCCTTCTTCCCTCTAGGAAATTCCAAAAGGCAGGCTTTTCACGCGCGCCGACACTGCGGACTTTACACCCTCCGCACCTGCAGCGTACACACACACACACACACACACGTGCAAGTTACACGTGTACTTTGGCAAATGGTCCGACGCATCAAACGAAATTGAATCTCCTTAGGAGCGAGAGACACGTTCTAATGCGCTAACGAAGTTTTTCATCCGATTGCTATACATCTATACCGGCACTAGTCAAAGATCCTTCAGTTGAAGAGACGTCGATAGGGCGTGTTGTACGATACCTGCGTGACGATGTCTCGCTGAGAGAACGAGAGAAGGTCTTTTTGCAACAGTATAGGCGTAAAGAGGAAAATTGATAGGCAGACGGAGAGAGGCATTTGAATTTGTTGCGAGGAAATGGGCTTTTTGAAAAGGTAATCGTCGCCGTCTAGATAGAAATTACGTTGTTTATTAGTTTTGTAACATTAACGCGTGTATTTTCAAATTAAACCCTGTAGTTTTATAACTCTGTAGATTCAGTTATGGAAGAGCCGAAAAAAAGCTCAAATGTTGTTTAACGTATGTCGAAATATTTTCAAACAAAAATGCCAGCTCTTTAGTCGATTATTTACCCAAAGTATATCTTCAAAATTAATTTCAAACGCGACTCAACCCCCTGAAGTCCACATATACACAGGCGTATATGTACACCACCATCGGCTTATATATCCCGAAAACCCAGTCGAAAAAGCATTTCGCGTAAATATTTATACTCGACGTACCTCGCGAGTGAGCGGGTATATATATATGTGTTATATATCATATTTCATAATACGATAAACGTAATTCCCAAGCTCGTGCATATTTCTGTCCCCCAGTCCCGCGCGAAAACAACGAAATCCCCGGAAAATATTCATTACACACGACTTTGCGCGCATTAGCCCGATTTTCACAACAAGCGCCGTCCGTGTGTACACGCACACACACACATACACTAGAGTATAATAATTTCGGGGCTCGTGTCCCTTCTTTTTAACATTCCTCTGCGCGAGCAAGCAAGTACGCGGCTTGTTTCAATTGACGTATCATCTCACTCACTCACCCGTACGCGCGCCTATACAGACTGAGTTTATTGGCATAATTATGCAGCGTTTGACGCTGGATACGCAATCACCTATTGATTATTAATATTGAGTCGCTTCGCGCCATATTTGACGGCAAATAACGTACGTGGGCCTGTTTGATACCTAAATGTTTGTCGCTCCCTCGCTCTCTCTCTATGTCTCTGTCGCTTTCTCTCTCTCTCTCTCTCTCTCTCTCTCTCTCTCTCTCTCTCCACTCACTCGTTCGCTGTTCATGCTTACCAATCATCATTTATTCGGACGCGCGCGCACTTGACAAACGCATTATCCGTCGCCAAATAACGCGCTTAAAGTCTGCGCAACCCCTCTGTCGTTCTCTCCTCATCCCCCCCCCCTCCCATACTCTGCGAAAGCTTTCATGCGCGAGTGCAAACAAACGTCATTACACGCCCGAGAGTATGCGAGCAATTTTTATCTGTCGGCAGTGGCGGTGGAAAATTTTAATGCCGAAAGGATGAACGATGCACGCTAAAAGGTGGTGCGTGTATTGTTGTTGGAGGGAATTTTTTTTGTTTCGCTGTCTGCGAGAGAGGGAAAGAGAGAGAAATCAGGAACAATTGTCCGCGCGTATTTTATTTTATGTGACTCTCGCAAGTGATTCGAATTTATTTTTCGTATATATGTTTATAGCGCGAAATCGGTGAATTATCGCGGACACGATGGCAGTGGAAAAAGTTCGAATCAGTTCGACGGTTAGCTTTCTTTTTTTTGGAGGGAAATTATTTGATAAAACTCTTTATGAAATTTAATGTCAAAGTTTGTTGAATTATTAAATATTAGAATGTCAAATAATGGAGGTAGGCAATTTGCTTTGAAATGGCGATGGTTTTAATTAAACCAAGTTCAATAAAAACAATTGATAAAAATAAATAAGGGAATGATGATTTAATATCTGTTGAAAGAAATTAGCTTCTCTGTCGTTGATGCTGAAATTGTAGATACAATAAAAAGTATCATAATAAAGTCAATTATTGAAATAAATCGTGAGATTAGAAAAAGACATAAATCAGTAATTGCATTCTTCATATATGTTAAAAACTAATTAAAATCATTATTGAAATTGCTAAACCCAAAATATTCACCAAAACTACCCTCGTAAAATATCAAGTAAAAAAAATCTCCGGCAATCGTGACATTCAAAAACCGTATATCCACTTAGCACCTTTCCAAACCCTCCGCACCAAAAAACTTGCCACCTCCCCTTACAAAAAGCTCAGTACCATAAAGCGCAGACTCACCTCACAGCCCAACGATGAACAGGCATATTCCAGGTACGCCAGAAGGTGTCGATGTTATTAGCGTTCCACCAGTCGCAGTAGAAGTTCCGGTCGGCAAAGTGCAGCATCTCACCCATCAGATTCAGGTACGAATGGAACGACAGGTAAAAGAAGCACAGCCACATCAAATGGTTCGGTATCTGCGCAACAATCACATTCGACAAACAACCAAAAAAAAAAAAGTGAAGAAAGATTAATATTATTATATCCGACGTGATTTATCATCACGCGCGGAGAGCACTCCGCTCCCTCTTTTGACGATAATGACGATGACGATGATGATGATAATAATAATCATCATCATCATCGATTTCGTCGAGCGTGTTTTCAACTCCCCGCGACGCCGTGTTATCGATCATTTAGCGTACAACAGCGACGGCTCGTTAACGGGATGTAAATTTTCCACGCCGAACGCGCGCAGAGACGCTAAAACGATTCTGTAATTTAACATCGCGTGGCTGTATATATATGTATATGTGTTTGTATACGTATGCTTTTTCGCGCCGTCATCGACGTCTGGTCTTTTTTTTGGTACCAATATAGGATGTGCAGGTTTGTTTTATCAGGCGGCAATATTAACAGACCGCGGTGGGGAGATGAAATCGAGGGATGTGGGTATACATTGGGGTTGGACGAAAAAGGGAAATATTTTACGGTTTGATGATGTGGCAGATAAACGATCGGCAGTTATATTAATTTTTAATCAGGACTTTGTGGGAATATTCGGATACATTTAAATTCCAATTCCGGTTTATTATATATACTTTATCATTTTTATAGCCAAATGCCGTTTATCCCAATCACTATTAAACTAAATCCCTCGAGAAGTATAAATGGAAATAAAAAAAAACGATAAAACCATCAAAATTCATTGCTAATATATCGGTTACGAACGAATTATACACCGACTATATACCCCACAACAACAACAACAACAACTCCGAAATCTTTTATCCCCTGCTAAGCGTCCCCTCGACGATGTTTATTACGATTCCCTCAAGGCCACCCTCACCTCTCTTTCCTCCTTCATACATGTACCCACTCTTTGCATGTCAATCAACAGCCTCTCTTTCTCCCACGTGCGTTGAGAATCCACAAGCGGCATATTCCATTCCGCCTACGTCCTCTCTCTCTCTCTTTCTCTCTCAGAGCTCCCTTTAATAATGCCGCTACCGGCCGGCTGGACCACAAAGGTGCGGTCAAGTCTCTCTCGCCTCGCCGCGGGGCATCGTACGCGCCGCAAAAGAGCAGCAGCAGCAGCAGCAAAGAAGAAGAAGAAGAAGAAAAAGTAGTAGTAGTAGTAGTAGTAGTAGTAGCAGCGAGGGAAGAAAGATCCCCTCGCCGGTTGTGCCAGGAGAAAACTTCCTCCGACGTTTTAATTTCGTTTTCTCTCGGACGACCAAGACGACGACGTCGAGTTGCCTTCGCTCATTCGACGATGCCCGGGGATTTTTCTATCCGGAAGCACTACACGCGAGCTCGTACCGTTATATATATATGTATGTATGTGCCTATACACACCACAAAGAAGCACGCGGTGAAGTTTGAGGGAGGGAAAGAGAGAGAAAGATGCTTTGGGCCCCGCACACGTACGGAAAACACGAGACATTCCAGATCCCGCCAGGAAAATTCAGAGTTCGCGTATTTTCTTCATGTCTTCTTCTTCTTTCGTCGTCGTTGTCGTAGTAGTCGTCTTCTTCTTGTGGCAGTCGACGAACGAGACTCACATTTTAATTTGAGAAGACACACGAGTAAAGCAAGTGGCGATGAATTTATATATCTCTGTCGTTTAGCGCGCGACGATGTACATAGGGCAATAGCATCTACACATCGGCCTTTGACGCAAGTGAGTAGCAGTAGCATCGTATATCTATATATTTATACCGTTCAATAATCCAAATCACATATAATACTCACTTCGCATCTCTTTCTCGATACGAAAGCGTACGTTTGAATAATAAAGCGACGTCTGGAGGATACATGAAAGAGTTGAGAAAAAGAGATGAAAGTCAAATGCTATACTATATATACACAAGCGTATAGAATCGTGTGTGTCAAAGGCAGGATAAACATTCGAGATATAAAAATTTCTCCTCAAAGACATCGCTGCCGTCTCCTCGTCCCTTATATACTTCTTCGCCCATCGGCCGATTGATAAGCGCGTTCATTTATACATATAGGGGGACGAGGTTTACGACGCTACTTCCTCCGTGCTTCACACGAGAATATCGAGGAGGCGGAGTAGTCGCCGCGCGCGCGCGTGCGACGTCTTTGAAATTTTAACGACGCAAACGCAGTTATTCCCTTGCGCGTATAGGTAAGAGAGAGAGAGAGAGGCTGTCTTTTTCTCTTTCAAAGAGAAATCGAATTACCCCGTAGCCGTCAAAGAGCGCTTCAGGGAAACCTGTGAGAGATAAAGAGGGGGGAAGGCGAAAGTGAAGGAGGAGGAATAGATAGAACGAGGAGTTGTGCCCGTAAAGATGCATTTCTAAAACGGCCTCGATACACGACGACCGTCTTGCGTTCTAATTTCATTCGGGGCCGAGCTTTCTCGTATCGCTCCTGCGAAAATGGAAAATATCGATTAGCGCGTTATACTTTCTAACGATGCTCTTGATCAAAGTCTCTCTCTCTCTCTCTCTCTCACGCGTTCGCACGCCAGATGCAATATTCATAAATCCAATGTGTCTGCGTGCGCGCGTGAGCGCATCATTGATGGGAATCGTGGTATATAATGGCGACGAGGAGGAGGGAGACGATGTTGGCGTTTGAAAAATACCATGGGATTATATATAGATGGGGACGTCGCGTAGTTGATGCAAAATGACCGCCCGAGAGCGAACGTGTGTATATGAGCGTTAACTCTTTGATGGGTGATATGGTGATTGGGAGCGATGTGTCTTCTGATGAGGGTGCTATGAAAGTATAGGTGTAACGTGGGGATGTTGTGCTGATTTTTAAAATCTACTTATAATTTATTATATTAGCACGGTAATTGTATACCGATGTATTGATAAAAAGGACAAAATTTAATTAAAGTGTCTATGTTTCTAGTTCTAACGGTCTTGCTGTCCAACGTTGTGAGTAAGGTGTTTTAAAAAAATATATACAACAATAATAACTTCATTCAAAGATCGACGTTTCGACGTTTTTATTAAGTTCCTTTTCAGGATTAGTATAAAGAATTAATAATAAAACTAATTAGGTGGTCGCATAGATGTTAGGACGACCACCACAGTCAAGTCCACCTAATTAGTTTTATTATTAATTCTTTAATACTAGTCCTGAAGAAACTTAAGAAAAGGTACGAAACGTCGACCTTTGAATAAAGTTATTATTGTTGTGTATATTTTCTTAAAACACGTTCCGCACAAACGCGTTGGACAGCAAGACCGTTAGAGCCAGAAACCTTTAGATTGAAATATCAAGCTGTCATTAGAGCCTATCTTATATAATTTAATTAAAGTGATTTATTATTATGAATAGATACACGACAGCACTTAAAATCTGATATCTGACGGGCACATCTCGACAATATAGCATAACCTCCTCCTCCCGTAACCCCGAGAAGCACGTAACGGCGTAAAGCTGTTAATTCAGCTGGATTTAAAAGTCGTCGCACGCTCGCAACGACCTCTCGGATAATCGTCGTCTCTCTCTCTCTACGCCCTCGATCGCCATAATTAGCACCGTTGCCTGCCTGCACCTCCCCCGAAGACCGGAATTATTTTCGGCCCGTACAGCGCTCTTCAATTATACCTCCCTCGAATTCGGATTCAATCCGAGTGCGCACACGCGCGTTCACGACAACGCTCGTTGAGATCGGGTTACCTTGTCATTTTCCCCATTTTTCATTCGCTCTCTCCTCCCTCTCGCTCGCCTGATCGTCCTTCTTCCAATCCAACCTCGTAGCCTTCAATCAACGTCATGGCAATTACCCGCGTAATCGCGGTACCTCGTAATATATCTATATGTATATCTATCTATATACATATATATGTTGTGATAAGTACGGGGTGGGTTGGGTGGGGTACGAGAGAAACGCGATTACGCATTGTTTCGGAGGTGTCCGCCGCGCCGCGACGTTGGAAACTGCGGAGAAAATCACATTGCGGTAGTTCGCACTCGGCGTCGGCGTGCCTTTAAACTTCGAAATAACTCGATTTCTATCGACTCGCGCGCGAAGGTTTTATCCGACGTGTACGTTCGACGCGTTCGCAGTTCTGTAAAATGTATGTGCGAGAAGGGAGAAGTGAAGGGAACGGGAGAGGCTACTGTGCTGGGTAATTCGATTGGTCGACAGGAAGTTTTTAGAAGGGGAGAGAGAGAGAGAGGTGGAGAGAGGTGGAAAGTTAAAAATTCCAGCCCTGCGGGACAAACATTTAGTTATGCGCGTTAAAATATTTATGAGTGTACACCGTGAGTGTTGGTGTCGAAGAGTTGAGCGCGAAAAAGTTTGGAAAATTCGGAGAGGGACATTGAACGTTTTTATATCGTTGCCTTTTTTCCAGCAGCAAATGGAATAGGTTATTTGGATGATGCGAGCGTACGTTTTAATATTATAAAAGAGAATTCAAAAAAGTATCACGCGTGTGGTACAATGAAAAACGTCAGTGGTCAAAACGATGGGAGCAGTGTCCAAAGGGTTTTTTTTTCGAAACAGAACTACTATAATGCATCGATAAATGATGATAAACTAAAAAAAGCTATATGTTCTCTTTTGCGCTTGAAGATTATCAGATGTCATTTTGAGCTTTAAAAGCGATCGCACGATACGCCGTTAATTGCCAAAAACAGCCGCAGGCACGCGAGAGAACAGCATTTTTCGAGAGATTGTCTAGATAGGTATGTGTGTGTATATATGTAAAATTCAATAAAGCCGCGCTACATTCGATTGTTTTTCAATATTTACCCATTCGACAATAAAAAAAAGAACAAAGAGAGAAAAATGCGCAGCAAATTCCATCGCTTCATCTAAAATGCACAAGCGTGCATTATCTATATATATAGCATTATATAAGAGCCTCACGTCGTGCCCTTAATCTCCGCTCGCAGTCGAGGAGGGATTAGTAAATACGAGCTTCGGCAATTAACGGCTAAAGCAGAGGGCACACAGTTAGAGAATAAGAGTAAGAAGAGAACAAAAAAAAAGAAAGAAAAAAAAGACATATAGCAACAACTTACCGCCAGCTTGAGAAGACGCTCGGAGGCCTTGGCAACGTCCATATTCTGCAACAAACAAACAAGCGAGTTCAGGCCGCGTGTATAAAGTTCGGAATTACATTAATCCTTTTGTACGAAAGGATGTATGTATGTGTGTACGTATATATATATACATGTATGTGTGTGTATATATACTATGTCTGGGCATACGTGCAACGCGTACGTACTACACGCGCGCAAAATAAAGGCGACGTGGCGGGCTTTTACCCCTGGTTCCCGCCGCCGCCGCCGTCGCCGCCGTGCAAAACGAATTGCCCGACTCTGTATGTATGTGTGTGTACAGTACAGAACGGATCGTGGAATATTAAGGGAAGTTTATAATTAAATACCCTCTCCTCTCTTCTCTCACTCGCTCGCTTGCTCGCTCACTCGTACTCGTGCAATTCGAGAGGAATCGCTTCGGGAAATTGTGGCAGTGTTTTTGAGTCGTCCTCTCTCCCCCTCGGTACCGGAGGATGCGGGTTAATGATTTCTTGATTATCGCGTGGCGGAGAGAGAGAGAGAGAGAGAGACTCGTTTTTCGTCTATACATTCGGCTATGTAGTTTCGTGGTTTCGAGAGGGGAAGGTAAAAAGGTCGGACGGGTGAATATTTTAAAGGGATGGGGTGTAGCAGTTGGTTTGAGTGAGAAGAAGTATAGCGGAAAAAGAAGGCTATCGAATATTTAGTGTCGTTTCGCGTGTTCGCTGGTTACGGGTGCAATTGACGAGTTGGTATATATGTCTGTTGGTTCGTCAAATTAACCGAGAGCCTTTTAATTTAAATTAAAAAGAATTTCAAAGCATTGGCTCTTAATTTACATATTTTATACATAGAATGCCGTATTTTATTGTATCTAGATAAACAATTTTATTTCATTTCAAACAACCTTTCTCCTTGAAAAAGCTCAAACTTTGTCACGACACAACCACCAGCATTTGTCCACCGTAACTCTAATAATTCTCAAAGTAAATTAAAAAAAAGAGCCTGCACTCCTAGCACACAACTTCACCAGACCAACAGTATAGCAACGGAACTAACCGGATTTCTCCTTCATCTCTCTCTCTCTCTCTCTATCTCTATAACTCACGAACAACACATATCCCATCGAAAGAACTGCCTTCTTCCACCCTGTCGCCCAGAAATCCGAAACATATAGCCAACGAACAAAGATCTCGCTCTCTCTCTCTCACCCTCTTTCTTCCTCTCATCCCCATCGGTGAGGATTCAATTAGCACCTGCCCCTTTTCCTGCACACTATCCACCTCGGACGATTAATTGGGAGACTTCGGGACAATTACATCGACGCGCTTGCTTGCCGCTTCCTTTCATCCCTTTCCTCCCCCCTTACCCCAGCGCTTTTTTTCGCACCGCCTATACATATATACACACGTTTCTGCTCGATTGTGCCGAAATTCAAGCGCGATTCGTGGAATTCGGGAGGATCTCCTATACGTACGTCTGTACGTGCGTACGAGTGTGTGTGTATCTACGCAAAAAGGCCTCGGCGATTGAATGCTACGTCTGATTGAGCAAGCTGCGCACACGGACGTTTCGCCTTCTTTTATTTCCGTTCGCTGCGTTTGCCGTTTCTCTTTTCGAGCATTTATAAATGAGAATATTCGCATTTCTTGATATATACATTCATCACACTAGGTGCGCTTTTATATATGCATTCACGTATAACGTTTAAAATAGTCCAGTTTCTTCTTCTTTTTTTTTTATTTTTTGTCTTCTATTATTCTATTCTTGTATAGTCTTAACGCGTCGCTCGGTTTCCTGAATTTTTTCCTGCTTCTCTCTCTCTCTCTCTCTCTCTCTCTCTCTCTCTCTCTCTCTCTCTCTTTGCATCCTTCGCGAACGATATTCAACGAGTCTTTCCGCACGGCGAGAGCGCTTGATCACTACTCGACCGACCGTTTGTTTTACGTCACTCTCCGTCGCTCTTATTTCCAGTGCCGCGCGACGAAGACGCGGAAAAAAAGTCTGCCGAAAGCCTCTTTGAGTGCCTTTTAATTGTATTTATCTTGTCGCCTCAGTTCTCGCGCGCCCTTCGCGATGGAATAAGAAGCTCGTTTCTTACAAGAGAAGAGAAAGAGAGAGAGATTCCTGTTCTGTTCCCTTTTCCTTCTATATACATACATATACACAGGACGAGAAAGAGAGAGAGAGAGAGAAGAGGATCAAGCGACTGTCGAGTGAGAAGATGCAAAGCTTCAAATCCCCTCGTGCTAATTGAAATAACACGACGTGGCGATAATGCGCGAAAGATGAGAGAGAAAGGGAATGAAACCGTCTTCCTCCTTTTTTTTTAACTTTCGCACCGTCAGAAGTGTTTGTTTGCCAGCGCCTCTTTCAATTTCTTCCGTGGACGGTGGTATCACTGGTGCAAGCTTGTCGTAGTGATATATATAGGTGTCTGTGTAAGCGGCTGTACAGTACCGATCGCATATACGGTTCGTTAGCTGATGCATAAGAGCGTGTGTGACGGCGAAGAGCGACGACGCAGGGCTTCGGGATGGTTAATTTTCAAGCTTAATCACGCTGTACGCGTTTTTTTCGCTGTTTTGTACGCTCCGGTACGGTTGGCCGTGTAAGCAGGTCCGATAGAATCGATATGCATGCGACAGGAGTTTTTTTTTCAATTATTTTGTTGTAATATACTAAGTTCGATGTAACTTAATTAATCGGAAATAAATTAAGCGATCCAATATATACAATAATTTTTGGTTCGTCAGTTCCGTAAGCAATTTATATGAAGTTTTGTAAAATTAATATACATAACGACTATTCAATAGCTAAATTGCCAGTAACTAAACTGTTACATCGTCAAATATTTACGAACTATATATAGCAGTAGCTCGTCTCACGAAGCTAGCTTCAACTTCACTATCGAAACATCCCCACTGCTGACCGCCACTTTTACTTAGCCACCAGCTATTCTATTTAATCTCGCACGCAAACTTCACTATCAGCTGCAGCACTCTATAACATTAACAATATCCATCCTATCCTCTGCACTACGCGAACTCCCTCTCTCTCTCTCTCTCTCTCTCTTACTTCGATGCAGTGCATATTGGCGTGCACACATGCATGCACGCTCGAGCTGTTCTCTCTCTCTCTCTCTCTCTCTCTTGCTGTGCGAATCGCTCGGACGCGCGCGCGTGTGATCGATAAACTGTGTTGCCCCCTTTCATCGTCATCGGCTTATTATAAGCCTTTGTGTGTGAGAGAGAGAGGGAGAGGGAGGGAGTTGTCTAAGGCTTCCTTCCTCCTCTCACTCTCTTCGATACAAACGAGATTCGCTCGATAAGTCGCGCGTGCGGCGATCCATCTCGAGCGTTCACCCCTTTTCCGAACTTTCTCTTATAGGAAAGAAAGAGAGAGAGAGAGAGAGAGAATGTGTGTATATGTATACTTTTGTTCTAAGGGTATGGGGAGAAAGGAAGATGGGGAGAGATTTGGAGGAGTGTATTACGAGGGGCGAAATTTATTCGGTGGCGGTTCGGGGTACGCGGATATGCGGGTATGGTAGAGTGAGGGTTAGAGCGAAGAGACGAGGAAAGATGCTAGGGTTCATTTTTTTCTTTACAAGGAGAAGAAGAAAGAAAGTTGGGGATGTCTTTTTTTTATGAGTTGTATTTAAAGAGCCGTTATGTATTCGTTTTGTGTGATTGATTGGGAATGTATATAGGGATAGTTATCTTTACGACGATATTATCACGTGTGATATGTATTAATAAAATTATCTACATGAATATTGATTGGACGAAAATAAAGGACGATAATTCACGTTGAAACGCAGCGCCATTAACAGGAGTAAACAAACTAAACTTGATTGAACAAAAGAGAAAAATTCTAATGTTCAACTTGTAAACCCCAAAATCAGCTATTTCTATAAAATCAAAGTTCGACTGCGCCTAATCCCAGCCGCCACCGTTGCCGCTCTACCAACTCCGTTAAATCTCCCTCCGCACCTCGCATATATAACCGCTATCCCGCGCGCTCGCGTATAACTCGATGAAGGGCTCGCTCACTCCCCGTGATTAAAAGTAAATTAAGTAAATTTCGCTCCGCTTCGGTCCCTCTCCTCCCCCCATCTCCTTTCCCCTCCCCTTATCACTACCCCTAATACCCTTCCCGCCGCCACTTCCTCCCACTTCCACTTTCCCTCGTTGAAAATTTTGATTTGCCCGGCGAATCGGAATAAGTGCGCGCCTCGGAAATATCAATTTTCCTGTCATCCACTCGCGCGAACCCCTTAAGTGCATCCTTTCAAACGGCCTTCCATGCCGCCTTCCCTGCCTCTTCTTGAGAACCGCACGCGTAGAGATGTGTATGTGTATATATATATATATATATATATATAGGAAGAGATAGAGCTGATCAGAGGTTCCACAGATGCGACGCGCCGAGAGCTTTTCGTGGTACGGCATTTTTCCGGGACTGAGAGGCAGAGTAGTATGCAGTCTCGCGCTCGACTCTCCTCTCTCTCTCTCTCTCTCTAATTCGAGGCCGAGCTACCGAATTTCTCACTTATCGCGAGAGCCAGAGTGCAGTGGGTGAGGATGGAGCGGCTGCCTGATGGGCTTTTTAGCGAGGATGGATAGGGGATTTTGCACGTGGAATAGTGGCTTTGAAGCGATCATGGTTCCAAGGTTTTTGAAAAATTATTATATGATTTCTGTCTAATATATATTGCTGTTTAAAATAAAAATTTATGGAAAAAAAAATTATCTGATGGTATTGAGATAAAATATAATTTAATAAATGTGTAACTAACGTGGCAAAAAATTTCTTGGTAGTTTTCAAGTGCAAAGAAGCTTAGAATTCTAGCAAACTTTAAGATGCAATGACAGATCGGTTTCTATTTAATTATTCAACATTTTTAAAAAGGGGTCGGCGGTTATTTAAGAGGGATCCCCCAACTCGATAAAATTTTTAATTATATCCACCAGCCAAGCTGAGGGAACAACGTCTCTTATCTAAACTTTTAGCAGTTTTTCACCACGTCAGAAATTTCCCGCTTCCAAAAGTTTTCTTCATCACGCATGCGCGTATTCTAATTGAATTCATAATAGCAATAAAAATCCCCACCCTCCATAACAAAGTTCATTCTGCGGAACATAAAAGAACTCGGGAATCTTTACAATCTTATCGCAGGCCCGTGAATTCCGCCAACGAAGTATATATAACTCATCAATTCCATTCCTAACCATATCCTCATTACATTATACCCCAAAATACTCGGAATTCCTTTCTCGGTTCCTCCTCCTCATCCGCGACAATTACCGCACTATTACCACCACCACCAACGACCATCGTCCGAAACATCTCTACGCGAAAAAAAATTCACCCTTCCCTCTCATTACGAATTCACACCGGTATCTCACTCTCTCTCTCTCTCTCCACACGCATCGCGGGCATTTTATGCCGTCTCGAGACTCTGAGCGCGAACCGCGTAGATCAGCGCGCTGTTCCTACGTTGGAATGAAATTTAAGAACATCGTCGTCCGATAGAGAGAAAGAGAGACACAAGCGCCGAATTCCTTCGCGGCGTATAATACCGCGAGTATAACGCGGAATGCGATGAAAAAGAAGAAGAAGACGCGACGACGAGGGATACGAGAGAGCTCATAGAGATCCTGCCACCGCCTTATAATAAAACTGGTCACACGCGACTGCGGCATTCCACCGACGACGACGACGACCTTTATCGTTTTTTTTTCTCTCTTGGCTACACCCCGAGGGTGGATTTCGACGTCGCCGGCGTCGTTGAAGCCCTCGTATTACAGCGTTCGAGAGGGAGAGAAACGAGAGACGTGGTGAAATGACTTTGTCAGGATGCCGCGCGTGCGTCGAGAGATGCTTTTGAGTTTTAGAAGGTGCGATTTAATGCTCGGATGATTAAATATTTGAGTGATAATGTTTGGATGAAATTTATTTTTTCTTTTCAGTGTGATTAATTAAGGTGGCGGTTGACCGAATTACGAATCGCGCAATGTGTTCAACTTTTCTTTATTTTAATTAAATTTTTTAATTAATGGGATGCGACGCGCGTCTGCCGAGAATAAGAGAAAAAAAATGTTCAAATCGAGTGAATATAATGAAATGTGAGAATTTCGATTTACTTATAATTGCAGGCAAGTTCGTCTAATTATAAAAAGATAATATTCTTTAGTTTATAGTTTATATGTTGCAATTTTAAAAGAATTTTAATAAACGTTAAATTGTATATGTTTCCTATATGTATTATAAATAATTAAAAGCCCGTAATTCGAGAGCATTTTGCGTCGCACCAATATCGCGCAAGAGCTGGAAAACAACAAAAAAAAAAAGAAAAAAAAGAGAGAAGTATCAGCGACGCTAGAACCGAGGAAAAGAGAGAAAATTATAAGTACCCCGCTCGATGGGAAATCGATGCCGGTATTTCATCCGTTTCGCAGTCAACGGCTCGCGTGCAAGGAGACGACGACGACGACGACGACGAGGTGGAGGAGGAAGACGACGTCGTTCCTCTAAAATCCCTAAAACGATCAGCTCTCCCCTGGGGCTGAGCGAGCTTGCGCGCATGCGTCCTCGTGAAAACGATAAGCCCAGCGCTTTGACTCCTTTTTTTTCTCCTCTTCGTGGGACGAGAGCCGCGCGAAATGATGCGGGACGTAGCCGAGGAAGATGAAGGTATAGGGGGATATGTGGGCTACTGGGATTTTTTGGAGGATGAGTTAGGAAGTTTTTTTTTTGTTTTTTTTTTTGTTTTTTTGTTCATTTAGAGCGAATGAATACTCTACTAGTTATTAATGTACGTTTCATTTGATAGTGTAATTTATAGCTCGAGTTTGGTTATGAGAGCTTTAATTATTACCCGTAGCTGAATTTCAAATTATTAATTTGTCCCGACTTTAGCTTAGTAATTATAACAGTAATGAAAATGCGGTTGATTGATTTATTATACACGAGTCAATTTAACATTCCTGATAATAATAATAATTATTATTATTATTATACATTTGTTCGTTTATCATTTTCACCGAGACGCGCCCACCCCACGTAATTATTTACAGGACAAAGGAAGTGTCGGACACATTGGTCGAATGCAACTTAATTATAACGTCCAAAATCAATTCCAAGTTCATTGATATAAACTAGAAAACGTCACTTTCTATCGTGGCCCGATTACTCGCCAGCTAGAACCCCCGACCACATCGGGACAACAACGAAGTGTATTAATATATATATATATCGCGTCGGAAGAGCGATAATAATAGCCCTCCCCCCGGGAAAACGAATCAATTGATATCGAAAATAACAGAAAGCAATAAAATTGATCGAGCTTTGGCGAGCGGAAAACGAAGGCATACATCACTATCGCGCGCCGACATAAAGGATTTCTCTACCGCCCTTCTTCCTCTTCTTCTTCTTCTTCTTGGTGGTAAAAAGGATGAGACAGAGGAGAGAGAGAGAAAGACAGAGAGAGATGATTAAGGATGGCGAAATAACCCGGAAACTATATTCATAAATAAATCAGTGGCGTCAGCTGCTGCGGGGGGAGAAAGAGAGAGAGAGAGAGAGAGAGAGAGAGAGAGAAGGATGACTTTCTCGATGTGCCGCCACCAACGTTACTGCTATTCAGTCGTAGTGGTATATATGGGACTGTGCCGGAATAATGTGCTCGATTATGAACCTCCTTCGAGAGCATTGACTTATACTACTGACTCTAACGGGTAGTTTATCTTACTACGTCAGGCTGATGTTTCTCTCTTTTTTTTATTTTAGATTCAGTCGGAAATATTGGCCGTTTTAAAGGAAAAGCGCTGTCACTTGAATTCTCGAAAGACGTTTAATTTAAGAAACATTCGATACTTTTATTCTATAAAATAAAGTATAGAAATCTTATCTTATCACCTACAAATCACTTTTATTCGAGAAAGTATAATAACTGCGGTACTATCACGACAAATAACCCATCACATAGGTATATACAACGAAGAAGCTGAAACAACTATTGAAATTGTTCAAACTACCGGCAATCCAGGAATTCACAGGGCAATCATCATTCCAAAATCCACATATATATACAGCCACTTCGCAATTCATCACCCAAAAAGTAACAGCAGTCGGCTTTGGCAGTATAGAGAAGCAGCGGCGCACATCCTTCGCCCGGGACCACTTGCGCGTAATGGAGTTGTTCTCGGACGGTCAAAACTTCTCGAACACCTCAACCAACCCTTCGCGATTACGCGAAACTCTCTCTCTCTCTCCTGCCGCTCGAGTTATTAAGTATTCACACCTCGCTGCGTTCGCGCGCGCGCGTGCATTGTTGCACATCGACACGAGCGCAAAGTGGATTGCAGTAGGGCGCACGAATTGCCGCGGCAAATCGTTTACGGCCGCAGGGGGAAGCAGTCGAGGCTGGAGAAGGAGGAGGAGGAGGTGGAGACGGTAAACCTTATACGGGAGTAGTACGCGCCGTGTAAAGTAGGGGTGGTAGTAGTAGTAGTAATACTGTTGTGTGGCGCCTGGTATAGGGCGACGCGTGTCTCGCTGATTATCCGCCGGTTGCGGTCGTCGAGGAAAATTTCGCGCAATGGGGGGGAATTGAATGGAATATATACTACTTTTAGGGTAGGTGGGAGGAGGCAGGTTATTGTCGCTGTGAGAGTTTCACGTTCAGTATGGAGAGAGAGAGAGAGAGAGAGAGGTGGAGAGAGAAAGGATTGTAGAAGAGTTCTATTTTTGTAAAATTAGGTGTCTGAGAAGAAAATTAAATGCTCGACAGTCGCGTATGGTAATAATAAATTTTTAATTTGTAAGTGAAGTTTTTGGGTAAAATAGAATTTAATTTCTTAGATTGAACTAAAAACTTAGTATTTTTGCCAAGAATTTTTGAACAACGAATATTTTCTTATATTTCTGTTTTCCGTTTATACTTGTATATTTTACATAAAATAACAAACAATTCGCACGCAATTTCGAAAATACCACAACATATCCGACCTACACCCCCATACTACCTATCAGCAGCTTCCTTCTTCCCCTCTCGATGAACCATAAGACCAGCCAGTTCCTTTTCTATTAATCACACTCTCACAACCGCAAGCGACGAGTTTCTCGCACGGGACATAAATCTAATTATTAGTTTTGACGCACCGCGACGCGCCCTCGAGACGATAAGGATGTTTGCTCGGTCCCCACCTATATAAGATCTCTCCCGCACACCGGTACTTTTATTACAAAGGGGGAAGGTCGAAGTAGAGAGTAAGAGAGTGCGTATAAATAAAAGAGCAATTTGTCATCATTTTTTCTTCTTCTTCTTCATCGCTTCGTGGCGAGGGGAAAGAGGAAAAGAGCGCGTATATTTATTTCCCAACAAATTCTTCTCTCGCTCGTCTTCCACACAGATTTGCGTTTTGAAAATTACTCGATATCACGCGCGCGTAGTATATTAAAGCTATACGCGCTTCTTTGTCGTCGCTTATATATACATAGTAATGATGATTATATAGCACCAAGGAAATATTTATGCATGGGTGAATGAGAGATGGAATCGTTTAGCGCGTGCGCACCGTATAAATATTCGATTAAAATGCAATCGCCGCTGAATGCGCGCAAAATAGTCATGATCATAATACGCGGTGGATGCGGAAGTGGAAGGGGGAGGGGGGTGATATCGCAGAGCTGTGGAAATTGCGTTAATAATTGATCGCGTTTTGGATTGCGTTCAGTTCGAAACAAATTCGTTTTGTTTGATTGCGTATACATAGTGTGGGGTATAAGAGAGAGAGAGAGAGAGAGAGAGAGAGAGAGAGAGAGAGAGAGAGAGAGAGAGAGAAAGTTGTTTGCGAGAGCGCAGTTTGATAATTAATGAAACTCGAATTATATTTTCCCGATTGAACGGATCGTCGTCTAATATTTTGCTATATTAACCGCCAAACTAATATCTCCCATCAGAGTACGCAGTTTATTATTCATTAATTTCAGTTGATAATAATAAAACTCGAATGGGGACTCATGTGTTATGAAAATATATTGTGAAAATCATGCATAATTTTGCAATAAACGTCCGTTAAACCTCGTGGCAGTGTGTATATCCATCCTGATCGCATGTATATTATATATATCGACTAGAGGTAAGTTATTCAAAGAGAAAATAAAACGTCGACGACGTGACACAAAAATTAATAAGAACGTAAGACTATATTTATATTCCTCTTTGTAAATTCTACTTGCTCATTTTTTTCCTACTCGCGTTATATACAATTTTTCTTATTTATCCACCACATATATACACATACTTTTTCTCAAAATATCAAACTATAACCTTATTTTGCACTATATATATATAAACTGTAAAAAATAATCGCTCGTATAAACAGCCATACTATATAGCCAGCGCTCGTACCCCTAACATTCCAAAACCGCAGGACTAATTAAACTCGTACGGATAAAACTCGTGACAGCGAGGTGTGTATACAAGTACTTGTGCGAGTGCGCACAACAAGAGGCTTTAATAGACCTCGAGATGAGAACTGATGGCTCAACTATACACGCAGACACAATAGGAAACTTGCTAAGTCGTGATGCTCGCTTCTCGTAAGCATTTTGACGCGGTTATACGCTTCGATTTGTGGTCGTTACTTGTTATGCATCCTTTTCTTTTTGTTCTTGCTATATGCTTCTACTGCTACGTACAGCCGAGATTATTTTCTCACGTGTGTATATCTACAGACTCTCGCGCCTTTGTGCGATGAATACCGAAGCGTAAGTATACACGAGCCTTTTTACGCGCGATTAATTAATTGGAATTTATCGAGCCACTGCGTTGCTTGCATCTCACTCTCTCCTGCTTTCGTATATACCGTGAGGATGAGAGAGAGGGACAGAGAAGGTTATACGCGGACAGAGAGTTTGCGCGATGTAAATTATTACATTATATTAATTGATATCGCGCAAGCAACGCATTCGCCCGCGCGCGTTTGTATATAAAAATGTTTTAATTAATGTCGCTGATAATTAACTTTGTCGTTGCGGAGAGTGTACGTCGGGACTTTATGAATTGCACGTGCGTCGCCGTTGTCGCTTATATATATATATATATATATATATGTATATCCCGCGGATGGATTGTACAATTACGCGTTATTTCGCGAGATAGAGAGTAATGAAAACTAGGCGACACGCGTATACATATATACGTACGTTTTAGAAGCACACATAAATTATCAGTGCATGATATTAATTAAAAACGTACGCGTCGTCAATTGCGCTCGAAATTAATATATATATATATATGCGTTCGTTACAAATCAAACGCCGGCCGTCGTTACAGTGTAATAAAGAACTTCTTTTGTCGGAGATTCTCTAGGTATATAGCAGCAGAAGCAGCAGCAGCGAGTTTCTTCGGTATAGAGATCAAAGAGATTCGAGAGCTTCTCGCCGCGCCCTTTTGACGTGAAAGAGAGAGAGAGAGGAGATAGCGAATTCGATTTAATCAAGGCTCGCGCGTGCAATTGTTCTGCTCGACAGCTGCTACGCCGAGAGATAATCGTGTAGTGTCTATCCTGTTGGACGGCTTGTCAGCAGGAGTAGAAATTAATGTTGAGCCTCCTGGATATAGCTTTTTTTCCTCTCTTTCTTTATTCGATTGCACGGTGTTATTCGGATAGATGGGTGTTTTTGATTAAGTCGTCGGTGTGTTTTTATTATTGCGAAATGAGATTACAAACTATGTTAATATTACAGTATATTATTATTATGATTTTGTTTATTGAATGTTTATTATGTACAGCTATTTTAACGAAAAATTTAATCATGATGCGTTGTAGGCTAAATTCTATACATTTGATAGATGATGTGAAAAATGAATCGGAGAAATGTTAAGAACCCGTACGCATTTGAATTATATATCATTGATAACGAATACGAAGAGATAAATGCATGGTATGCGTTTCGAATAATCCAATGCATTTAACAAGATGCCGAGAGAGATAACATTCGCGAGTAGAATAATTAAATACGAAATTAATGGCACTCGATAATTGTAAGATAATATTCCGGCGTTCGCGCACATAACATGTTTATGGTCTATTTCCTTGCGGATTTCCGGGATTTTCTCCCTCCACCTCACCCTCCGTCTTGCCACCCTTCTTTACGATGACTATAGCAAAGAAGATTATTCTTTATATATATTATGTTTACTTTCACGGTTATTCATAATCCTATTATGGCTCGTAATAATATTTCCAGTAGTTCGCGTGCCATATAATATAACTTTTATAACAAAGTAAAATGATACATTAATGTTTATGATGTACTAAAGGGGATGCGAATGTCTTTCTCGTGCCACTACGTCAATACGGAGCAATAAACAAAAACATTTTGTCGGTAATAAATGGGGCAAAAATGTGTATATATATATGTATATCTTGAGTTTCACAAATTTTCTTTTAATAAAAACTGTACTTTTTAACCCGTTAATGTCATGTTACAAGTTAATATGTTCGTTGCTAGAAGTATATTAATTTCAATTAAAGCACTTACTTACCAACGCCCACATACTTCGGTCAAAAAAAAAAACACACACACACAACCATTTTAAACCTCTGCGTTTTCAGGTCACTCGTCGAGCGTGCGCGCTCGTGCAAAAAAAAGGCAAAAAAAAAAGAACAAAAAAACTAATCCTCTTAAACAACGTTCAAAGAAGCGAACAACAGTCGCGCTGCGCTACTCGCGCATTTTCTTTAATGTACCTTAAAACGCAGAGGGAAAGAGACGCGACGCACAAAAGAACGCGCGCGACAGCGACAGCAGCAGCAGAAGCAGCAGCGAGTTTTCCATTTTACTTACGCTGAACGGTATGAGGGAATTCTTCACCGAAGGAATCATCCACTGTTGGAACAGAGACATGACGACCTGGCATCCCACGACGACCTCCAGAATCCGCTTGATTAAAAACCTGCGCAGACAGAGAAGAAAAAGATATAGACCAACAGGCATATCGTGCTTATAATATATATACATATACAGAAACAGAAACGAAGAACATGCGCAGCTCTCTCTCTCTCTCTCTCTTGAGGAATACACAAACAAAACGAGAACAAAGAGGAGGGGGGATGAGGAACCGCATAACCACACGAAATCGGATCATATCCCCGGCATCACCGGTGAATTTATTCCTACTCAACGCGAAACTTATTGCGGATAAAGATTCTCCCTCCCTCTCTCTCTCTCTCTTTCCACGCGCCCACCCGTGCCGTAATTTATATATGCCGCACGGCGCGTGTTTCATTGCGATAAAAAGGAGAATTTATCTCGCGATGTCTTCCCCGCGTGCGCGCGCTCACACACTATGGGGGCGAGAGCGAGAGAGAGAGAGAGAGAGATGAAAGAAGACGGCGACGAGGCTGTTGTAAATTACATTCGGGAGGAATTCTCATCGACGCGGATCGCTGCAGTAGTAGCAGCTTAAAACACGTCGCTGGGTTGGGAATACATCACTGACTGTACCGGAGGGTGAACTTTATGTGGACACTGAATATAGCGATGGCCTACTTGGATGTAATCTTATGAGCGATGAAGTAGTTCGAGAGAAAAAGAAGTGGAATGTTGAAGTTGCATTGTTTATAATTCTTTTTAATTTTATTATATATTATACGAAATCTGGACAGAATTTAATATACACTATTATATATGCATGAGGAAAGCAATAAAATTTATTATCAAACCAGGTTATATCATAACAGTCTCCCTCCTAAATAGCAAGATTGCCCAAACTATCATAATGAACGTCGATTTACTCCCCTTCTCTATCTCTCCGCGTTCCCTATCTGTCGAGAAAATTAGATTGATATTGAAAGAAACGTCCAAGAAGGGGACGACGAATTTTTTATTTCCGTCGTTTGAATGCGCGAGGGTAGTAGCGAAAAATGGAAAGTGGTTTCGCACGCGCGCGCGCGCTAAAGGAAGGGGAATAGAAGAATCTAAAAGGGGCCCTGGCGTTCGTATAGCTTCCGAATCATTTTTTACTTTTCACAGGATGTTTTTGTCCTCCAACGGAAGACGAATGATACTCGCTCTCGCTCTCTCTCTCTCTCTTTCGAAATGGACGATTTGTCAGAGCGTATGAAGTTATCAGGACGACGGACATATACGTACAGTTAATTTAGTTTCGTCGGCGTGTATATATAAAAAATGTGCACGCAGAAAAGACGCACAAAGGAATTCCTCGGTCTTAATTTGATTTTCGAACCTGGTGTATTAAATTTACTGGCTCTATATGCGGGAACCGGAAAAAAAGAGAGCGTCGTTTGTGTACATATATGCATGGCAAAATAGCGCGTATAGTTTTTTTTTTGGCGTATTATCAGAGATAAACGTAGTTTTTTGTTTTCGAAAACGTGAAATATCGAGGGAGACAAAAAGATATGAAAAAAATTGTCGAGGGGGCAACGAACAACTCTTTTTTTTCGAAATCGACAAAATAGGTGGAAAAAAAATGTGCACGCGGCAAATGTAACTATGTGGAACTCAAATTCGTTGTATGTGCTTGTATTTTTCTCTCTGCACTGTGTATATATGTATGTAAGTTGGAATCGAGGATTTAGCTCCCGGGGTTGTTCAAATTTTTGTCTGGACATTTGAAATTTTTACGGCAATGTGCGCGGCATTTTTTGCGAATAAACGTGTACCTAGGTTACATTGTCAAATATGTCTCTGTCAGGATATACGCAGCGGAATCCAAGATAAAAACGTTGTTTGACTTTGCAAATTACAGAAAAATAAAATTGAAATATCGCGTGTATTTACCGAACAAATTTATAACCTTTTTACGGGTATTTAACGTTTGAATACCATTACTCACTATAACAACGACGACTAAAAAAGTTTTATTTTATATCCGCTTGTACAATACATTTGTGTGAGTACTCTGAAGTAAATTTAAAATTATGAAAAAGAATAAAACAATTATGTAACAATCGTATGAGGTTCGTTGCAGCTTTCTCCGTCGAATCAAGCAGCAGTGAGAAAAATAAAGAAGCGAATAATAGAAAAGCCTAATTAATTATGAAGGCCGGAGAAGCACGTCATTCAAAGGCCACTCCAAAGTCGGAGGGCGAATAAAAGTTCCCGGCACTTTAATTAATATCCACGTCCTTCCAAACTACATTTCGAAAACAAACCGGTTCGGCGCCAAAAAGGAGAAACGCGCGTCGAAAAAGAGCCACTTCTGTTCCACACCCCTGTGTGGGTGAGAGAGAGAGAGAAAGAGAAAGCGTCGAGCCGTCCGTTCAACTTGGCATAATTAAAAATCCACTGTTAAACGCTCGAAACGAGGGAATAAATAAAAAATAAAGTAAGAAAAAAAAAAGAACAGTGCTTGAAAAAAAAGAAAAGAAAACGACTACTAGCAAAAACAACAAGAACAACAAAAAGAAAAAGAAGAAACATACCTCTTGCGAATCCTCTGCGTCCTGGGGAAGTTTAATTCATAGCAGAGCGTTGGCGCTAGGATGTAGTAGTAGAGGTCGGACAGATTCAGGTTGTCCGGATATTGCACCAGAGCCTTGCCGCCGCCGTCTATCTCGTGTCTCGTTTCATCGGCGTCGCTGCCGTTTTGTTTCACCTCCGCCGCTGTGAAAATAGAGAAGAGAGAGAGAAGAGCGCGCACACACACACACACGCCTGTTAGTACATGTATATGTATAGGTATAGGTGATGGAAGGATGAGATGGATAGACCAGACGCGCAGTGTGCATTCCTAGTTGAAATATCAAGCGTCGCGCGTCACCGGAGGGGAGCCAAATACAACCCAACCACCTGCCATCGTCGATTTTTCTCATTATTATTTACGCTTGTATATATGTTTGTGTGCGAGCAAAACTCGTTTGGATGCAGTATAGGTGAACTATTGTATACCGCTATTGCAGTAGTCGGACGATGGTGTATACAGTGTGGGGGAAAAAGTGAAATTTTAATAAGGGTGTGGCTGTTGTTCTATATACGTTGTCGATTTCAATTATGTGCATTCGATGCTTGTTTCAAAGACAAGATGCTGAGTAAAAGCGTGTGATTGGCGTTTGTTCCTTTTCCATAAGTAAATTGGATAGCATATATCTTTAAATCAGTATACATATAAAAAGAAAATATTTAAAAGGTCATTATTTTTTATCTCGATTACTGAATGTTAGTTGAAATCTTGATTTATCTCTTATACTATATAGATGAAGACATCCATGAACACCTTCCTTGTTTTATTTAATTCTACTTTAAATAAAACATAAACATACACCACTATACCCTCTAAAGATTTCCCTTACACCTTTATACCCCTACACCAAAGCAGCCTTCAATCTTATCTCTACTTTTAATTCATTAAATTTCAATGTACCGCCCGCATTCAACAACTTCCTTCCCTCCCAAAAAAAAAACACACTCGTCCATTCACAACCTTGGCGTATCGCATCCCAAAAGCGTTTATATAAAACACGTTTGCCAAAGTGTGCGCACATCAACGCCCGCGCTCGCGACGAAGAAACGCGGAGAAAAGCAACGCGGCGTTAGGCGGTGGAAGGCGTCCACGCGCGTTTAATTAATTACTCCCTTTCTTTTTTTCCACCCCCCAACCCTTCCGACGCGCCACCCACGCGGCATTTTAATTAATTAGCAAGATAGCGTTTCGTTACTTATCGCCTTTATTTTCTTCAGGCGTGAGAAGGCTTCTTACGCTTAGGATAATCCGGCATCGATCGATCGATCTATTCACGCGTATTTATATATGTATATATATATACGTATATCCATAGCGTTCGAGAGCTATTAAACGCCCTTCCGATTAACCGAAAGCGTAATCCAATCTGGCGCGCGTCGCGTAAGCCCCTTAAGTTTAAACGTGTTATTGTGCGAGAGACATATTTATGCCATGGAGGAAGTGAATGAACGAATGACGAAGATTGACCGATGTGAGAGGATATATATGTGTTGGACGAGTGTATATATGTATATATGTATGTGAGTGGCGAGCTCTTGGCAAGCTTCCCGTACCGCGCCAGCGTGTAATAAGGCGCAAAGAATTCGGCCAAATGAAATTTCCCCTTCTTCCCACTACACGCCAGAGAGAGAGAGAAAGAGAGAGAGAGAGAGATGTCCTATCTCGATGGCTCTCTGTGGGAGTGAAAGTGTATATACGTGCGGAGGGTGTAGCGGCGCGTGCATCATTTACTAATTTTAATTAAAACTTTTGCTCCGCCCCCCCCCCTTTCTCTCACTGTCTCGTGCTCTCTCTCTCTCTCTCTCTCTCTCTTGGTCGAGTATACTGCAGCAGCAGCAGCAGTAGCAGCAACACAGTGGCAAGAGCGCGCGCACGTGTTTTTCTTGTCGTTTGATTATTCTGATACGTTAATTTGAGTTGGCTTTTACTTTGTGGCTCTTGGCACGTTGAGTCAACATTCACGCGTAATGGGATAGCTGCTTGAGTCTGTCTTCCCTTCACTCCTTCCTCCCTCTATATACTTCATTCTTTTTGGTTAAAGATGATTAATCAGGTTAACGAAATATTTACTTTGAGAATTTACATTATTTTTACTTTGTTTTTTTTGGGGGGGGGGGGGAATTAATATTAATTTGGATGCACAAGTTGTTGAAACAGATAAGGCAGGTGTTTTTGTTGATTTAATTTTATTTTATTTTATAGGTGAAGTGTTGTGTGATAAGCAGTTAAGATTATCCTTTTTATTCTTTAATTACGTATGTGTCTGGATGTTTGTATATTTTTCTTTAATCTCTTTTGCAGACTGTAATTTTTATTTTTTATATCAATTATATATTTATTGTTTTCCAAGTAATTGAAATTATACAATAAAAAGTTGAATGTAAGCAGTGAAAAATACAAAGCATATGTACGGCAACTCGTATATCTTTGTAGTACTTTACTTTTTCTCTGGTAGAAATTCCGCTATCGATAGTAAATATCCAATTCTCCGATTGCGTAAAACGATTTCTATTTAACGGTTAGAATGCGGTAGAATAGCAAACTGTTGCTACTAAATGTTTCAAAATAATTTAGTCGTATTATTAGAAACCACCTGCGGAAGAGAATGTTTAATCAAACATGAATAAGAAACGCTGAAATTAAAATCTCGAGTATTTCTCAAAGAACGATAAACAAAAACTGAAATATTTTTTCTATTTGGGTTATAACTAACGTTTCTAAAAAATTAACAACAGCGCGTTTAATTTATAAATAAATTTAATTTTTTTCACTAAAAAAATTAGAAAGTACACGAGTAACAATCTTATCACCAACAGCTAAAAAACGTTTTTCGCCTTCGCCAGGGGTAACGACCCTCCGCCTTTATACTTCGCAATGCCACTTTCTCTCTCAGCAACAAACTACAGAACCTTATTCCTCTCCTCCATATTAGCTCCCGCGAATTCAATTTCCTAGGCTGCACAGACCCCTGTTTACATTCCAATTAAAAACTAATCCTCACGAGGCACCTCCCTTCCACTCCCTTCATCCATGTCGCGAAATTAGAAATGCAGCAACGAAATTCGCCTTTTCGCATGATATTTGAAATCCGAAAGTGGCGCGAGCCATTTCTCGCGAGTCGCAGAGAAGGGGGACACAAAGATTGCCGGCAATCGTTTTAGCGGGAAGCTCATTGTGCGTGTCGCAGTTAATTTGTCCCCTCCTTTCTCTATCTCTCGTCGACGACACGATGGACGAGCTCTCCTCGCCTTCTTTTCTTTCTCTCCTTCTCGCTACGTTCCCCCTCTCTCTCTCTCTTTCACTCGCTGCAAGCGCTCATTTCGAGATATATGAGCCGGAGGAGGTGTAAGTACCGAGGTATCTCCTGGCACAAAGGCGGAATTACGTTGGGCGACGCGAGAGAGAGAGAGAGCGCGACTACTATCACTGCGACCGGGAGTGGTAGTAGCAGTAGTAGTCGTCGTCGTCGTGATTGAAAAAAACGGAGAAGGAGGAGGAGGAGGAGGAGGTGGAAAAAGAAAAATAATTCCGCCGACGGTGAATTGCTGCCGCGCCTGCCTGCCTCGCTTTTTTCGTTCTTTCTCTCTCTCTCTCTCTTTCTCCCACTCGTCAGAGAGGAGAGACTATTCTCCTTTGCGCCTTTTTTCCTATTTTCGGCTTTTGACGCTCAGAGAGAAAGAGAGAGCGAGAGAGAGAGAGAGAGAGAGAAAAAAAAAGCACACACGCGGGGCGACGCTTTCGAGTGTTATTTCGCGTTTTCGAGATGTGGGTATATACGAGCACGCTCTCTCGCACGGTAGCGCACGTGCTGGCTTTTTGAGAGGGGATTTGCCGCAACGAGGGCTACTCGAGACCGACGAAATTTTTGGGATTATGCCGGTGTATATAGTGGTATACTACTAGAGAGATCTGCTAGCTTACCTACCGCAGGACTAATTTCGACGCGGGAAATTCATCATGATACCTACGGGAGAGGGTAAAAATTGTTATTTTTCGTATATATGGATGAAAAAGTGGACGTGCGAGTAGTAGTAGTAGTAGTGCGGCATCGGTCAGACATTACCATAAAGTCGAAAATTGCGCGCTTTCGCGCTTGTTCCGAAAATGACGCGTATAAAATTAACGAGACCTTCGCAATTAAATGAGAGAGAGAAAGAGAGCAAGGAAGTCCGGGAAATTAACTTTTCCGTTATTTAAATTCTTCTCGCAATTTGGCTGCCCTGAAATTATCCAATTCCGCGTAATTCTGCCAAAACACTACTAGCTGTAGCTGCTGCTGCTGCTGCTCTCCTTCTTTCCACTCTAACGGCACGAGAGGAAGAATACATACATATACGATACGTACGTTCGCGTCCATCCGGCCGAGAAGATTGCCAAAAAGTAGTTCGGTCAACAGTGCGGAACAGCCGCGCGGTGATAAATTAATTTCTCTGTTTCTCTGTACATTGGAGAAGCCTCGCGGGAAAATACATATATGTACCGAAAATCTTTGCCATGATTCCAATATAACGTCTTCCGCGTATATAGGAAAACACAACGCGAAAGCCAAGTGGAGAGTTTGAGACTCGAAGAAACACACATATATATATATACGCACACATAGGCGAGTGGGTAATATTGTTTCGGCAGCTTTCCGTCTCCCCGTCAACGCTGAAATTTCGCGGATGTGTATGAGGAAAAAGGCGGTCGCATAAAACGCGACGCAGAGCGCGACGAAATTGCCATTCCCGTGCAACGTGTGCGCGCGGCGTGAGCGTGTGGGAGGTAAGTCATCTAAGTTTTCGAATGCGTCGACTACTACGACGGCTTCCCGCGGCTTTTATTTCGCCGCCCGAATGCACTAACTTTGAGGCGAGGCGGATTGAATTGTGATTGGATTCGAGCGTGTAAAATTTTTTACTTCTCGAATGTTTAATCGAACGTGAGCAGCATCACGTGTGTGTGTATGCGCGCGCGCGCCTTTTTTACGGTAGATTTTTCCATGTTTACTACTACGGAGAATTTTTGAAATTGTATCTATAAAAATCTGTGGGAAAAAAAGTGAATGAAAGGATTTCTTCTTTTGGTTTTCTCCTTTTCGTAAATTATGATGAAGAAGGGGAAGAGCGAGAGAGAGAAAAAAAGGATTTCCTGCACGGACGAATTTCTTTAGGAAAAACTTATATATATATATATATACGCGAAGTAAAGTTACAATCAAATTTTGCGCACCGCGCGAGAGGCCAATCATCCTGCAAACAGCAAACTTTCCTTTTCACGAGAAAAAAAAAGAAAAACTTCCATTAACTCTGGCGTAGCCAAAAAGGCCTCCGCATCTGGAAAATCAAATTTACCCATCGATTGGTGCTGGTAACACGCAGGGAAAAAGAAGAAAAAAAGTATATAGGAGGAAGATGACGCGCGCGCCTGCGACAGCGACTGCTGCCATTATTCTCGCGCGATATGCCGTCTGAAAAATTAATACGCCGTCTCGAGAGGAACGAGTGAGACGACGTCGACTGCTCTCTCTCTCTCTCTTTCTTTCTTTCTTTCCTTCAGTGGTATGTAAAGGCACAGTGTGCTAGATTGACGGCGAAAAAGTACGACGATGCTCAGCAATCGAGAGCGGAAGACGGTTCAAAGAGACGCGATGAGATGCTTGACTGATAGGTTTTAAATCATTTTAATCTGTAAGAAAGAACGAGAGAGAGACGATAAAAAGACAGATTTTTCGATGGCTGCTATACGTATACCACGTAACTTTGAAGATTTTAACATTTTTAACGTACCTCTGCGTATACCTCATCTCTTGTTCCTTTGAATAACGTTCGACTTTGAAAATGGTGAAACGCACGAAAAATTTTGAATAGAAACACACACACACACACACTGTTATTGAACGGTGAACCAACCGATTTGCTTTTTGAAGCGCATATAGAGAGAGAGAGAGAAGCGCAACGCGTGCGCGCGCACATGAACCATAATCTGGCGTCAACAACGTATGGAAACCGCAAGTGTGCTCTTGGCACTCGATCAACAGACACTGTTTACAGGCAATAACTTTCCGCGGGAAAACGCGCGCCGCGAGCGCCTCTCTCTGCTGCTGCATGATGTTTTCCAAAAATCATGCGCTACCTTGCGTCGTGCTATGTTATCGTGGGGAAAAGTATAGTGGTACGATGGTTCATCAAAATGTAAACGTTGTGTGTTGTCTAAAATTATACGGGATCATTATCGTTATTAACGGTCTTTCAAGAAGAAATTAAGGTATTTTCTAATCAATTTAAGCAAGATGAAGATATAGGATAAAAGAGAAACTTGTGATACATATAAAACTGTCACAGTGAACAGTGAAGAAATTGATTTTTACTTTTAATAATAATAATATAATAATAATTGCTTTATTTTCGGTCGCTGCCAAAAAAGATACATGGGTATAGTATAATACATGAGATATATACAA
>JAWWEQ010000055.1:19269329-19320135 GCA_035583055.1 Torymus tubicola | reverse complement strand
GCAGGCCGACTTGACTGTCGCTTTTCAAACATCTGACACAAATACGATGGTGTAGCGAAATTAATTATTTTGTATAGTAGTACGACAGTGAAATACTGCCGTCTTGTGTCTGTGCGCAGACACGTCAGCCAAGTCTGCGCCTTAGAGGAGTGACGTGATCTCTCTGACTGAAGCCAAAGATGTACCTGATACAGGAATTCTGCAATCTTTGTAATGTACATCTTTGTTCATATGTAGCGTTATCCGTCAAAGTAGAGCAGTAATCGAGAAGAGGAAAAATCAGCGCCTGTACTAAACGCTGACGTACTTTGAAGAACCACTCCATCCGTACTCCTAACCTGACATTTATTTACGTAAACCGTATTCCTCGATCCTTTCTCTCCCCCTCTCTTAGATCTCGAGTATCTACCCACCTGTAATCTTGCAAAAAAAAAAATTCCATACGATTAAAACAACCTTGCGTACAGCAATATAGCCAACCGCTTGGGCACGCACACAAAACAGCCGCATATTATACTCTCTCTTTCTTAGTAGTCTCGCGAAAATTCCAACTTCTGAAATACGAAGAAACCCCTGTTCCTCTTCTCCCGTAGATTTTCAGAAACTCATCGGACCGAACGGCCGGGTATCACGCGATCCTCTCTCTCTCCTATATATACCTGTGCACGCGCGCCTTATGGCAGTCGTACTCTCGTCGTCGCCTTATTTCTCTCTCTCTTCTCTACCCGAGCGATGCTTCCGTGTCGGCGCAACTTTTGCGAGCAAGTGCGCGTCCCACCGGAAAGAGCTGATATTACGCGAGATTGCTTATTGAAATTTGCAAGCGAAAAGAGAGAGAGAGAGAGAGAGAGGCGAAATTGAGCAGTCGCAAGGGGACTTTGCGTGTGTATATATATACAGTGGAGAACGCGACTAGCGGGCTTGCTTTATGGAAGTATAATCAGTCGACCTCGCTTGAGAGGCAGTCGGGCGCACTCTCGCTTTCTCTCGTTTTGAACGCGCGTACGCCAGGGTTTTCTTTTTGCATGATGCCGAGGAGAGAGAGAGAGAGAGTTTCGCGGGTGTCCCGAACTTTCGTGAATTCATTTGTTACGGACGCTCGATTGTTTTCGACGCCTCTTTGCTCGGCTGCACTCCCCGAGCTCTCTCTCTTTCTCTCTCCTGTTATCATGCAGTTTATGCGCCGAGTGCGTATTCAGAGCGAGCGACTGTACGAGTAAGGACAAGGGAGGAGGGGAAAGAAGAGAGACGGAAGTGTGGTATGAAATGTGTATGAGAGGTAAATTGATTCGCATCAAAAGTTTGACGTTTAAATTCTCTACTGAATAGGAGGAGTAGGGGGGGAGTGGCCTCAAGTTGAGAGAGAGAGAAGTTATCTTTTTTGTTTAGACTCGTGTTGTTTGAGTATTAAGATTTCTTTGTTCGTTATTCAAACTGCTTTTGAATTTATTATATATTTATATTTTTATATGTGAAATGAAACCGCGTATAGAATTACATTCTAGTACTTATATTTTATCTATATAAAATATTTTCAAATTTCAATAATCGATTTACCAATCACCGCTGCGATCCGTCTACCGTACAATTCTTCATCCCTTTCATCGCCTACACCTTTGCAAAAAAAAAGAAAAGCACATTATGCAAACTCGCGTACCCACCTTGCGAATGAAAAATAAAAAGAAAAGGAAAAAAAAATTGCGCGGCAGTCAATAACGCGCGTGCCAACACGTACGTATGTGGGCTCGAGTTCATCGGTTATAAGGTCGATCCGTAATTTGACTTTAGCGCGCGTTCGCTCGCTCGCGTTCTATCCCCGTTGCCGTGCGCGCGCGCGCGCGGTCTGAATAATCGATACCTCTGTAGCCCCAATTCCCGGAAATAGAGGCGAGCCAGATCGGCAGTTAAATTGGCTGGAAATTATCTAGCCGCGCTTGCCTCTGTCTCTCTCTCTCTCTCTCTCTTCCCTCCCTTCCCTCGTAATATCCCGTGGACCTCAAACGGGCGTATCGGACTCGTGACTACATATACGCGTCGATGTCTCTCCTCTCCACCATAGAGTATTTCTATTATATTTTTATTAGGGGACACGCACGCGTGTTTCGTCTATGGTTATATGCAAGTGCGTTGAGTGGATCGAAATTTAGCTTTGATCGTGACCGCTACTGAGATTTATTAAGGATTTTCGTTTTTTTTTTTGTTTTTAAGAGGGAGTGCGAAGTGAATTCCGATGAGTTGTCAAAATTGTTAGGAGAGTAACGAGCGGTGAGAGAGAATAGCGAGGTCGGTGAGTGGATGTAGAACTGACCAAAGCGTTAGTTATTTTATTGGTAGTAGGTGGATTTGAGTGGGTGCTTTCGAGTGGGCTAGTATGTGTTTGTGGGAGTTATATGTATGTACAGGTTACGTATATATAGTATTTTTTAATTCTATTATAGATTGGTATGAATAGTGAAAGTGTACGTTTTGATATTAATATGAATAGAGAAAACTGGGGGTAATCACTGTAAAGTGGTTAAAAAGAAAGGTTGAGTTTGCTAAATTAAGTAGAAAAGTCAATATTTCATCCGACATTCAGTATATTTTGAAAAAATAAGTTTTTACCCATATATATTTTTATTTAAATAATAAAATTTTTATCGATTCTTCATGAATAATCCATTTTTTAGAATATTTATTAGTGCGTCGTTTCAAGTTCACATTATGAAAGTTAATTCATCGATTTATATTTTTTCTTTATCTTCAGAAAAGTACATTATTACCTACCATATTTATATTTTTATATAATTTGTCAACTAAAAATTTAAACATTCCTATTTTTTGAAGATGTTATACAATTCTACTTAATATTAATCGTATTGAACAATGAATCATCTTAAATACTTCATCCGACTAAAGCGAACCTCATGAATTCTCTAACAGCGCAATCACTTATTCATCTCCCATAATTATATTCACCGAAATTACCATTAATCTCGAAATTCAAAATTCATCCTGCAACATTATACCACATACGAATTTTCTTACGCAACCCCCACACCGTCATATAAAACCATTAAATTCCCATGAAATTACAACACGGTTAATTTTCAACTAGGACACGCTTATATATATATCTATCTATCCTCTATCTTCCTTCTCTGTTATATGCATGTATGTATGTATGTACGCATACAACAAAAACAAATCGTCTTGAATAATACTCACCATGGAGGTCGGTGTAGCTAAAGGACTGCCGGCGCATCCTTCCTTGCGACGTGTTTTTACTGTGCGAAGCAAGTCGGCACCACATGTTCACCTGCACGTACGACCACAGCTTGAGGAAGAGGATAGCGTACAGCATGCACACGTACATAGCACCGACTGCAAGTTGAGAGAAAGTGTACGTTGGATTATTAGGTGATAAATTCAATGGTATATATGTAGCAAGCAAACGGGGGACTGGGACGCGGGGCCGTTAATCGTGGTAATGCTGTCAAATAGTACGTGGATCGTGGTGGAGATAAGGGAAATTGAAATATGAAAGTGCGGGTACGATATGGTATGGATTTATTTGATCTATGCGGTCATTCGTTTTATTATGGGAGTTTTAATGGTGCTAAAAATAATATAGAGGACAAATTGTTATTTTATATTATATATATATTTTTTATATTATTATAAATGGAATTTGCTTGAATAATATAGATTCAATATATTGTTTAATATTTACAGCTCGAAGCGGAACCTGAAGTGTTTTAAGTTTAAAAATTTTAAACTATTCGTATATATAAAAATTTACGGAATTTTATTGTACACTCGTAACTAATGGAAAATATACTAACAACTTTTTCTTATCAATATGCATATACGTTGACACAGGAGAGTAAAAGCAATTAATATATTTCATACAACAAATAGATATACATCATATACAATTTCTCAAATCCATTGTCATCAAGCCAACAAAGACGTTAATATTTATTCAAGATCCGAATTCGAGTATACTGTTTCAACAAGATGATTAAACAGTTACCGAATTCCACGTCCCCCAGTACATACTGTAACTATTAACGAGTTTCAGTACTACTACTACTACTACCAACCACTGTAGTCATCTATCCATAATAGCAAATCGTCAAAATTTCCAAAAATTCGTCACCCCTAGCCAAGCATTAACACTTCCACAATCGGCAATGCCAACAACGTTTCCATCACACGCTCATTTACTATATAGAATCCCTCTTCAACCAAAAGTCCACATGTTCCTCCACTCAAGCGCTCGATCAAATTAAACTTTATCGCGTGGCGGCGGCTCCGAGTGCCATCCTAAATTTTACACCACTTTTCGCGAAACAATTTCCGCCCCACTGGGCGCATTCCACTTGTACGAAATGCCTATGTGCACTCGTTTTTTATACGAGTCACTTAAAATGAAGCGCGCGGCGGCACGCATACATACGTATACACATAGATACAGGTTCATTCATGCATATACATATAATATATACGCGCAGCATGTATACACATCGGTGTAAAATATTTACCAACCGGAGGCATTCAATTCCTCTACAATGTGTGTACCACCTATCCGATGGAATAATACAACAGCCGTCGCAGGCGTACATTATATAGAAAACCAGAAGAGAGCCCCGTAATTTTCTGCGGCGAAGGAAGAGAAAAGCGAGACAGTCGTATAACATATTCGTTGCTCTCCGGTCGTACGTCGTTCGTTATACGAGGATGAGAGACTACCACCGCACCGCTCGTGGTTTATTAATGCGCGGTTACCAGGCACAACCGCGCGATGATGCGAAACGAGTGGATTGACAGTACACGCGCGCGCGCGTGTGTATAACAACAACTGTGATGTGTATTCCGTGGTTATTTATTGACGGTGGTTTATATAGAGGAGAAGGAGGAGGAGGTGGAAGAGGATGATGCCGCGCATTGACTTGTAAATGAACGCTAGAGAACCTCGTGTTTACGGGCGAGCTTTGTAATGTTGACGTTATATATCCGAGGATTTGATATATCTGGCTTTTATTGCGCGTATGAGAGCGGAAAGGGGGATAGTTGTTATTAGAGGGATAGCGAATGTTAATGATAAGGTGGTATTGATGGGGGGAAGGGGGTGATATTACGATTTGTTGGTGTAATTGTTGGTTTTGTATATACATATAATGTGTATATATATGTAGGTAAAAGTAAATAGTTTGTCAATAGTAAGTATGATGATGTTTGATGATAAACATCGAGCGGTTAATTGGTGCGGTTGATTAATTATTAATTGATAACATGCGGAAATACTTCGACATGGGGATACTTTTTTAATTAGCGTCGAATTATAATTGTAAATGAATGCTTAATTTTAGCGATAAATATGTTATCTCTTACACGTGCACGATTACATTACACGATAACGATTTAATTAAACACACATAATAGAACAATATTATTTCAATAATATATATACCACAATTAATGTAAATTGTACGATCGTAATATAACGTAACGTGTCGTTGAATTCCCGATGAAAAACATCGCTA
The DNA here is from genome assembly GCA_035583055.1 of Torymus tubicola. Classification (NCBI taxonomy): domain Eukaryota; kingdom Metazoa; phylum Arthropoda; class Insecta; order Hymenoptera; family Torymidae; genus Torymus; species Torymus tubicola. Next base: position 19,314,607 of record JAWWEQ010000055.1, on the reverse strand, counting down.
ATTAACGCGACCTGAATTCCACGTACACTTAATAACCGATGTACACATCATTTCCTCATACAACCATTACCCTTTCCTTTTTTTTTTAAACAGGACTACTCGGTCCTTCTCTTCACGAAATCACGCGTTACATACCTCAAATACTATGCGCATACTATATACACATCGCGAGAACAACAAGGTTTGGCGAAAAAGTCGGTATACTATAGACCATCGCGCGTGAAAAACCAACATCATCCCACGCACGTATACATATATATATATATATATATAACATATACAAACCCGGCCTCTTGACACAGTGCCAGAGAGAGCGTGCAGCTATACCACCGAACTACACGATATAATAATTGCTAAGCGCCGTGTCGCGCGATTGCGCTCACTGGATAAATCCATCCGCTTAACGTACACATACATACATACACTCGCACATACATACACACATAGCCGCGCGTGAGAGCGTTTACCAATTTCGAAGCAATTGATTTGCGGCCTAGGCTTAATTCGATTGAATTTCGCGCTCGCACGCGTGTACTCTCTCTCTCTCTCTCGCTCTCTCGGCAAGCACCAGCGTAACGAGCGAGCGAGCCTTGTAACTACGACGGTTAAGAGCTGCGTGTGTACAGAGGGAAATCGTTTTTGCACCCTCGTATGGTCCAGTTCTCTTCTACCTCTCTCTCTCTCTTGTTCGGTGTATGTGTGTGAGAGAGAAAGCGGTTTTGACTTTTGAGGGCACGTAATGCGCGATGGGAGGAGGAGGAGGAGTGAGAGTTGAATGGGGTAGTACACGCGCACACGGCGATTGTGTGATTTTTGCGGGAGGGAGAAGTGATTATTCGCCGGTTTTCGACTGTGATGGGATTGAATTTTCACTGGTACTGTGTGCTGGTACACGTTTGATTCGATTTTGTATAGTTTGTTGCGACGATGGCTTGTATATAGTGGTTATATATATGTATATATATGTATATGCGTGTATGTTCGCACGTGCTTTTTTTCGTAATGACCGAGAGCGTATACTGGTTTTTACGAGAGGTGAGGGCAAAACGGTTATCGCACGATGATTGCTCGAATTATTTTCCGAACTAATGGCTGTTTTATGGAAAAGTTTATCGATGGCACTGAGGGGGACGGATGAAACGTCTGTTTCACTGATATTAATGGTTTTTTGAGTGGACATGTTTGATTTTCGCTTGTGACAGTATGATTTGTCTTAACGAATTATGTCATGTATTTTTTATCTTTACTATTTTTTTCGATTATTTTTTATGTTACATAAAGTTTTATATAGAAAATGTATAATCAAACGGTCAAAGTTGTATAGACCAATAATTAGTCATCCATTATATCGAGGAAAACAGCAAGAAGAAAGCATTTCGATTTCATTAATTTATCCCATGATTAAAAGTTCGATTGTAGATTTAATTATCGATATATACGCTGATACAAATATAATGCGATGTATAATTCACCGGGCGCAGGGCATTGTTACTAGTATATCGCATTAATTATATCAGATTACGCATAATTCATTCCCCCCATAAGCACACTCATTTCATTTGAAATAAATGCCACCCAAAGATTACTCTTTTAACAAGAGCGCCACGCGCACTCGCTCGCGAATACTGTACATACAATTTTCCCCCTTTCTACCCCTCTACTCTTCTATACACAGCAGTCGCGGTTTTATTCATAGACTTTAAAAAATAGACGTTTGTTTACGACGTCATCCGCAGCTATTATTCAAGCCAATACACCGAAAGGCGAAATTAAACAGAACGAGAGAGAGAGAGAGAGAGACAGGAAGAGGGTAAGAGGAGGGAAGAGAAAGAACAACAGTAACAGCCGCGCTTCGCGATAAAATTCCATACATAATCACACGGCCTTGCCACACCGGCCCATTAATAAACCAGCCTCGAAACAGCACAGGAGAGCTCGTGAGAGTATATATATATATATATAAAGAGGGGGTGCGTGTAGAATGCTTCCAGCTCACTCGTTCGCAGGCGCGTCTCGCACTCTATAGTAAATTTTTCACACGGCGTCCATTATTTTGCCCGGAAAATGCAGTCCATGATCGAAAGTAGCACTGAAGTTTCTTCTTCCATGGGTAGGTTCGGATATATATACGGACCATGTTTTACCGATAACGCGCGGAAAGACGTAGTAGTGTAGAGGTATGTGCAAGAAAGAGAGAGAGATCTGGAAGATCGCATTGTATCGACTGCTCGGGAAGTTTCAGCGCGAAAATACTTTCTCAATTTTCCCTTCCTATCCCCCCCCCCTCCTTTCGATCTGAGGAATTGCCAGTTTTCACGTCGTCTATGTGTGTCTCTCTCTCTCTCTGGATATGTAGTTTGCGAGAGAGAGAGAGAGCGAGAGAGAGACTATTGTCGGGTACACTAGGAAAGTCTTTTCAAGAACAGACGCGTTGACAGCGGAGGACTACAGACCAGCATGCGCGCATCCGACGTTTTCTGCAACACTGTGTTGTGCTCTCACACCGTGTCGTATACGAGAAGAGAGTTGCGTCGGTTATTGTCGTCTGCTTTGTGCCCGAGTGTCCGAAGAGTCGCGCACGTGGCTGTATAGTAGACGATGCTCGGAGATGAATTTATGGGGAGTTAGAAAAAAAGAAATATACGGAGAATATGGTGAAATTCGAAAGAAAATGCGGTAATTGTTGAATAAGGTTGTTCAGTCAAATTGGAATGAGCTTAAATGTTTGTATGAAAATTATTGGTAAGGTGAATAATTAAGTATATTTTAAACAAAACAAAAACCGCTCTGATATGTAATAACGAGATTTCCAATAAAATACACCAAATCATCTTCAAACCAAGCATATAATTATTTCAAACCTAAACCTCGTCCTCTTTCTCATCACAAATAACACACACAAAAGACGCAACCTCATTTTCCAAGTCCACGCGGCTCGCTCGCAACGCTTGTTTCAATACGGGAACACCTCCGGCGCATACCCATATACTTATACGTACATTCACACACACACATACACTCAAGACGCGCTGCGGGACGTAGCTTTCAATTCCGCGAGAGAAGAAAGAGAGTCTCGGATATTTTCCTCGTTCCACCTTTATTCTACGTTCGCGCGTTGTATGTGTGTGTGTATGCCGCGTTATGGACTCGCAAGTAGAGCTCCTTATTGTACGGGACACACGCTGGGGGAAAATCGTTTTCGCGAAAAGAATCGGATCGCCTCGGGTACGTCTATGTATGTGTATATATGTATAGATAGGAGTGTACAATTGCACGAGTGATTGGGAAAGTCCGTTGGAGGTTTGAATTAGAGGCGAGTATATATATATATGTGTGTATGCAGCTGTGAGAGAGGTTTCGAGAAGAGCTGTAATGGGGTAAGGATATGGTTGGAGTATATGATGGACATGACGATCGATTGTTTCGATGTATTGTTGAATTAAGCACGACTGTAATGTGCTTTTGACGTGACAGTAATATGGTAATATAACACGATGATGTGTATACAGTACAAACGTAAGTAGCAATTGAGAACTATAGGAATACCAATAGAGAGCATTCCAACGATAAAGAATTAACGTGTGGCTACTGCACACAAAAATCTTTACACCCTCCGGTAGCCATAAAACCACGTTCCGTTGTTTCTCACTCTCTCTCTCTATATATACTTGGAGGCTTCGCGTTCCCAGCGCGCGCCGCACTTGAAACAATCCATCTCTGTCTTGTTTAGCAGAACGACCCCGCGCTAAAGGGAAGCATCGATTACCCACCCGGCATTGGTAATAAAACCTTCTTTTCTTTCTCTCTATCCGTCTATCTCTGCGGCGCGTGCGTACTCGGACGTTTGAACTTGGACGGATAGAGCAGCAGCAGTTGGCACGAACGCTCATGCTGTTCTATTCTCTCTTGGCAGCCGAGGTGTCTCCCTCGCGACCACGCGACAAATCGATCGCCGAGCGTTGTTACCGCATGGTGTTTCATGTGTATATATATATATGTGCGAGTTTCAATGAAGCTCATGCGTTCTGAAGAATATGCGTGTGGATGAAGATTTGAAGTTGTATATAGGGAGATTATATTGTTTTTAGAATTTGTAAGGTAGTTCGGTAGATAGTATGTTCAAGAAGTAGTTTTAATTTGTGATAAAAATTTGTTTGAAAAATAATACATATAAATAAAACAATTGAGTTAACTGGAGAGATAAAATAGAAAAAATTAAGTTTCTTTAGCTATATTTTCCTTTTTACTACATTTTCAAAAAGTGTACATATATTCATCAAAAATATATAATTTTAAAGTTTTGTTAACCTAATTTGACATGTGTCTCTAATATTTTTCTTTCAGGTATCTTGAAGGAAGAATATCATTTTTCTCAGAACGTGTTTTTATTATGTAGCATCAAAATAGAGACACACAGAAAATTCAGATAATATATTTTGAAAAAATATTAATTATATTGCACGAGAATTCACAAAATAATTTTTCAAAAATCAACTTTGCAATTATCAAAGTGAAATACTGCCTTAAATCATTTATTAATTATTATTAATAATAAATGTATATTTGATAATATTATTATTAATACTATCATATCATAAATTTTAACATAATAAATTATTATTCGTTTCGAATGCAGGCACTTGAATTGCATTCATCAATTGAGATACGCAGCAATTATTTTTTCAAAGTTAATTAAATTTCGTACTGCTAGCAATTCCAATACTGTTAAATGAATTGAATTGAACATATTGAAAATTTTATTATCTCGAATCGTGAGATGTAATTATAATTTGCAATAAACGTCGAATAAATCACATGAAATAACGAATCAATAATTAAATGAATACGCGTTTAAAATATAATTGTGTTTATATTCTCGTTTATTGACTTTTATAACTTTTTATGACAGCAATTTGAAAAAATTTTATGTCTCAGTACCGTGTAATTATAATAGAAAAGACAAAAGGAAAATTATATTTTGACTTATATTTTAGCAGCTTCTGTCATTTGCATAGGTATCAGAAAAAATTAAAATTGTAACGATCGTGTAATACCTATGTTTATTATAAGATCAACTCTGTAAAGAATTAATAGATAGACTAATAAATTAATCACCTAACCAGATATTAGATCATGTCACTTCATTTCGTCTTTCCAGCAATACTGTAACTAATTTATTTCATGTATTCACCCTTTTCAGCATACATTTTCTGAAATTTTGATTTAAGCAAAATTGCTTATTTCAAAATTTGATCATTAAAATCAATTAAATTACAAAAATCGGGTTCCACTAATTCACAAATTGGTTAATGTATTGTTACTGAAATAAACTACTCCTGTGACTTCAATAACTCTAAATTAAAAATTTTTCTTCACTTTTCACCAGACAAGCTTGAAAATTGACCATTCATTATGCAATCACGGAACTGCGTAGGTGCTTATTAAACGAAAAAATCGCGTCTCTTATCACCGCTGTACCCGCTCTGTTATACTTCTTTCATTAACCCTAATCACATAACACAATACAAATAACGACTTGGCCATTCCCCTAAACAAAAGAACCTCACCGCGCTCTGGCATTACCGTTTTTTTTCTCTCTCTCACTCTCTCTCCTCCCCACGCAATAGTAGTCACCGCGAACAAAAAGCCGAGAAACCCACGCCTACATACATCATTATTTTTCATCAACTTCTCTCGGCAAAAGTCTCACGTCCAGGTCGTCGCACCGCGTACCATACTAGCGATTAAATATCCTCTACCACTGAATAAAATACGAATTCCCCTAATACCTTCTCTCTCCCTCTCTCTCCTTATTCTCCTTCCCTCTCTCGCGAATATTATCTCTCTGGTGTGGGCACGCGCGCCGGTAGAAACGTTCTCGCGGCGCGGTTTAACGCAGTGGCTTCAGCGGCTGAGGGCCTCGGCGAATAACTCCGATCTATACGGCCCGAAAGAGATCGCCCACCTACCGCTCCATTGGCTAGCCGAGTCAGTTTGGAAATTCGTGGAATCCCGAGTATCGCGCGCGCGGCTTAGCCACCCCGAGATATCCTATATAGGCTGTCTCTGCGTACTCCCCCCATTCCCATTCCCTATCCTTTCTTCAAGGAGAGGGAAGGCGGGGGGAAGGTGGAAACCCCAAGATAGCGATCGCGTTAAAAGGAGGGCAATCGACGCTCCTCGAGGGACTAATGTAGTGCCAAGGGCTGGCGTTAAGCATTTTTATTGTGTATATATATACGCGTAGAGATCAAGAGAGAGAGAGGGATTTTTTTTCTTCGTAATGTTATAGGGTTTAATATAGGGCCGATGAATATAGATTAACGGGCGTATTGGAATTTTCGATAGATAGGGAGAGAGGTTAATGCGAGTTTTAATTGTGGCGTCTACGGCGTGCTTTATATAAGGCGCTGAGTTATGACGGAGGCAGAGGAGATTAAACGACGGTTATACGATGGGGCCATTTTACGACGCGGGACGTGGGAGTATCTCGCGGTGCCGGCGCGTATAAGACGCAATATATATGTGTGTGTGTGTATAGAGCGTCTTTTATATAGGCGTTGCCTCGTTTTTCGGTAATTGCGAGAGATTTAAATACATATATAGAGAGAGATTTTTTCCTTGCTTTCCTATCGGTCGTAGAATATTTCACGTGGTTATCCGCATTAGTCATGGATATAAAAATGTTGTGTAATTTTCGAAAGACATGTACACGTGTCGGGTTATTGAAATATAAAAAATACTTTTATTTCTCCCGGAAGCTTTGGTAATGGAATATATCAAAATCGTACACGCGCACGCGCGTATTTACGGCGAATGTTATATATTGAATTGTCAAAGGTAACGGAGCGAAAGGATTTTTATAGCGCGCGAAAGCCTGGGTAAATATATATATATATATATATATATATATATATATACAATTTTTTCGCGTTTACAGCGAATTGATAACGCTGTATGTTTCTAAACTTACGTTCTCTCTCTATATATATATTCACAAGCATGTGTGTACGTGCATATACCTTTATGAAATATGTACAAAGCCAACTCGATCCCATATAATTTTTTTTTCATTGTTATTTGTGCGCTCTATATAAACCAGAATATTGTAGAGTTTCTCGTGTGCTTTGTTCATATAGTACAATATGCATTTCATATTTCCTTCGGCGTATAGATATAAAAATATTACATTTTTAGTAGAGGGTAATAATACATGACAATAATATTATTAGGATTCGAAAAAATCTCATGACGTCGTCACGTTTAAAACATTCAAAATGTCTATATAAATTGACTATTCCACCAAACGTCTTCGAACATGATTAAGCTATACGTTATGTCTTAAAAAAATAAAAGTACAATGAATATCTCAAACCTATTTGATTTTTCTACACTCAGTCAACCAAACCAGCTTCGACTTTGCATCTTTAGCCAAAATTTAAAAACTAGCCGGGCATCAGCTTTATATTTAAAAAAAAAATATATTAACATATAGTTACAGAGCATTCATACCTCGATGCTGTTTCTTACACGCGGCAATTCAATATTCACAGGCATCTTTGCATCTTTACATCGAAAAGACATTTCAATATCCCTTATCTCTTCGACTTCTCGTCACAGCCGCACGAACGTTTGCTTCCAATCGCCAAAAACACACAGGCTCTATCCCTCTCTCTCTCACTCTCCCCCCGTAAAACCAATTTCCCGGCCTAATTTCAGACGGATTATCCGGCATAAACGGGCGCACGCTAGCTCGCTCCCTCGCGTTGCAGCTAGTTAACCTAACAGGTTGGCCGGGCTCCAAAGCGCACGCGCGCGCGCGCGTCGTTCCATATGTAAATACATATCCTCTCTCTCTCTTCCTACCTATACCAGTATAGGACTACTGTACGCCTATACACGTGTAGTTGCGCGAGGGTAGACTTAGAGTATTACGGGGGGATATAAGGAGCTGCGCTGCTGCTGCTGCTGCAGCGACGCGAGATTACTCTAACTATTGTTCCGGAGGCGCAAGCGCGAGGTGAGCCAGAACGGGGGGAGGCCGCTGCCGCCGCCACCACCACCGCCTCGTTATTTCGATTAAAGGCCACGGGTGTAAGAGCCTCCGACCGTCTAGTATGGCTTATCTTGGGAAGAGAGAGGCAGAGTTGGAGGGGGGGATAAGTTTTCAAGGCTTTTTTCGGGAGGCTCTGCCAGAGGTATGTATAGTGGTACTGTTGTAGTGGGTTTGTTTTGGAGATGTGGTGCAAGCTTGTATAGCTCGCGGTGTGGTAATTTTGGGGGGTTGAAGAAAGAAGAGATAGTGAAAAACTTGAATTTTTGGAAAAATTAAAAAGAACAATTTGTGTGTTTCTGGATGATGAATTGGATGCACCTATTTTCTTAGGATACTGTAGAGATTTAGAGTGTATGGTAAAAGTAATTATTGTAAAAGATTACATTTCGTACACTCAATAAAATCTTAGGAATTTTTAGTGATTGAATATCAAATTGGCCAACGTTCATTTCATATATTCGTATGAAAATATTGAATTTTTTTTATTCGAATTACGCTATATACTCATGACTTTTTTTAACGAATTTATGTAATTATAATGTTCGAATCGTCAACTGTTCATGAAGAATAACAAAATATGATCGATATAGTTGCATTTATATCGTTAATGTCCGGAACATGAAAATTTTTTCCAGCCATAAAGTAGAAAGGTATAAGGGTAAAAAACAGTGACTTTTTAAACTTACTACTACGATTTTTTCAAAATTTCGAAAATTTGAGAAAATAAAGATTTGAACGCAACTATATCGATCGTATTTTCTTTATTCTTCATATGAACAGTCGACGAATTGAACATTACAGGCATTCGTTAAAAAAAAACATTAGTAAATAACGCAATTCGGAGTAAAAAATTCGATATTTTGATACGAATATATGAAATGAACGTTGGCTTTCTCGATATCCACCTTGTTTATTTAATATTTTCTAACTATCAGGTTTTAACTTTATTAGGCGAAATGATCTATATAAAAGAAGTAAAAGTCGTAAGACATTTTGACTTTGCAAATTTTTACAAATCAAAACTTATCTCATTTAAAACACAATATTCATTAGGAATGGAAAGTAGTGATATACTTAGTATATAGTCAGACGCGCATTTCTAGAAAAATTATCAAAGGTTCCTAAAATCCTAACTCCTCAAAGTTACACACAATAACAACGTATCAAACTAAAAATAATATTAGTTACAACCTCAACATCCGCTTGATTTTATTTGAAATCCAAGTGCTCTTTCCATAAAAAAAGAAAATATCAACTTTCAGTATATAAAAAGCGATCAACTCATCATTCATCTTGCACCCCAACGCATATTCCCATCGCAAACTTCTGCCATATCCGCGAGGCCGCGAAATCCAAAACGCAACAAAAGCCGTCGATTCCCTTTCCTCCACCTTCTCTACCTCGTCCTCGCTTGTAATTTTTTTTTTCCTACTCGCACCCCATACTACAACGAGAGGAGGGCGTTTTCATACGCGTACGCACGTACCAGCCTTCCGGCGGCTGCGCGATAATGACGTTACGAGTCCCGAGTACAAATGCAATTGAAAGGCAGAGCAGCAGCAGCAGCAGTAGCGACGCGGCATCTTTTCTCCCTCCAAGTTTTGTTACGGCGTTTCACGGTCTGCCGAACGCTAGCACACGCGAGAAGTCGCGAAATTGACTTCTTCCTCGAGGGCGCAAGTATATATGTATGTGTGTGAGCGGGAGGATGCGCGTGGGGCTGAATTTTTTAGCATTGCAAAAATCGCGCGTGTGCCACCCTCTAGGTGTGACGTGTTAGGCGAGAGTTTCCGAGACGAGTTATACCGTGTACGAAGGGCCTGGAGTGGAACGATGCTGCTGGAGTGATAACGTTCGGAAAAGTCGTAACGAGGTGGCTGATGTTTCGATGTGGATAGTTGAGTTCTTTTTTTTTTTATTTTCGACTTTTTTTCAGTTCAATTTGGAAGGAAAGTATAATGTTGGAAAAAGCTTTTGAAAATAGAACTAGATGTAATATGGAAGTTTGAATGGAATGTTTATAATTTTATGAAGAATTGATTTACATGATGATAGGTGGATTGATGTATCTACATATTTATGTGACATTGACATGTTCTTAATAAATACTTGTATTCCATGTAAAATGTATTCTTGAAATATTTCCAATGTAATTTTCGCTCTCTAAAAATATTTCAAAGTTTAAAAGTAACTCATTCTATTTCAGTTTCATCTCTCTTTTTTAAGTAATAGCCATTCCCATCATACTGCTCTATTTTTTTTAAAACTGTCTTTCACATCTGAAACAAAGAGACATACATATTTCTCGCACCCATCTTTACCAAAATAGTACTTTTAAAATACTTAAACCAAGAACTCGATCCTTACTTCCACTGATTCGCAATCTCAAAATCGCAACGATTACTAACCGAGCTTCCACAGTACAGCTCCAATCTTCTGCTCTTTTTCTAATTAAAAAAAGCTCCTTTCCCTTCGCAACCGTAGAAAACTACGCGAAACTTAATCATCCTCGTCGCTCAGGGCAAACAGCCGTTCGTTCTCTAACGCTTGCGCGCGCGCGCGTGTATTTTCGGACAATCCCGTTATCAAAGCGCACAGCGCGGATAGAGCCGAAGGCGGAAAAATAGCGAGTCTGTGCGCACGTCTCTCTCTCTCTCTCTCTTTCTCTCTATACGCTCTCGCGACTAAAACACAGACGAGCGAGGAGAGAAGGTAAAACAGTACGGAAGAGCGGAGAGAAAACTCGGAAGAGATAGCTCCCGCGGAAGGAGCAAGAGAGAAGGGGAAGAGCTCGTCGGAGGTTTCACGCGGTCCCGGAAATTACATTCGTACCTAACCGGAAGCTCGCGCGTACTCGCCCTCTGACGAGGAGTGAGAGAGTGAGAGGAAGAGAGAGAGAGAGAGAGACGACGACTACGACTTTGCACGAATTTTGAATAACAAATCGCTGCAACTCGCTAATCCAGCAAATCCAAGGCTTTCTTGGCGCGTCGCGCGGAGGGTAAACAAGCCGGAATACTAACTGATGTAATAATACGAATAACGAACTTGCCTCTCTCTCTCTCTCTCACTCCCTCTGTCTGCCAGCAGTACCGTCTCCCCATACCAAAGGCAGCGGCGGCGGCGGCGGCCAACAAACGTGAATGCCCTTCCAAGGATATGCTCGTAAATTCAGAGGAGGGAAATGGCCTTTTTAACGAAGCAAAAGATGCGTAGCTAATTTACAACAAAGTTTAATAGCCATCCTAATTCCGTTACACCAACTTTCCGTTCGTAGTACTCGTCGTCGTCGTTGTCGTTGTCGAGGGGAAAGAGGGAGAGAGAGAAAGAAAGGATTTGTGTAATTCGCGAGAAAGAGAGAGAGAGAAGGATATCATTTAACTTCAATTTCGGACTTTCTTTGGCGCGCCGTAAAAAAAAGTTTACGGAGAGTGAGAAGAATTTTCGTATCCGAGCGGAAAGTTTTTACGCTCGTTCCTCGACTTAACGAGGAGAATGCGCCCGAGTGCGTAATTTTATTACGGATCGTTGCTGTTGCGCGCGTGCGTACGTGGAGCTTTGACGATGATGATACATGTACACGCGTATACACGTTACGTTGTTGCTGTTTTTTTTTCTTTGTTTGCTCGCACTTGTGGTGAAATAAACGCCGCACGTGCTAAATAATCGATGACTGAATAACACGCGGTGTTCGCGGAAGAAGTTTGTATTATGCCAGAGCGGTCGTTGCGCGATCTCTCGCGTACTTGCATAATCCGATTCGACTGCTTTTGTTTGTATTTTGCTATACAGGTTGATATTTTATGCATTTCCGAAATTATTAATTCTCAGAGATTTATTGATGATGTAATATTCTCTAATGTTTGGGTGGAGCTATTTTAACTAATCATTATAGTGATACTGGGACTTGCGAATAAATGACCCTATATAAATGAGTCGAACATATATTTGTAAAAAGCAAATATCCTATATTTTATGTAAATTTCGCACAATAATACCTTGTTATATTTTTTATTATACTTTTCAATATATTATTTATTTTGCAAACCCTTACTCCGTATATTACTGTTCCTATTCAATGTAAAAGGGGGAGCAACGTAAATAAATACTTTTGAAACGGATTGTTTACAATATTATCGATCGTAAAAAAATTTCTTTTGTAAAATTCTTCATTCCCATTGCAAAACAGTAAAAAGTACATGAATACGAATAGTGAAAAAAATTTCTCAGTCCTTCGAGAGACTTTGTTATTAAAATACTATATTCTTTTGACTACAGCAGTATTCTCAGCGCGTATTTATAAGTGTATAATAACATACCTGTAAAGCCAATGTTTTCCCTCAATTCCACGAACTTGCGTTAATACAAACAACACACATTTTTTCAACCAACTTCAACTAGAATTCATGCGCTTTTCCCCGTACACTCAAGCGATTCCTTCAATCTGTATAACAATTTACCTCCGATGAATTCCCCGTATTTTACCGATTTCTCTATAGATCGAAAATCATTTTTCGCCTTATTGCTTCTTACCCCCTACACTTACTTCCCCCCTCCTATATTTTTATTTTCTTTTTTTATTTCCTTCCATATTCTCCATACGCTCGAACCGTCAATTCACGAATATAAACAATCCAGTCGCGGTTAATAACGAGGTCTAGCCGCGGTTGAAAAAGGCTTGTCGCGTGCCACTCGAAGCGCCTATACGCGACACACTGGGTGAGCGCGCGCGCCTAGAGTCGAGGAGAGGGAAGGGAGTCTAAGGACTTTCCGCAAAACAATATGGGACCGAGTGCCACTTAACGCAGCGGGCAAATACTCGACTCACTTTTGCCCCCTTTTTTATTGCGCGACGCGGCGGTATATATAAGCTATATACGCTGGTGCGAGCTACCGAGGCGAGGCGAGCTTTCATCGACCAAAACTCTGGTGAGCGCTTTTGTGTTTCTGTATATATATGCGCGCGTATACCTGTAGTAGTAGTAGTAGTAGTAGTACACGCCACAGTGTATGTTATTATTCGACAAGTTTCTAAACAGTGTAATTAATTGAATTTTCAGGGGAAAATTGACGAGTTTGACGCCGATACAGGCTTCATATCGATGGCTAGAGTTTAATAATTTTATTGTTGTTTTTAGAGCTGCGATCGAATATACAAGGGCATGCTAACCGCAACAATAGCAGAGGAAGAGTTCGCTTGCTCTATATATAGTTGAAGTAATACTCAACATTGTGTACGCGTTTATGGAATATATTACAAAATACCGTAGTCTCCCTTTAGGTATACAGAATTAAATTAATCGAGTGATGTTCGTTAGTTTGCTAAAAGACTTAGCGGTTCGGCTGATAAAATGTTTATTAACATTCAAAAAGGTTCGCGTTAGTTGCACTTTAATTCCAAAGTAACTGTATAAAAAATTGATTATTTAAACGGAAAAATTAACAAACACGCATATACGCAGATATATATTTTTTTTATCAGAAAGCAATTTCAGTAGTGTCACAACTGCTCTCAATCCAAGATAGAAATTTCAGACACCACGGGCATCCTCAGCCGTTCGATAATTAGCCTGGGGAGAACATTTCCGGGATCAAAGCTCTCACGCTGTCTCTTTCTCTCTCTCTCTCTCGCTTCCTTTCGCGCGGCAAACCGCTGAGGTTCCCACGACACCTGGCCATCTATCTCCTTCCCGCGGCCACCTTTTACTCTCTTTTTCCCCGGTGCGAAAGCCAATTTGTACGGATTAAGTCGTCGAGATTATCATCGACTATACGCGGAAGCGCTGACCTGAAGCGTTCGTCCGTCCTCGGAGGGATCCTTAGATCTCCAATAATCGTACACATCATAAAAAAAACGTGATGGAAGAGGAAACTAGTCGTGGTAATTATGCTCGAATTGACGGTAAAAGGTCATTGACCCTCGGTTAAAGGCAGAAAATGGTAACGGATGAATGCTTTAAGATTGTGTAAAGGTATTAATCTCAACGTGTGGTATACTCTGAAGATGATAAGTGTTGGAAACAAGTTATGTGAAACCATTTACTCATCACAGTTAAGTTAACCAATTATTTCCATCCAACAAATCCACACTTCTCCTTGATCGACTCACTTTCAGTACCGTTAAAAACCCTTAAAACGAAACTCCACCTTCCACGTTCCACTAACCCACCTTAACCCCTGTCCCATCAGCTATAAATTATTCCCCCGCCAGTAACAACCGGAACCACGCCAAGCTCTATTCTCTCACCACAAATCTCCAACTTCTCACACCGGTAACCTACATATGCTACACCTCTTACTCTAAAATCCATCCAAAGCTTGGGGGAAGCATTAAACGCATCGCCCATCGGCCGATACCATAATCAAGATGTACATCACGGTCGCGAGATCCGTACAAAGCGCAACCCTGTTATTCCGGTCACGCGCTGCCCGTTTGAAAATGCGCCCGCTTGTGAGGGGGGCGGGGGGAACGAGCAACGCGACGACGTGTTTGCGTCATTCTGGTGTGTTGGAATGGGCCAGTCAACCCGTATACCTGCTGTGTGAGTAGCCGCCTATACTCTCGTTTCGCATACATATACACGTAGCGTACCTGTGAGCCGAGAATACGCAGGGCGAGTCCTTTCAGTATATAGAGGGAGAGAAAGAGAGAGAGATGTAGTCGATGAAAGGGAGCTACAGCATGCGCCTGTAGTCAAGCTACTTTTGAGAGAGAGAGAGAGAGAGACTTGCGCAGAGGATGAGATCCTGGCCCACTTGACTAAATGTACCGACTCGTTGCTACTGCTACTGCCAATCTTTGCGTTACGATGTTGACTCTTTCTGTCTCTCTTCCACTACTTCTTTTCCGCTTTCTTTCTGTCTCGCTCTCTTTTCTGCTCGCACGTTTCTTCTCCTTCCGCTTCGCCCTGATGTTGGCGAGTTCTTTTAAAGCGCCGCGAGTAAGAGCGAGAGAGAGTGAGAGAGAGAGGGGTAGAGCGAATGTCGAACCACTTGCAACTCCGTTCAATGCAGCCACTGCTATACTCTAGTCTTGCTCTTTGCCCTGCTGCTCTATCTCACTCGCTTTCTTGCCCTCTTCCCTTTCCCGCACCCATGCGTATGTGTGTATACGTACGCGCCGTCCGTGTTGTATGGGCCGTGTGTTTTGAATGCGCGCGTGCACTTAGGCAAATTTTCTTTCGGGGCTTTGAATCGGACAAGGCCTTTTACTTAGAGAAAGAGAAAGAGAGAGAGAGAGAGAGAGAGTTAGAGTGAAAGAAAGAGAGGGCAAGCTTTGGATGTTGCCTTTCATCAGATTAATTACTTCGTTAAATGCGCAGTTTTTCGGGGTTAATGAGGATTGTTGAAGCGATTGTGTTTCGTCAATTAATGATTTTGACAGTACGAAACAATTGTAAAATGTAATTCGCCCAGAGTATTGAATAATAATATGGAGTTTCAGCAGCTTTGATATGTTGGCAGAATTAAATACAGTTTTCGAATATTAAATTTCACATTACACGCGGGATTATTATTGTGAAATACTTTAATAAGTCAAAATTTAATATTTATGACCTTATTTCACCTACATTACATTACTCACGTCATTATTCGATTTCTATAATTCAGCACCTGATTAACTTTCCAAAGATCCTGGTTTCAACAGTACCAACACAATATGGATTTCGGAATGTAATATCAAATGCAAATATTTAATATTTTATGTAAAAATATAAATTATTGAAGCTATATTCAAATGTTATATAAATCAAAGCGTTATTACTTAAGAAATTAGTCAAAGCCCACTTAATTATGGCCGCGTCATTCAACCTTCCGCATATATATATAATCACATTGAATCAATATCTCCGAAAATTTTTAATTTTTAATCATACATCGTTAATTCCGATCGCACCGCTACTCCTGCAACAATGGGACAACGTCCCTCTCGTCACTCCTAGCGCATAATTAATCTCGTCAGAGGCTTTCCAACTCGGCGATCCTGAAAAATCACCGATTTCAACGTATATATCGGTATGCATATACATGTACACACGCACTCCTACGCATTTTTCCCCCATCGAAATCGTATTAATTAATAACCTGGACGACGCGTATGTATATATATATAAAACTCGTACGTATACGCCATACCGATAATAACGAGAGCAGAACGCGCGGATATATTTTATACCTATAATTAATTATACCTACGCGCTCAAAATTACATTATTCTCTCTCTCTCTCTCTCTCTCTCTCTCTCTCATGCTGTCCTTCCCCAGGCGAATCAACGAGCCGCTCGATCATTCAGGATCGGCGTCCGACGCCGCCAGGGCGCGAGTAATAGATCAAGTCGGCGCGTAGCCGAGCGAGCGAGCGAACGCATAGCAGCCAGAAGTACAACGAGCCCGCCGTCCGAGATGCAACGTTGTAATTACATTTGCATGCGAGAACGCATAGGATAGGCAGAGAGCACTGCTGCCTCTGCTACTGCTGCTGCTGCTAACGCTTATTCCACGTTGACCTGGTATTGTACGCGTGTCTGTGTATAGTGTATGTATGTATGTGTGAGGGGCTGTTGAGAAGAGACCGTCATTTTCAAGCAAATAGGGCGTTATTTTGGATTGTAGAGCTGATAATTTGGATGTTTTTGTAGGAGGAGAATGGGAAGTACTGTTTACGAATACTTTTTTGATAAAGTGGTGACATCGCTTTGTGCTTTAATATCAGACTGTTCGTGAAGATTTTTATGGGTTTTATTTTAATGCGTTAAATGAATTCAAAGAGATCGGTATCATGTATAAACATTAAGCAATTAAAAGTTGCTCTGAAATACATAGTACCCCTTTTTTTTTATCCCGTATAATTAAAGCAGCATCGAGTGTCAATATTTTTTCAATATTGACGTATACCACTGTGTGTATAAGTTTTGTACGAGCGATAAAACGCTTTGATTTCGATTTTCTTTTTTGCTTGTCCGTTTAATTATATAAACAGCAGAATTCTCGATGCCAGTAAAACAAACAGTAGTGTCGCGTAACGATGTTTGTTGTTAATAAAGGGTGTAATAACAAAGTTCGCTAATTAAAGTTTACTCATTTTTTTTGCCGTACCGCGATACGAAGACCAACAAAATGACGAAAAAAAGGTTAAAAAATACAAAAGTTTATGTTAACATTTCATTAACAACCATAAATAATACTTTAATACGGTAATTCATTTTCTGTGAGTAAACATGATTTTAATAATGTCTATAATAGAGGTGTAAACAAAATGTTCGAAAATTTTATATCCTTTCTTAAGTTAATCTAACACTTTTTATTTTATCTTGTAATTATTAACAAAAACTTTTCATTTGTTATTTTTTCGAGTTTTTTTCCGAGTAGTAATTCGCAAAAAGTTCGACACTGGTTGCATAAACCTCATCAGCTTATAAATTTTTTTGTAGCTCTTGAACCTTTCTAGTTTACTAAACTAATGTATTAATAAATGTAATGACTGTAATATATTATTTCATCATTTATATACTATCACATTCAAGTTTATTTAAACTCTTACAAACAAACTTTTTCCAATACAAAAGATTTTCGAAAAAACCTTAGCCACCACAAAGTCTCTAATATTATTTATTTCAAATTTTTTCCTCATTCAATGGAAAGCTTCCCCCCCCAGGGGCATTACCATAATAACGTTACAGTGTAAAGTACGCGGCATTAATTATAAGCTGCGCGCAGGAGCATGAATGCAGCGCCGTTTTGAATGCCCTACACGTAGTAGTTTGAATCTCCCTACCGAGCTCTCAATTTCCGTCTCGTTTTCAACTTTGCTGCGAATGCTGCGGCACCACCGCTCTCTGTTTGCGCAAAATAAGAAGATTATATAAGTTGAAGAAAATTACTCACTCAGGCTGAATCCGGTCTCCTTCACGTGAATAACGACCATCGGCATGAGGACCATCACGATAAGGTTCAGTACGTGAAAGATCATGCCCGGACCGTGACCTAAAATATCCTGTAACACGAGAATTCAGTTTAATATCGAAATTGGATTGATAATGAGGCTTGGACTTATTAATTAGCGAGTTTGATAGAACTATGAAACAGCAAAGTTTATTAATTATAATATTTTTATTTAAATATACTAGTAATCTATATAAATAAAAGCTCGAAATTTCTCGCAAAATTATTGTACTTGCAAAATTGAATTACATTTTGGAAATTCACACTCCACTTTTTAGACTTTAATAAGGTATCTCGATAATAGCGATAAATTGAAAGCACAGTAAATACATTTGTAACCTTACACCGCTCAATTCAACAATCCATCAAAAGAATCCCCAATCCAATTCTCACACTATCACACACACACTCCTGACCCGAAAACCCACAAACAATTCCAATTCCACTTCTGGAACCCCTACACATCCTATACCCCACGAATTTCTCCCGAAAAAAAGTCAGCTTCAGTTCGTCGTCCGAAAGAATTCGCAATTACGCCAAGCGAGAACGTATAGGATCGTCGTCGTCGTCGTGGTCCCTCTCGTATACGACGCGCGGGGGATCAAACAATTCAAAACATTCTTGAGTCCGTACGTGCCGGCAATACTACGTGTATACAGCCGAGTGTAGGCGGCCACTTCCCCTTTGAAAGTGAATTGCGAGAGTATCTGCTGCCCTCTCTCTCTCTCTCTCCCCCTCTTCCTCCGTCTCCTCTCGACCCAATCACTTCAACGTGAAGATCTCTTACTAGCGCAAGTCCGGAGAGAAGAGGGGGAGTGGAGGCCCCGATGCGCTGCTCTTCGGTGAACTCGCTGACTCGCTTGGGCAACGTTTACCGAGTCGGGTGTACACCTGTTAACTCAATAGCCAAGAAGGAGAGAGAGGGCCTTTGCCTCTTGCTTTCGGAAGCCCGATTTCCCTGCGATGGTTCAGTGCCATTGTAAATACGCGGGGGTGCATTTCGGAAAATTACATTTCGCGAGAGGCGAAACGAATTTGGACGAGTGGGTAGCAAAGGTGGAAAAGGCAGGAGAATGAATGTCGTGATTATTGTTGTTGCCGATGTTGTTGGTGGAGTCACGTGAATATATAGGTAAATTGTTTTTGGTGAGTGTATGACCGAGTGAGAAATACCGCTGTAATATGAGTTTAATATGTTGTTGTAATAATAGTTTCGGATTTGTAATATTTTAGCTATGTATTAGTTTAAACTGTAATATTTGTTTATTAATTTCTCATTCATTCTGATTCTACATACATTGTTACATACATTATTACATTGCAGATTTTACAAACAATAAAGAGACAACTCGTGACTAAAGCATGTTACCCATGGAATGTGAATATTTAATTATTTTTAATAATGCAGCCTGCAAAATTAATGCTACCACTTAAACAATAAAAAAAATGAAATTTAAACATAAATTGTATCAAGTTACTACATAGGAAAGTTATAAAAACATTAATTGAAAATCAACGTCGGTCCAAAATTGAGTTATACTACTTCTGTCTATTTAACAGGTAGAGAGAAAATTTAATTAACCATTGTAATAACTTCCTCGTTTACTAAACTGACTAATTTCATGATACGTATGTTAAATTACACAACAGCTTTTATCGATTACACTTTTAAAACTACACAACCACAATGAGAGCATTCTCATCCAATAGATAAAAAAAAAAGTTTTCAAAATCCTATCAACCCCTTTTTAAAAACTCGAACAACAAATATTACTCGCAATCTGAGATACGCACACACCGATTTAAATTAATAATCGTCCGCGCGCAGCAGCTACATACCTCACCGTCATATACATATCCACATTAATCCGCCGACGTGCATGCAGTTCCAACCAACTCTCTCCCTCGCAACGCTCGCGAACGTTTGCATCGTAAAAGGGAAAGAGGATCGAGCAATTCAGTTTTACGCCGAGACGTAAAGCTAACTGCCGCTTGGGGCCGCGTTGCAAGACGAATTTCCATTTGTTCTCATGCACTCGCACGCATCTATATATATATAGGTACACATATAGATGTATGTATATATCTATAGGCATATATATACGTACGTATACAGATGAAAGAGAAGCGATGGTTTACGGAAGCGATCGAGCGGCGGTGTGTATCAATACACCCGTGTAATCGATCGCGGATGCGAGCAAACCCAAGCATGTATATATATATATATGTATATATATGCACATGGGTATAAGTATGTACGCGTCGACGACTACGTGGTGTACGCACGTACGACGACGTCGCCAGCGTCGGGTTTTGGCGGGTAGTGCGCATTTACGCTGGATATTTGCATTGCGATCGACAGAATTTGCACGGCGGTGAGTACCTCGTTAATTCGTGTCAATGTTCCGCATTCCCCCTTCCTTCTGTCCTACCTCCCCCTCTCTCTCTCTCTCTCTCTCTGTATATATAGTATACATATAATACACATACACGTGCAATGCACACGAATGCAGATAGATAGATAGATAGATAGATAGAGAGAGAGAGAGAGAGAGAGCGGAAACGCGCGTACCGCGGAAATTTAGTTGGACGCGATGACGTGATCGATGACTCGGCGGAAAGAAGCTGACGCAAATAATTGACGATGTGTTGCGTTATATAGAAGTGTATAGATGTATATATGTGTGTGTGTGCGAGGGTAAAAGCGCGTGATTTTCGGAGTGGCTAGCTAATGAAGATGAAGGGTCGTGTATACGAGCTGACGCGTTTTTGCGACTATGCCCCATGTGTGTGTAACTGCAGTTATACTGCAGTGTTACGATCATGAATATGAGGGAGAGGGAGATGTGTGAAGCTTTTTTTTGGAGGGGAAGGGAGTGAGAGTTGGTGTAATGTACTTACCATAGAGAGACCCTTCTCGATCAGTAGACAGAGGACGACTGGAACTGTTGAATCTGTAATTAAAATGATAATAGTTTTAGAGAGGTTGGTATTTTGAACGTTTGAATATTGTATTATAAATTTATTTAAAAGATAGAAGTATAAAAGGTATAAGTTAATTTGAAGCTTTTTCATATTTGGTACAAGAATTAAACATGATCGATATCAACATGTATGACTAAAACTTTGTATTACTACTTCAAATGTCTTGTCAGATCTATTTTATTAAACAAATGTTATTTTCAATCACAATTCGTTTCGCCATTATCGAATGACTATGAATAAGATTAGCGACTTCTAAATAACATTATTCAAATTAAAACAGATCTTGTGTTAAAAATTAAATGATATTAGATCATCGAAACTGCGAACGATCATTTTAGTTTATATAATCACATTGCTTACAGAATCTCCTCGCGATAATTCATATCCAAAGATTATCAACTTAACAATATAAAACCTAATAATAAACGTTCGGTTCACAATCCACACATCTTATATCGATTCCACAACCTAACATGATTTCCATAAAATTACACACCACCACTTCAAAGTAACGTTACGAAATTTCCATATACATATGCCTCAGCACGAGATACACATAACCGCATTCACCGGCTACACATATTTCGGACTGCATTCGCCACGCGCTATATACGCGAGCTTGGGTCACACACTCATCATAATGCCAAAATCCTTTTACCCTGTTCCTCTCTCTCTCTCTCTATATATATATATACAGGTACTTGTCGCCGGGATAATTGAAGCGCGCGCGCATGTAGGTGTCAATGCGCGCTCTCGCGCGTCTCGCTTCACGCTCGTCGCGTTTACAAGCGCGCGAGCTCGGCTAGCGTTACAACACACAGCTGACGCTTGTATATACAACGAGATCGGGGAGTAGGTAGAATCGGTTTAGACGTGAGATATATATATATATAGAGAGAGAGGAAAGAACACATTGTGAACCTCGCAAGCATAATGGTATACCCTTTTGTCGTCTGCTGTCTAGTTTTATTAACGTTGGTATCATCCAATTAGCGTGAGCCTGTGTATACGCGCGACTCTATATATTTTTAATTAAGATACGGGGAACACGCGGACTTGAAAATATCCGGGTGCTGCGCGATGCGCTTTTTTCGTGGTATATGAAAGAGGACGAGCGTGTTTTCTTGTTAATTAGCGCGGAGTTGTCGAAACTTTTGTACCCGCGATACTTTTCACACGCGAAAGAGTACAGAGTCATCTGTCATAAAGCTGGTAAAATCCGGTGGGAGTGTATGAAACATAGTGTGAGAGAGAGAGAGAGTTTAGAATTAGCTTGTGTGGTTGGATTAGCGATGTTTGGGTTGATTAAATTTCGCGCGCGCGCGCGCACTTCAACTATATTTCTATGTTATTAATAATTTCGACGAAAACCGTCGCATATTTCATCCATTAATTTCACCCCTCCGCGCGTGAAATTTATAGATCTCTTCGTCTGGCAATAAGAAAAACGCATCTCCGAGTACAAGAAACGCAGGACTGCGAAAGAAGCAGCAGCAGCGTTCGTAATCTTATTAAAAGCGGCGCCCCGTAAATTTCCATTTAAAACTGCGACGACGCGAGATCCAACGCATACGGTTGCTGCTCGCTCAAAAAAAGAAAATTCAACGTATATACCCTTTCTCTCTCACACACACACACACAGCACAGACAATAAGACGTATTGCTCCGTTGTTTTCTTCTCTCCCCTATACACGCTCTCCCTTTTTCCCGAGTCATCCGAGCGCAATAAGCCTGGGCCGCGGCGTTACCCGTTTTTCAAGTGATTCTATTTCGTGGACGCGAGAACTCAAAGACTATAACAGAATGCATGCGCGCTACTGCTGAATTCACGCGAATGTGTGTGTGTATATGTGCGCGTGCGTACATGCATTCGCTAATAGAAACGAATGGTACACCGAGCGTACGCCTTTTACCGCGAAATTCGCTCGCGTAAAAGAGCTCGATTTGCCCAGGAGAAAGGAACGGGGATGGTAAAGAATAAAAAAAAAAAAAAAAAAAAAATAGAAGAAAAATGCAAAATGAAGAGAACGACGCGGGGCCTTTAAATACTGGATTTCTCCTCCTCTCTCTCTCTCTTTCTCTCTTGTGGAGCTTTTCGCATTTCGGTTACTCTTTCTCTCGCCCTCTCCCCTATGGTGAAAGCAACTCGGGAATTCCTACAGCAGGTGAGGGAGAGGGGAGGGGGAGGGCAAATGTACGCGCGAGCATTAGGAGCTAAAGTATTATAGGCTTTAAATCCTCAAAGCCCGCTCGAGGGAATAGGGGCACGCCACACCGCACTGTACCGCGCTGGAATTTTCAACGCTTACGGACTGACCGTCAAAAGTTTAAGGGCGATTCGATATTTTTTTTTTTTTTTAATTCTTCCTTTTTGTCTATTTGTGGAGTCGTTTTTTTCGTGGGTCTTCTTTAAGGTATCGCGGATGAGGTAGAATAAGGAGGTTTGTCAGGTTTAGTTTATACATCGCAGAGGGTGCGACTGGAATGTGATAGTGCAGGTTTTGAATAAAAATTTTTATGCGCATCATTAATTTCACTTATTATTAAAAAATTTTTATTTTATTGTACAGCATTAAAAAGCTTGATTTATATAATGGAATATATATATATATATAGTTGAAAATTTTTCAGTCCAAAGTGGCAAAATAATTGAAGCATGTCGGATGAAATTTAATTATATTTTTTTAATGAAAACTATTCGCGTACTCATGCAAATTCTCCAGCTCTCTCATATATGCGCACTTCCTACTTGCTTTATCTGATCTCGCTGGATTATAATATAAATTAAACGGGAAACTTCTTTATTGCGGTACGCCGCGGCTTATACACTAGCATCTTGATATAAAAAAAAATTTCCTACGGCTACTTAGTATCTTTTTAACAAAGCCAAAACAACGTTTGCTTTTGTAATATTTTTCTCTTACCTCGAGTCTTCAATATAACGTCCGAGTTTTCATTTAACAACTTTGCGAAAAATATATTAAGTTTTAATGGTTTCGCGGTGTTCTCGAAGCACAATGGATCCCTCATCGTATAACTCTCAACTCTATAACTATATACGTTTATAATGCGAAGCAGCTGATTAAGAGGACTAATTAATAAACCTCCTCTCGAGTAGTTACACGAGATTGTGCATACTTGCAGCGCTGCTTGCTAGTAAAGTTGCGCGAACCGCGTAAAGAGTAACTCTAGATAAAAGTTATTAGCAGGAGCGATATTATATTTTTCTTCTTCTTTTTTTTTTTTTTATTCGACCACGAGGAGAAGGCGCAGTGTACAAGCGCCGCTTTTACTGCGCCACAGACAAAAGCCAGTTTACATGTGTATGAAAAATTTGCGTCACGTGATTTAGGTTGTCATGGGTTATAGCTCTATGCGAGCAAAGCTACACTGCTTTGACCGTTTATAAAGGATTCCGCTTTAAATTGAATTATCATATAATTGCTGTTCTTATGTCATGTAGAATTTTCGCGTTTCCGCGAAAAATACATTGCATTGCACGGTTAAAAGTGTATCTCCGTGGCTTGACGTTTTTTATATCGGTAAACTCGAAATAAAACGCTATTTTACAAAATACACTCTAGGAAATCGGGCGAAGATAAATTATGAACCGAAAATACATTTTGGAACGGTAGCTTGATGTGGGTACACCAAGTATTTTTGGAAAATGTTATAAATTCTCTCTAAGTACGTGCGAGCTGTATTTAAGTTACTATTTTAGCAAGCGTGCAAAAACGCCTTTCACTGTTCCTTATGTGAAAATTTTAAAACTTTGTTCATATTTCCATCTCTTTTCTTTTTTTTTTTGTTCAAGTGTATTAAAAATATGCATGTTTTCTTTCTTTTCTTTTTTTTTTTATAAAATATTAACAGGTTTATACCGCGGCGCACAAAGTACAAAAGTTTGCAGAGCAGCTTTTAATATTTCAGGAGAAAAGTTGGCATAAATTTTTGGTAAATACAAGTTTTTCTCTCTGTGAAATCTTTCGAGAATGATATATTGCGCAGAAAAAAAGCTGTTGCACAGTCAGCTCACGTAATTTCCTACACGTAATTCAGCAGGGGCTTAAATTTTATTGTAACATAAAAATTAAAGAAGAATTAACGCAAGTAAATAGAATGCTGCGCACGCGCGTAAGCCTTTTGTGTCGCATATACATATATTCGCGACATATATATACATACTTTTTACTTCTATATAGCAACTGAAAACCTTTTTAATAAAATGTTACGCGAGAATAGAAACAAAGATTCATTTGATTCTCTGTAGCTTTTAAAATGAAAGCGCATTATGAATTCTCTTTACTGCGGCCAGTTTCCATCATGACACAGACATCTACCTTATATACTCTATAGTTTACATTAAAAAATATGAAACAATAGTGCCAACCAATTAAACCTATCACTAATAAACAAGGTATTTCTCCATTATCAAATAACACCAGGCACGAAAACTAATCTCATTATAATCTAACCACCATCATAACACTATACCTTCTAAAATTCATCCAATTTTCAGACGCAATAATTACTCTTCGCATCAAAACTAGCACAGCTTCTCTCTCTCTCTCTGATTCTCTTCCGGAAATATCACAATTCCGTGCACCCCTCGTCGCTTCTCAAAAAAAAAAACAGAACGGTAGCAGCAGCAGCAGCAACAGCAGCAGCCGGTCTCGCAAAGCCTCTCGAACACACATACCTTCTCTCCCTCCCTCTCTCTGTATGCAAGCGCTACGTACGCTCGAAAGCTATTGTACGACTAATTTCGCACGTCGCGCGCGTGCGCGCGAATTAGGATCGCTGCCGTTGCAGTACTAGCGGATGATTTTCCCTCACACATATACACACACACGTGCAGCACGCGCGAAATCTCGCTTTAAATTTGATTATTTCGCGAGCTCCCGTGCGCGTGCGGGGCGTATAATTCATTCGCTCGCGTTCTCGGGGCTTTACGACGAAACAACGCTCTATATATAATATGCGTGTATATACGTGTATATGTGTGTGTGTACTCGTTTTCGAATGCATTACAGGGATTGAAGTGGAGGTTGGCGCTGCTACGGTGCTTTTCAACTTTGGTAATTAAGGAAATTAGAATTCCTATATAGGTGCTAAATTATCGTCTGCGTGCGAGCGAGCGACAAAAGTCCGACGATGTTTCATTTTAGCAACTGCGAGGCGATGAGGAGTCCAATGAAATTTCGGTGCGCTGGAGTTTATATATGTATATATACGTGAGAGAGGAGAGTTTTGTTGGTGCACTGACCGATGGGATTTGAAAAGAAGATCGATATGTTTTTATAATGGTATCGGGGATGTGATAGGATTTCGATGCCAATAAAAAACAAAGGTGAATGTTTTTTTTCGTCAGAATTTTGCAATTTTATATATATTTTTATAGTTTCATATATACGAAATAACGAAAATATGGATAAAAATAACAGTGTGTATTGGATTTATATGAATCGAGATGAATGTAATATCAATAATATAAACCTCGAATAGTCAACTGTGACATACCGGATATCGACGCGAGTTTCATTTTGAAAATGCAGAGAGCGAGCGCCGCAGTGGCTTAATAATAATTCGAGCATTTCATTGGAAGTTTAACGCGCGATATTATTTACTTGCTGCGACTGATTTTCGCGCGCTTGTGAGCTTCCGCATATCATTAAAAATGCAAAAACAACAGAAAAACGGTCAACTTTGCTTCCAAGCTGCAAATACGAGTGAATTCATTAAAGTGTAATAGTTGTTCCATCGCCGTACGAAGTAGGAATAAGCGTTAATGTTTAAATAGTCAGTCGGAGTGTGGTTTTACTCTTTGCTAATTAAAATTCAGGTATATTTAATTTGGATATAGTTAAAACCTTCATTAATATTAAAGGTAATGTTCAATTGTTTACTTTGTCGAATTTTAACTATATATTATTCGATGATTTCACAATGTCATTCGCCAAAACTAAAGTATTTTAATAATTGATAAATATAAATACTAATCGCTACCCCGCGGAAGCGTAACCATGATTACTATATATTTAATCACTACATTATCGGTCACTACTGTTAAAAAATAAAATATTAAACAAACGAAC
Organism: Torymus tubicola; assembly: GCA_035583055.1. Lineage (NCBI taxonomy): Eukaryota > Metazoa > Arthropoda > Insecta > Hymenoptera > Torymidae > Torymus > Torymus tubicola. Next base: position 19,287,530 of record JAWWEQ010000055.1, on the reverse strand, counting down.
CATCATAATAAAAACTCGCTTAACCATAATCCACATAAACATTTATAATAAACAAACCGAAAAAAAACTAAAAACACTCAATTTCACGTGTCGCATCGTCAAAAAGCCGAGAATAGACGTGAAACACATGTACACGCGGGCTAGCTCAGCTCGGCGACGACTTTCGCGCGCGTATACTCGCCCTTAACTCGTTAAAAGCGGCGAGTTACCAGCGACAACGAGGCAGAGGTAGGAAGAGAGAGTTAACTCAGGGACGAGCGTCGTCGTGGTGTACGTATACTGGGTAACTTCTCGCTCGCGCTGAAACTTAACACCCACAGTGGATACGCGAGTATATAGCGAACGTAGAGCTTCGTGTTACAGACGTGCATGTTTATAAAGACGGTCTCTTGTGTGGGTGTGTTTGGTGTTTTATAGGGTATCGAAGAGTCGCTGAGGATTGGGAGTAAAGGTGGTTTGGGATCGATGTATGGGTTTGGATAGTTATAAGTAGGTTTTTTTTTTTACACTGATAGAAAAATGTAAGGTAAAGTTCCCATGTTTTCTAGTAATTTGGCGTAATATTAACCAAAAATACAAATTTTTCCCATATAGAAGTATAGTAATTTTTACTATGTTTCTAGTCATTTTTATTTACTACGTTATAATGTACTACAAAAATTTGTATTTTTTGTTGATAGAAATTGCCAAATTAGTAGAAAACGCATGGAAATTTTTCTCTACACTTTTCTATCAGTCTAGAGAGATGAAGTTGATTTGGTTTTCTTTTGAATAAAGGAAAATTGGAATATTTTTGCTGGTTAATACATTAACTAGTGTTGATGTGGTGAATGAAAAATATCGAAAAAAACAGAAAATACCATGTAATGTAAAAGTTTAATAAAGCAAGTTTGATAAATACGTTAAAAATAACCGAATCATTCGTATACACAATGAACCTCTCACATCGAACTGTATGTTACTGTTTCGAATATTGCAAAACAGCTCTAAAAATACGTTCGGCTGCGTAAATCAATGTACAATATTGGTCGAGTAATATATACGATTCATTTATAAATGACTATATGTACGGGAAAGTATACCTCGACAACTCCATCGTTCGATACGCGCGCCATTATTAAAGCCACCATTATTCATTTACATATACAACCGTGCGAAATCGCGCTTGGTACACCCGCTTCTTTTATTATCCCCTCCAGATTAAAAACCGCGAATGAAACTTTAAACTCACCGGCTAACCTAATAACCCCGTTCTCATCAACTATATATAACCACGCGCGATCGGCGCCAAAAATCCTCTCTCTTCTCTCACCCGTCACGACGCGCACATACCACCATCCTAACGACGAAAAATGGACGGACAGAATATAAAAGTCGCAGCCCCGAAAGGCGGGCCGAAAACAAAAAAAAACAAGAATACAGGACACAGGAGACCGAGAGTCAGGCACGCGTGCCGTTGTAAACGCGTCGGCCAACGTCTCTCTCGACGGCTATATTCTGTCGAGCGGCGTCGCGTCGTAAAGCTGCGAAATTAACGTGCGCGCGTGGACGCACACGTACGTATATATATATACACAGACACCGAAAAAAAACTGGCGCACATCGATCTAGCAGTGCCCCTTGCGCGACGCTTTTATTCTCTCTAACCCTGCCTGGTTTTATTGCATCAAGCACGCGTGATGTGTCTATATAGGAATTTTTTTATTTTTTTTTTTTTTTTATTAAATTTCTTTATGTGTTGCTGACCGGTAGCATTTTTTTTTGTATGGTTCGCGTGAGAATTAAAGGCGGCAGTTATGTAGTATGCAAGAGAAATATTCATTATTCGTTGGTGGTGTGGTACAGTGTGACGATGCTCGCCGGGCGTTTTGTAAATTTAAATGGTCTTTTTGTAGAGAGCGAGAGAGGAAAAGAAAGAAAACCGATATCCTGTCCCACCGGAGAGGTCAGAAGATTCTTTATTGATGTCGGGGGGGTATAATTGCGACGTGCAGGCTATAGAACGAGTTAAACGCGAACGATGTGGTTGATTGGGCGTTTTTTTTTCATTTTTAAACGGGAAACGGTGGTTAAAAGGGGTATGCAATTTTCATATGGAATTACGAAGTATTCGCGAACGGTGTTTGTCGTTGATGGAAAATCGTTAATATGATTCGGTGATGGTTGAGGTCGGATATAAGCTGTAGGTGAATTGAATGTGTAAAATTAAGTCAAATTTTCTGGTAAGTTTTTACAGATAATTCTTAATGGATAACTTTATTATTGATAATCGTTATTGGCAGAACCAGCTGACAATATATTAATAGAGGAAGTGATGACATTGTACAGTCCACAGGGAAACGTACCATTACATAAAAGAAACGGATAAAATTTAAATTACAATATCAATAATTTCGTTTCCGGTGGTATATAGAATAACCTTCCATATATTCTATACTTGCGATAACGAAAAAATCACGTAAATTCATCCTACCCCTCTGAAAAAACACTCGAACCCTCGTTCCTCGTAAATACCTCATCCAGATCCATATCCTTCAGCTACAGCAGCAGCACTTTTCATTCCGTTAATCGCGCATTTCACGCCGAATTTCTAATTATCCTCGGCTCGTCGGGCGCCAGATTCCCCGACGTCTCGCCCACACCTCCGTTCGTCCCTCGCGTCGTACAGAACATAGCAGTCGTCGAAATTCCTAAGTGGCGCGCGCAGGCACGTCGAAAATAGCCCAATAAGGAGGCGAGCGCCACAAGAGCGATTGGCGGATTGCCGAGGCTAATGAAGCTTCTCCTTAGCGAGAGTATATAGGTATATAGGCGATATAATAGATTGGCCGATTTCTATATAATCTCTTTTTGTATCCGCGAAATAATTAGTTGGCGATATACAACGATGTCTTGTAGGAACTCTGTTTAAAAAAAAAATACTTTAAAAAAATAACAAAATATGAACTATTTTGTAAATAAAGGAGCAAATTAAGGACGCTCTAAAAGTAATTGTTGATTTCGTACGAAGCGAAATTGTAAAAAGAACTTTTGTTTATGCTTCGTTATGCACGGTTCATTTGATGGATCTGAAGTTTGCAACGCTGGGACGCAACGAAATAATTTTTCACAAATAAATAAAACAGCTAAAAATTTGCACGATACAGTGAAATCTTTATTTTGATGTTGAAAAATAAAAAAAATTTCTAAAGTTTCGTTGCACTCCAACGATGCAAATTTCAATTTGGCCGAACTAATTGAAAAAAAGTTCATTTATATTTTTCGAAACCAAATTAAAAAAATGAAAAATCATACATATATATTAAAATACAATCCACTGAAAAAAATTCCAGATACTTCAAAAAAATGAAATTAATTAAGTTAGCTGAGAACTAAATGAAAGGCCACTTTTAAAAAAAATTCCTTTGAAAAATTTTCAAATAATTTATAGCCTACATTTTTCACATTTTCAGCAACTTTTATGCGTAATTAACCTTTCCATAAAGTGAAACGGAGAAAGTACGTGTATGAATGTATGTGTTGCCAAATTACTTTGAATTACTTTGCCTTCACATCATTACAAGTATATATATTATATATATATATATATATATATACACACACACACCTAGATGATTGTTATGCAAAAGAAACATCTCGCGCGAAAGAACGCAGATGATGCTGAAATACGAGGGACTATTAGCCTCGGCGTTGGCCTTTTATATATACATATATACATATATCTACGCGTAAATAATGCAGCTTCTTAGTCGCTGGCTTTAGCCCCGCTATATACTGATACATCCGGCGCTTAAAGTCCGCCGCGCGGCCGGAGAAAGTTTTTTGTTATCCCCCTTACCCCTCCGCAGCCTCCTGTCACGCCGCAAAATGAGCGCCTCTGCGCGTGAATATTGTGCTGCTGCTGCTACCGGAAACTTTTTTATACGCGCATGCGGGGGCGTATAGTATAGTAGGTATACTAGTCTTAGAGCCAGCGCGTAATCGTTCTTCTTCTAGGAGAAAACGAGAGAGAGAGAGAGAGAGAGGAAGAGAACCGAGCGAACGACGGTTTTGTTGCGGGATTACGCGCTTATTAATGAGGATGGTTTTGCGCGTGAAGTTTAGTTTTTGTTTGCTGGAAGCTGCAAGCACGTTGATGACTATATTCCGGTGTTGTTTTTAAATATAAAAATAATAACAACAGCGATATACGTGCGAGTGAAAAATTGCCAGTAAGACAATTAAAATGTTATACAATACATATACGACGTCGTATAGATTGGATTCGCGTGAAAATATTTTTATTTCATATAGTTTCATTTTATATATAAATTTACAGCCCCACCGGTTTGCAATAGAATTGGTCACGTCAATTTCTCCTATTGCAGTAACCTATATATCGATTACCTTATATTTTATTATTCGAATACTCCGTTGTGTAAAATTACGACCGGCGCGTTTTATCACGTACGCACACTACACACTTGCGCAGCCAGTCGAAAATTTAAATATTCAAAATAAACGAACTCTCGCGCCAGTAGCGCCCCACTACCACCACTACCACCGCCATGACAATAACACCGCGCGTAAGAATCCTCTCGAAAGCGACAGACGCGCTCGCGCTATATACGCGCACGTGAGAAATGAACGTGCGACACATTTCTCGCATACCAAACTCTTCTCCTCTCTTTCTTTCCCTCTCTCTCTCTCTTTCTAACCGCAAAGGAGTAAAAAATGAAACAGAAGGGGATTTAGGTTCGAGTGTATATATATGTGCGCGAGTGCAACGGGTCTGCCGCATCGCGCACAGTACGCCTATGATAAATCCCAAAGCCTTATAGCCTCGTGCGGTCTTTTCATTTCCGTGTCTACTCTCGTATACTTCGTGGCTTTGGTGGTTTTTTTTGTTTTGTTTTTTACTTCTTCTTCTTCTTTCGCAATTTCTCGCGCCTCATGCGTTGCAACTGTCATCTACGGAGCCGAAAATCTGTACGCGCGGCTGGCATTGTTCGAGATGCGGTGGCGCATACGTATACACGTGTGTAGGAAGAGAGAGGAGGTAAGAGATGGTGTATATGGTATAGCACCATGATGTTATTGGAATCTTTGGAGCGTCACGCGATCGACCTCTTCTTTGTTCTTTGTATGTGCGAGGAGGTGCTGCTGCTGCTGCTGGGATCGAATGGTCTCTTTTCTTTGAAAAATTAAAAAAAAGAGGGAGTGGAATGCTTCTGCTGCTGCTGCAAGCTCGAGAGCAGCTCGAGATTTATCGGGGATTTTTTTTTACTCCGCCGTGGATAAGAGAGGAGGAGGAGAGCGAAGCTGGTGGATCTTGGGTCGGATAATCTGGGACGGGAGTTTCTTAGCGGTGGGTAGTTGGAATAACTTGTTTTGTAAGTAATAGAATGTGTACTTCGCTTTGTAACGGTTTTTCATTTCTGGAGTTATTTAATTATTCAATTTTCAGTGGTTGTAATAACGTAGAGGTGAATAACATACTTTTTTCATGGTATAAAATTCTGCAATTTCCGAGAAAATTAACGTCGGTATATCACTAAAGAAAAATTGACGATGTTAGACGTACTTTACGCTCTAATCCATCAGAAAATTTGACGTATCTCTATTAACTACAACCGCTAAACATATAAGATAGCGGCAGTAGCAAGCCATATTTTTGTTCTAACGCGTCATGTTCGAAACTTTAAAAATATCATTTCCAACAGCTCGACAATCCGTCATCCTCTCTTTCTCTCTCCTTCAAAAATACTGACCCAACAAACCATTATAAACCTCCCACATATATATATATACACACACACACACACATAGCCAGACGCGCGTGGGAGAGCTTGAAATTGCATCTGACATCCCCGTACATCAAGGCGAGCGAGCGATATTCTCATCGAAGTTTTTTGAAAAGACGCACGAGCGCGTGTACACGAGGAATTCCTCTTAATCGAGTTTCGATTTTCAATCTCGACTCAAACTCGCTCGCTCATTTCTCCTACTTGAGACGAGAGCCGGCACAGCGGGCAATCAATTCCGACAAGTGCCAAGTGCCCGCGCCCACGCAGCACCGTTTGTACATATTTAATGGAAAGAACGAGCGCGCGCGTGTATGAGGAAGAAGACCGGTGTGGTACTTAATGGCAATTCTTTCGTGTCTATATACTCTTGGCTTTTCGATACTGCGGGATGATGGTTATATGGTATAGCGCGTACGTGTATTGTAAGATGACGTTAGGAAGAGGAAGATATAGATGAATTGTTTAAGTGAATTTTGTGCGTTATAGCGGAAAATCAAATTTGACTTGGACGAGTTTGTTAAAAATTTACGATCAATCTCGTGAACGTTTTTATTTCGACGATGTGATGTATACCATTTTTTAACGGTTCATTTTGATGTATAGTTTGTTTTATATTTTGAAAAGCCTGAACAATAATTCTATAGTTCTCTTTTCATCTTTTGGTATACACCAATACATCAATCAGCTAAACGAAAAAGTTCGAAAAATGTTATTCTTAACATTCAATAACCAGACGCATGATCGGCAAACCATTTACTTTCACGATAAAAACAAGCTAATATAAACATCTCCTCTCAAGTAGTATACTGACACTCTACAAAGCACCTGATCACTTACAACACGACGAGACCTTACAACCACAAAAAAATCTCCTCACCAGAGCAGCCAAAGCAAACTAGCAGCAGTCGAGCTATATCAATGACGTGATAAATTTCAGTACCTCGCGCGTCGCTTTTTCCCGTCCCTTCGCCACTGCGCAGCAGTAGCATCGTGAAATTTTTTAGAAGCTACCTTCGCCGCTCCTACTTTTCCGCTTCTCGCAAGGAAAAAAGGCGGACAAAGGAGCTTCAAGGAGAGAGAGAGTGTGTGTGAAAGAGAGAGAGAGAAGCGGTATGTTTTGCAGCATCGCGCGAAAGGAGATTAATGCTCTGGGAGAGCTTTTGAGATTACTTTTCCCTTCCTAAAGGGCTCGCGCAAACGTTCACTTTTTGAAGGCGCGGATGCTCTTAAGAAAATTTATTCAACTGCTCCTTTCGTATCCCTTCCACCCCTTCCTCTCCCCTTCGTCCGGAATATCCCAAGTATTCCGGTAGACATTCTTATTCCCCGCATCTTCCTCTCCTACACTGCACACACGCGCGCGCGCGCGTAGTTCTCCTGTGCACTTATTCCGCGCGCGGGGGTAATTTCACCTAAGTAGAGCGCTTTGTGTGGCCAGGCGCAAGAAGTGAGACAGAGAGAGAGAGAGAGTTTTTCCCTAGAAAGGCTGTCAAAAAAATGTGACTGCAATTAAAGCGGCGACGCGGAGCCGCAAGAGAAAGCTGCACAGCGCCGCGGGAAAATTACATTTTCAACTGTTTTACCGCGCGCGTGCGCTCACAAAAGAAGGAGAGAGAGAGAGGGAGTAGTAGCTAGCTAACGTAGAATACTTAAACGCGCCGAGATTTTTTTTTCCCTTCGGAGAATCGTCGTATATAGCGCTGTGAGCCGGGGAGTCTTATTCTGGTGGTGCTGGGGTAATGGGAGAGAGAGAGAGACTTTCTTATTGTTCGCAAACAATGCGTGTGTGCGCCGTACTACCGCACCTTGGGTGAATGGAGAGTGTAAGGAACGGTCGCTACCGTGCTAGTATAGCTATATACTATAGTACCCCCTTTTCTTACTTAACCTATTTATGGACGTTTGAGGGAGGTAGGAGAAGGTGTCCGAGGTACTCTTTCTCAAGCTGACTGAGACTGCGGGAATTAACATATTTAATTTGACTTCTTTTCAGAAGTGGTTGAGCGAGTGTGCGACTCGGTGCGAGGAGTGCGGGCCGGGAAAATTAACCTGAAGCTACAATTATACTTCTTTCTTGACATTATATACTTACTCAGTGGTGGAGAAAAGTGCTAGTAATTGTTCGACGTATATGTTTCAATTTCAGAAATGTGAGGAATAACGGTGAAATTAAAATACTACGTTTCTTCGTTCATTTATGATCTTATACATTTTAACATTTACCATTGTTAATATATATTCATGAGTAGAATTTCTCTGTAAAAATGATTCTTATATATTTTTCGTAAATACAGATGAATCCGCAAGGACAGACCTTATCGTAAAGATTTTATTCGATTTTGCTACAATTTTTCCTTCCCTGCAGTCTCAAGACAACTTTTACAGAAAAATTCCATCTACGCAATACTGTGCACACAGACGCGCTTACATATACACATACATCTATCCTCTGGTTACCGTATACTTCTTCCCTCCCATATTGATTTCGCAGACAACCCAATACGAAAGATTTTCCTTTCATCAAGCCAGAACTTCTTTCGCAAACAGCGTTCGCTTCGTCGTCCGTCCTTGGCCAATGAAAAATCAAAACACGAGCTGAACCCTCATAATTGTGTGCACACATAGCCGCTCGCGTTTATATATATATAGGTATAGATATAAATATATATACGTGCGAACCCCGGTCGAATCAGCCAAACGAGATCGAGGAGTGAGCGGGCAAGAAAGAAACGATAAAAAGACTTACAGACAATCAAGAGGATCGAGGCGTGATCCTTGCCTCCGTCGCTCTTGCCGATGAGAAAGAGCCACTGCCTCGGGTCCACTCTTACGCCGTACCTGCGGGCAAAGAACGAAACCAATATATATATATATATATATAGATGTATATATACGCGCGTTTACACACGTGTGGAAAGATATATAGCAAGTGGGAGGGAAGAGAGACAAAAAATAAAGGTGGGGAAAAAAAGAAAGCGACAAACAGCGAAGAGGTTCGCTATTAACGTCCGTCCGTCCGTCCGTCCGTCCTCTGAGGGCGCGTCGTGTAAAAAAGGGACATACACACACGCACACGAGACCTGAAGTAAATAATAAACGTCACTCGTCGGAACGAGACAAGGATAGCTGCTACCGTCGCGTTGCTGCTATTTGCGTTTTTGTCGTGGCGGTGTCGAGGCTATTCAATATTGCAACGGCGGATGTGATTTTATCGAACGAATGTGGGAACGAGAGGAAGAGCTATATCTCTGATCGATTATTGAGAGAAAGAGAGCGACGTTTTTTTTGCGTTAATTGGTTGCGTATGTTTTTGTCGAGTGGCGTAATAGGAGATGGTCAGATGATTTTTTTTTTTTTTTTTTTTGTAGATGAGTTGTGGGTTATGTGGTTTTTGGTGGAGTATTAAATGCATATTTGCGTTCTTTGCGGTTTTTGTAGAGGCGTGGGTTTGTATTGTTATAGCAAAAATGAAGGACTTGTTGAGTCAGCTACCAAACTCCGTATTTCTCTGAATGTTTATGTAATAGGTTTTATGATTGGTGTGATGCAGATTTTATGATTCAACAGGTTAATAATTGACAGAATTAATATCGAATTTCATGCATTTTCAGGAAAAGACATTTTACTTGAAAGAAATTTTAAATTGTTTATTGAATCTTATTAATGTTTAGCAAAGGATACGTCGACGTAGTATGTCTAAATTAATAAAGTTAATTTCAAAATTCGATAATGATATTACATATAATATATGAGTAACTTTACGTCAACTGCACAGGTAAAAATTTTAAAATTTCTTAAAATTGTTCCTACTCATACCAAATTAGTCCCAAAAATCAAATACGAAGTTAGACATAATTGAAAAATTATAATTTCTGAATTTTTCCATAAATCTTCAATTTTCATGATTTTTCTACAAAAAAAACTTAAAACATTTTGTATAGAAACATTTAACGGGAAAAAATTTGCAAATTGTAAGTACATTAGCTCATAATTTTTACAGATTTATAAAGGGAATGTAACATGTATTGTGACATTTACTCATTTGGAATGAGTAAAAAAATTTCAAGTAAAATTTATAATTTTGACCTGTAGAGTTGACGTGAAGTTACCCATATATATATATATATATATATATACACTCATATGATACTAGATAAGAATGAATAATACCCGACACGACATAGCTTGTTACAATCATCTCCGTTCTTTGAAACTCTCTACTTATAATATTTCCACCATTAGGACATCCGAAACGTTCCATTAAACTTGCTCAAGAATTCTTTATCAACTTAGACATTCAGCGAAACACGAGAATAACAAACTCAAAAACCCCACGTCTCTTCCAACTTAACGAACTTCGCCTTCTCCCCTCCCTCTTCCCACTATATCGAATCCCTTTTTGCCATTGACTCATTAGTTTATAAGCACGCTCACTCCCCCCTTCCTCCCCTACACCAAAGCAAATGGACTTTCCACGACTCTGCTAACAAGCCCTCGCACTCTCTCTCTCTCCTCCCTCTACGCGTCCACTAATCTTCTAACTACTATTCTACGCGGCTCGTCTCCCTGTCCTTAAGACTTTGTAAAGCGATACCCCGGGCTGAATGTATAAATTATGACTACATCGCGAAACTCCTCTCTCTCTCGCTCTCTCTCTCTCTCTCTCACTCACGAAACTTTTCTCCCCTCTCTCCCGATCAAACTTCGACGTAGCAGTAGTCCCTCTACTTTTCCTCGCTCGCCGCGCGGCGTTCACTTTGAACTTTTATCGATGACAGGCGGGGGGGGGGGGGGCGCCGGGGGGAGGACAGGCGTGAGGCGACGACACGGTTGGACTTATCGGACGAGACGAGGCGCGCGTTTCTTTCCCGTGATTTAACTCGTCGTCACGGTGGTACGTATAATGTGCAAGCGAACGAAATTTATTTCCCCGATTCTCTCTTTCTTCGCGGCTTAATTAACTCGGACGAGTCGTATATAGTATTAAAAATGTAAACAGATTTTAATTGCTTCGGTACGGTGCGAGGTACCGCGCGATTCGCGAACTGAATTCTTTTGCTCGTTTAAGCACAAAAGAGAGAGGAGAGGCGAGAGAGAGAGAAGCCGGAAGATCGAGATTTAATAATTGAAAGCCGCGAGTCGAGCGAAGAAAGCGAAGAAGATGGTTTTGCGAATGGGGTAGAGTAAAAGAGAGAAAGAGAGAGAGAGAGATTGGGTTGACTTGTAAAACGCGCAATTAAAGAGCAGGCGCTGAAAAGTAAATTTATAAAAGATGTTTAATAGCCCCGCGGTTATTTCAGCTATTGTTCTACTCAATATTAATAAGCGGCAGTTTTACCTGCCTTTAAATTTGACATATCTCGATCCCCCGTTTTTTATTACGTAGGAGAGACATTGTTTCTTCCTGAATAATTATCTGATTTATTATTGCATTGAATCATTCGAAAATAAAGAATTTTCTCCGAAATTTGTAGTTATATTCCCCTATATAACCGATATAAACCAACAAACTCTCAATCACTCTACAAGATATTAAATAAATAAATAAATCAGATTACGAAAACGACCCGATCGACTTTTTCGAACACAGCACCCAATCTGATAAATAGCCTCCCGTAAAAATCCAGGTCAATGTTCAAAAAAGAAAGGAAAATAAAAAAAAACCAGAGAGCAATGTCCAATTAACTCGGGATTAAGCGCCAAATAAACCACTTCTCTAGTCCCTATATATATATATAAACACACCTACAGACCCTCTTAACTGCCAATAAATGGGATGCGAAGACGGGCCCGCGTCGAAAACAATTACCACTCAGGGGGGCCGCAACGGCGCATTACGAGCGATGATCACGCGTGTAATTGCCCCGCGGGCCTCGCACCGTAGCCTCGTAAATACATACCCCTTAAACTATCTTTCTCTCTCTCTCTCTCTCTCGCCGCTAAAGGATGCAGTAGTAGCAGAGCCGTCGAGGAAGGTGGAAGGTGGTACGAAGTCGAGCAATTAAGCCTTGAGGGAAGAAAGTTTTCGCGAAAACTTTTCTTCCTCCTCCTCCTCCTCCACCTTCACCCCTAGCCGACTCCTTAACGAGCGTTATAAATTTTTGTTGCACTCTCTCTCTCTCTCTCTCTCTTCTGGAGAGTCAGAGAGGGCGATAAAAATCTCGTTAAAATTATTCATGGGTTGTGTAGGATTCGATGGCGCGCACCTGTGCGCTTATAGTACCGAACCGTAGCTTCGAAAAGTTCGAGTATAGTATACGTATATATATATATATATATATATATATATATATGTAGTATAGCACGCGCACATAGCGTCTCTGTGTGTTGAGCGTTACGTATTTTTTCGCACCTGTGGAGTTCCCGCGCACGAGCACCGATTGATTTATCGCGGTGAGTTTCGAGCGTGGAAGTGGAAGAGAGAGAAAGAGAGAGTTGATTTTTCGCTAAACGTGCCCGTTGATTTACAACGCGAGAGTATAAGGGTATGGAGACGGTCTTTGGTTGACGGAATATTGATGTCGGTGTAATGGAGTGAACTTGGTGCCGTGAGTGGTTTCTCTCTTTTTTTCTCTCTTTTGTTCGTAACGGATTGGTTTAATTGCGCGGGAATGTGGCGATCGACAGGATTAACTGAGAATAAGTTTAAAATTTTTTAAACGTTGTTATATAAAAATAAAGAGCAATTTTAAGGTTCTCAAAGCACTGCTTTTTTCACGGTTACTTGTCCACGACCCTTAAATAATCTCTATATAGTATATTTCAGTGAATCTATACGCGATCGCAGTGCCTCGTATACAATGCACTTAACCCCCTATACAAAAATCTATTCTCAATTTTCCGAACATACGATCGATATCGACGTATATAGTAGCGCGTTATATATGCATACTAGAGGCTCGCGAAGAAGAAAAAAAAAGAGAGAACTTTAATACGCCGTGGCACAATAACATCACATTAACCCAACCCAGACCAGCGTAAAATGGAAATTCATTCTTATTCAGCGATTCCAATATTCTCCAAAGGATGCGCGCTCCTTCTCCCCCTATATGTACAGAGAGAGAGAGGGAGAGAGAGTGAGAGAGTAATACCAATTTTACGTGCATCGATGCAGCGCATGTGCGCCTGCGACTTCACGCGACCGGAATATTTGTATGTATAGCCCTCCCAGATGTTATTTTAGAGTTTATATGGAGAGAGAGCTAGAGAGAGAGGGAAGGGAATTGATCTTGATGGCGCTGAATATTGTTTCGCGTGTTATACGTATGCTACTGCTGCTGCTGCTACGGTCGGATTTATTCGCGGTATTACGAACAAACAGAGAGAACTGCGAGGAAACCAAGCGAGAGAGAGAGAGTATCGACGGGAGATCTTTGCCTTCCAGTGCGATAGATTTTAGATAAAGTCCGTGTTGAATTTCGGATCTCGAGGTCTCGTGCATGTAAGCGCACACTCGAGAGAGAGTAGAGTCTTCTTAATCCATAGCGATAGCATATGTTGTCTTTTCGACTTTGCGATTAGGGAAAGTCTCTCGCGCTCTCTTCCTCTCATCCGAGATATGTGATCTGCTATGCAAACGCAGGTAATGAATTTCGAGGCGTTTAAGCGTGATTTAATACCACTGCGGGAACGAGCGCGTTTTATCGAAAAATTTCATCTCTCTCCAGAATTTGAAATTTAATCTCTACTGTGTAGCGAGGACGCGCAGAAATTTTTCGCATCTGCAATGCATGAAAATGCGATTCGAAAGTGCAAACATACAAATGTACACACACGCATACACATGGAACTTGGAAAGTCAAAGCTTCACGTCGATAAATTATTTAAAATTCCCGCCGAATGTTCGTATTCGCCTTCCCAATCAAGTTAATTTTTAACCCTATACGAAAGTTCATCCCCTCGATTTCGTTTTGTGTTTCTATTTCTCCCACTCACTTTCTCTCTGTCGGCGAACTAATCCAGCCGGCGCTTATTCAACGAATCGATTACACGCATGACGACGGCGCATAATTCGCTCTTCTGAGATCGCATAAATTGATACCGACACGCCGTGCTACTACTACTACTGCACCGGGTAGATTTCTGCTGAGTCGCCGTATAACCGTTTCGCGCGGGTGAGCTGTGAATATTTGCAATCGCGCGGACGTGCTATAGTCGCATCAATCAAAATATCCGCGCGCGTCGCCCGCGGTGTGTAATGGCAGCTGCCGTTGCTCTTTCTCTTTGCACCGTATATACCGCGCCGATCTGATGTTACACGTCAACGGTGGATTGCCTCTCCCGTTCTTTTTTTTCTATGCTTTACTGCTGTAGTACGCCTTTTGCACGCTAGGTTTGTTGTTGTTGTTGTTGGTTTTTTTATTGCTGCGATGTAAGCCGTGGGCGACGCGTTTTTTTTCGCGAGGAACTTCAAAGACTCTATGGGATATTAGATTTTCATCAGTCATTTCGAAGCTACGCGCGACTGGCGTGTTTCGGAATTGCGGTGAGGTTTTTTATGGTGTATGAAGGGCGGCGAGGGTTTTTTTTTTTGGCTTGGGTTTGTTGCTTTGTGTCTTGATTTATTTTGAAGGCCGTCCGTGGGTAAATTGTATTATTGCCTTTTTCGGGAGGAAATTTTGTGAAAGCAGAAAGTTACGTGGTGCGTATATTAATTCATTGGAATTTCTCGAGTAATATAGTTGTTGAAAGAGATAAAGTATGTTTGTAAATATTTTAACGATAAATGAATAACATTGTTCATTGCGATATTTTTCAAATAAAAGCTTTATTAAAAATCTTCGCTTTACCTCAGTCTCTGAAATCGCGACGATCGACTTTAATATGACACAGAATAACACAATAAAAACTTACTTTTGAAATCCAATAAAAGCGGCACTTACGAAGATTGACAATAACAATACAATTAATATCAACAGCCCCGGCTTTTAAAGCTACACTTCCCCTTTCAAAGCAGCAGTAACACCGTGCTGACGACTAATTTCCATAAGCCAGATCGACTGTAATCCACGCGTTTGCTTCATTAAAGGATCTATAATCCTTGTTTTTCCTTCTCCAGACGAGATCTCCGTAAGAAAAATGTCTTTTATTAAGATCTGGCTGGCGTCCAATAAGTCCCGAGGCGCCGGCACTCGATAAATCTCATCGCGCTAATAATAAAGCGCGTACTCGCGCGCGCGCGCCACCGTTTTTCCGACTTTTCACTCAAAAGAGAAAGAGAGGAAAACGCGCGCGCGAATGGCTTCGTTATATATATATACGCGAAGGGAGTGGGTTAAGGAAACGGAACGGAATGGACTGCCAGGGAATCGGACTTGGCTAATCGTAATACTGGACGTCGTAGCGCTTGCTATATACCACTCGAAACTTACTTTATGAAGTTCTCCAATAAAAGGCGAATGCCGCCGATGCCGAGGAGGAGGAAGCCCCAGTTGACGAATCCCGTGAAGTTGTCGAAGCCGGAGCTCCACGAGAAGAGGCTGTCCCTCGGACGATGGCACCTGAAAGCAGAAGAAGTCGACTTTAGTCTCGATCTTGAGAAAAGTTGTGGCGACGTAGCAGCGTATAGCACACCGCAGGACGTAATTATATATTATATAGATGGCGAATGGCTTGGGAAATAAAATTAATAATTATTGTTTGCATTAAGGGTAGATAGATATATATGCTATGTATATATATTTATTAAAGGGTTCGGCGACGGGTCGTTTTATCTTAAGTTTTGAAATGCTGCTGTGGATTTTCAAGAGGGAAGGGACGAATCAGAGAAAAGTAATTACATTTTTAATTGGAGGAGATCGAGAAGTAGGTATATAATGATTCTTTTCATTGGTTGCGAGTTATTACGGATATTCTGTCAACCGATGGCAATTCTGTTAATGTACAAACTTTATTTTAAAAATATGCTATATAGTCTCGAAGTTGTTCTTTGATAAATCAATATAGCAAATATTAGCTGAAAGATTAAATATCGACTCTTTTATTCTTGGATATCCGTCGATGTGGAATTGCTATTTCTAATCTCGCGCGAAATCCACGGATCGAGGGAAAATGTCCGAGGTGCTACGAGTTCATTAAGTTTTTTAATTATCGTTAAAGATTCAGGGGAAATCGAAAATGAGGTTGAAAACGCGGTTTCTGTAATTACATATAGCAGGAACTATTTTCGTTTTTGGATTCTATCACTGCTGGTAATTCTACTTCCAATATGCGCGCCATACTCATTCAATTCATTAGTTCATCCACTCAAATCACATCAATGAAATGAAGAAACTAAAAATTCACTTGGCACTTTCCTTAAAAACGTATATATATATAACAAGGGAAAAAAGAAAGCACAAGAGCACTCTCTCTCACTATACGCGAGAGCGGAAATCCCGAGTTAAGAAAAAAGGTCGTCAGTTCAAGCCTAGTCATATATACATACACGTACACATCCATATACTCTCCTACACCTATACACTATATCTTACGTATATACATATATAGCAGCACTGTATATACGCTCAGGGATCCGGGCTGAGACGAGTGGGTTTTGTTTCGGGCGGAGGCCGCGCGCGCGAGCTTCGCCATTCAAAATGCATGGGACGACGACGGCGCATTGTTAGCGCTCTATCTCTATCTTTCTCTCTCTCTTTCTCTCTCTCACTTGCTCTCTCACTCGCTGCCCACTCGTGTGTATAGCGGAATCTTTAATACGCGTGAAGCTTGTTATATACGTGAACGCACGCGCAGGAAAATTGCTGCATACGCGTCCTTTTTCTCTCTCTCTAACGCGCGCGCGCGCTCGAATATCCTACACTTTTGAAAATTCACTGGAGAAGAAGAAGTGGGATCTAGGGAGATGATGATGATTTTTTTTTCTTCTTTCCCTCGATCACTTTCGAGTTAGTGTAAAGTGTGTCTTTGTATGAAAGTTTGCGAGGATTATAGAGCGTGATCGGGTTACAAGGTAGGGTTCGCGATGATTATAGCGAGAGATTTTTCCATCAGTTATACGGTTATTTGAAAATGATGGAAAATATATAAGCGTAGATGAAAGTTCAATGGAAATTAAGAACGTAAAATATTTACGCTAAGAAAAAGCTTTTATTCGCTCAATTAAAACGTTATATTCGAATACGAACATCTAAATAATTTTATTGAAACCAAAATATGGCACCGAATATTTTATTGATTGAATAATTCATTCAATGTAATATTTTTGTTTCACTTGCATTATTTCATTGTTCGTACTTCAATACGGACTGAATTGAGCCAATAAAATCATTTTATCAGTGTAATTATTAACGCGGCCTGTATTCAAAATATCCACACATTGTTTCAATTTCTAAAAATTGAAGTACGAGCAAATGTATATAGCTTCGAAACAAATTCCGATTGTACAACATTCATGCATATGCTCACTTTTACAAATGTTGAACACGTCGTCCACGCGTTATATACCAACTCATACTTATTTTTACGCGAAAAATTCGCCTTCATCCATAAAATTTCAAGTAAACGCTCCACACGCGAGCGAGTGCTCACTATAATATACCAACCGTTAGGCAACTTTTAAGGAAAACGTTCAGCCGTCGCGCGTCTCTCTCTCTCTCACTCTCCCTACGCTACCATCAATCACATTCTTACTGCACACGAAACTCTTCCTTGCGACTGGCGCGCATGTCCCAACGCCAAAGGGTTAAAATTTAAACACAGCACATATCCATACTATACCAACGCAGACGCGCACAGACAACGTCGGCCTACCTAACCGTAAAAACTTTACCCACACTCGGCATTCCACGGTTAAAGAATCGTTTACGCGCGCGCTCTATTTCATACGAAAATACACACACATACATACATACTATTCGTAGAGCGAATTTTCTTTCTCCGCGCATATATATATATATATATATATATATATATATATAGATAGAGAGAGAGAGAGAGAGAGAGAGAGAGAGAGAGAGAGAGAGAGAACACTCGCCCTTACATATACACATATATATATATATATACACGACCGCGATGATATAAGCGGCTGTGCGAGAAAACTCACGCGCGCGACACCGTTCCCATGCACAAGTAACGTAAAATAACGATAGTTGATCAAATAGCCGACTTTTACGTCTGGCTATTGATCAGTCACCATCGCTATTACATTGTGCAAATTAACGAAGGTGTGATCGCAGTCGACTTTGACGTCGATCTGACAATCATATACACCAAACATTAATCGTGTAGAAAGCGGGCAGCACTCATACATACATAAACTTTATTTTAAAAGAGTTTGTTCCAACCTTGCAAACTTATATGTTCCTACATTAGGAACTTCGAAAATATATATATATATATGTTTATTATATATAAATGCATAGCCAGCGAGAGCTAGCATACAACATTTTATGTATGATATTTTTACTTAATA
>JAWWEQ010000055.1:19227057-19265646 GCA_035583055.1 Torymus tubicola | reverse complement strand
AATAAGCGGTATTTATTACCAACCATTGGTTAAACGGTTGGCCAAACCTTTGCGATTTGGCGAACGGATGGCAAAGGATTGGTGTTCATTTCTACCAGGGTTATAGCTAGTTATAATTTAAGACAATTTTGACGTCACAATGGCGCAGTATATCTGTATAGTGTACAATTATGACGTCATCGCACTTTTTATATTGTTATATCTTTATTAATAAATATAAAATTCAAAAAAGAAAAAAAATACGTGTCTATTATTTTTCAACAATATATCTGCCGGATATAATGGAATTTGATTTCATTTTTCAAGTAACATTCCAATTTATTTTTTAAAATGTCGGGGCGGGCATCGAGCTCAATGCGCCCGAGCTAAACAATTGAATTAAGTGTCTTCCAAAAATCAGAGCTGAAAAGTGAGAAGTAAATGCATGGTACTGCGGTGTTACCATTGTCGGTGGCAAAAGATTTGTCGCTGAGACTAATTATAGAAACGTACTTTCGACCGGACATCAAGAAAAATAGTATACGATACACGAGACGAAAAAGAAGAAAGTAATGTACTATTCCGGATGACGATGATTGAAATTCATATATGATAAATAGTTATGACTATATCCATGCTATAAATATAATAGCAACGATTCCCAATATCCTATACATGCACCCCAGCTTGGACATAAAGTATAGAACGTATCAAAGTCTAATTTGCCAAGTATTTACTTTTAAAATATACGCAGTACCCAGGCTGTGTGTAGCCAGGTCGTAAATATAATTCCCAAGAGAGAAGCTCTCCTCCGAAGAGACACCGTCTCTCATGAACTATGAGAGGAGAAGAAGCTCCATGCGGCTGTTATACCAACGACGCATAATTTTTAACCAATATAATATCTAAAAGGGCATATATATACCGAGAAATTCTCGTACATAATATATTATCGCTTCGTCGATATTGGAAAATATACTTTCTACGTGCGCCGCACCGAGCGAGTGTATGGTGCCCGATATGAGTCAGACGACGACGACGACGACGTAAACGGTGAAAAATTAAAGTCATCAACCTATTTTCTAAGATAACGTGAAAATCGTGTCATTTTAGATCCTGATTCATGTTTATAAGAATTTTTTAGTTATTATAATTAAAGTATAATAATTAATGTCAATAGTCGTTCGATAAATATTAGATATAATAATAATATATACTCGGATATAGATTTTCAATAAATTAAAAACAAACGCGATAATTTTCTACCCACCATCCATAGCAGCTGTTTAATCCACGCGAAATCCTCTATATTTATTCAATAACTATTGCCATCAAAAGTGAACCAGTTTTTCAGCCAATAAATATACGCAACCACTAATTCAGCGCACTCGCGGGCAAACATTCGAGGTTCCTATATATATATAAACACACATAGTCAATGAACACTCGCAACTTTTCCATCCGCCGTGCGCAGCAGTAGTCCACTACTCAACCCATAACTCGCGTCAACAAAGCGTGCACCCACTTCGACACATAATATCCCAGGCACCTGCAGTACTATATAGCTATACACCCTATTCCCCCTTCCCAAACTTTTCCTCAATTAATCGTGAGAAATAAATTCCCTCTCTCACTTAACTCTCCTACTACCCTCAACGCAGTATATACGTATACCCCCATTGTTCAACGGGAATCGAAATTCACTCGGCCGTTCGCGCACTATTCCCGTGGCTTTTATTGAATTCGCGCGAGAGAGTACGCCAGTATATGTGTATAGTATATATAGTAGCCTTGGCATCGGTATATATATATACGCACGCGGAGCTTTCATCTAATCTGCCGATCCGAATATACAATGGTGAGAGAGAGACAGAGAGGGCACAAAGCGACGTCGAGCGGTTCGACACTCTCGATCCCAAGGATTATATGCTACTATATGTATATACCTATGTGTATGTATGTATGTGTGTATATCTACGAACGACGGGGCAAACGAGCCGCGGAATAAAGGACGTACGCAGCGAGCACGGCAGTTTTTTGCTACCGCGGATGCTGCTGCTGCCAGCCGACACTATACGCTGTGTTTTGGTATAATTATCCGACCGTGCAGTTCTCGCACGTTTTCCACTGCAGGGAATTTCTACTACGTCCTTTTTTTTGTATTTTCACGTAGTATATATATATATATATAACCGAATGCTGCGTGTCCCCGAAAATCAATGGCTCGTGAATTTTTTATTCGACTGGTAGTATCTTCGATGAACGGAAAAAAAGAGGGAAAGAGAGATAGAGTGGCACAGTAGCAACGCGAGGAATAAATATAAATGGCGAGGCGTGAAAGCCAATTTACGCCTCGGATCTGCATCGTTGATTATGGACGGGGGGATATGCGGCGTGCGTATAGTTGCGGACGAAGAAACGCGAGAGAACGATGGCGAACGATGGTCTCTGTTTTTTTCGACCGCGTATATACCGGTTCGCCACTGCAGAAACTCGATTAAGCTTTTGCGGCGCGAACGCGCTCGTTTGGTTTTTTTTTTTCTGTATGAAGTAGCGAATGAGAGGTTTGAAGTAGTGGTGAAGTGTAGTACAAGAAAATATGATACGGATATTAGAAAATGAATCGGTTTGATATGAATAAGTGAAGAGTTTTTTTTTAGAATTTTAATATATGAGATAAGTGATCGAACGAATTATACGGTATAAAGTATAATACGTACGAGATATTTTTTAAAATTCAGAGGTTTTGAAAATGTATATTGCGCGCCATAATAGGGAATAATTTCGAAACGCAGTTATCGCGTCACACTTTTCACGCATTGAAAATTCGGCCGCTGCTACAATAAAGCACAATTATTCACCAGCACCTTTATGCATTTTCCAGCAGCCACTCTGCCAAAACGAATTTTCCCTCTGTCTCTTTCCTTGTACAAAAAAACCTCGCTCTCGCAATGGACAGAATTGCCACAGTTAAAAACAGATTTACTTTTTAACGAATACCATTTTGCATTCTCATCTCACGTCAATGGCTCTCTCTCTCTCTCTCTTTCTCTCTCCTCCTTCCACTATTAAAAATTCGATTACGTTCTTTCATTCGGATCGTACGCGAAGATTACCCTCTTTTCTCTCTTGTTATACCTACTTTCTCTCTCTCTCTCTCTCTCTCTCTCTCTCTCTAACATCGAAAATCGAAAATTGAATTTTCCTAATTTCTGCGCTCGCGTTGCGTGCATTTTCGCGAGAACGAGGGTAACTTATACGCTCGTATATGCGCGAGCGCGTATGGTACCAGTCTTATCGCGCGAAGAAAGGCAGCAGCTACGTCGTATTTGCTTAGCCGAGCGTTTATGGGGTACACACATACACACAGGCGGCAGAGAAAAGAGGGGGGAAGGAGTGAACCGGGGGTAATCCCGGCGGAGAGGCCGCTTTGTCGTCGTCGTCGTCGTCGTAAAAGATAAAGGTGCCAAATCTTTTGTTTCCGCGACGAGAACGAGTTGCGCGCCGTACCGTCGCCACCACCGCGCGCTTTGAATGCGGAGATCGGAGTGAGATAGGGAAGCTGCCTCCTTTTTTTTTCCTCTCGCGTCTCCATCGTGTGGAGGGTAAGATTAGGCGCGACGGTGGAGTAGGGAGACGAGATTTTTTTTTTTTTGATAATTATCGCGCGAATTTATTACCCAAAGCGCTGGAGAGAAAAGGATCCACACGCGCCTTTTTTTTTGCTGCGAGCAAGCGGCGAGCTCGACTCTCGTTTCTATTTGTTCGGGGAAGTTGAGCACGGGGGGTGTTCCGAAAAATGCTTTTTGTTCGTTGAAGGGGAGGAGGGGTAGGCGGGTTTCTGGTACTTTTTAAAGTTTAATTAATACGGAAAGTTTTTCATGGGGGGGGGGGGCGAGATTGTTTCAATAAGGATTACCGCGCGAAGTTCGCCACGGTGTAGTGAGGTGAGGGAGACGGCGGGAGATTTTAAACGATTAAGAAGTATCGGGTGATGTATGAGGAGAGGTAAAGTGGAGGTGCGTGTGTGTGGTGTTCGCACGAATCGTCACGAGTTGAGCGAGATTTATGGCGAATTTTCGTAATAAGTTTTATGGTGTGTTATCAAGTGTTGAGAGAAATATTTTTTTTTTATTTTGGAATACTTGGAAAGTGTGCAAAAAATAGTAACTTCAGAGTTTTGTTATAAAAATAAATTTTTATGTAAAAACCAAAATAATATCATGTTTTAAATTATTATAATAATATGTGTGAGCACAGAATATAAAAAAATTTTGTTAAAAAGACGTATAGTAAAATATAAAGTAAAGTCAACTATCAATTTTTTTTCTCCAAAGTGTAATACTTCAAAAACTAAACATTGACTTTACATTTTTTTTATTGACTTCATACGTGAAAAGAGCGGCTCGCAAAAGTAAAGAGAGAAGCGTACCATTCGTCAGGATTTGCCCTAGGATTACGTATACTATCGACAGTTTTTCAGCTTACATATATAACGTAAAATAAAATAATCTGAGAAAAGGAGACAAAAATGCTCACTGCATGCTATATCGAAAGATTTTTCGAAATTATTCCTAATAAAACATCAAATGTAATAACATGATTTTTTTCTTTAATAGAGGTACTTTTCGCGTCATGAAAAATATCTAGATGAGTAGCGCGCGCACTTACGACGACAGCGACGAGGTGCGAGAAAAGGAAGAAAGGAGCCGCTCCAGAGGAAGCACTTACTCCTGACGTCCTTCTCCTCGCGCGTCTCCATGAGAGAGAGAGAGAGAGGGGGGAGAGAGGAAATCGAGAATACCGGCTCGAAGTATCGAAATGGAGGAGGAAAAAACGAGTAACGAGAGAGGAAACGAAGGAGCTTGCGCGCGCTCTCGCGAAAATGGAGGAGCGACGGTAATATTCGAGAGAGAGAGAGAGAGGCGGAGAAAGGAGAGTATCTACAAGCCTCTCTCCCGACCGTTCCATATCTCGAAATCGGAAATTTCCTGAGAGAGAGTCTTGAATATATGTATTTAAAAAGTCCACGAGAGATAGCAGGTGTTCGGGATCCCCGGCACTTTTGGAGCCTCCTCCTCGTTTATGTAAATTGCTTTTTACGAATAAAAGCTCGCGTGCGCGCGCGGATCTCGTGCAATTTTTATGTATTAGGTGGCTCGCTTTTTCCGCGTTTCTTTTTCCGCCTCCATCCCCCTCCTCGATACACATACTACCTGCTATACTACTACTGCACTTAGAGGAAAGTAATGGAAGGG
The DNA here is from genome assembly GCA_035583055.1 of Torymus tubicola. NCBI lineage: Eukaryota > Metazoa > Arthropoda > Insecta > Hymenoptera > Torymidae > Torymus > Torymus tubicola. Next base: position 19,260,409 of record JAWWEQ010000055.1, on the reverse strand, counting down.
GGGGGGGGGGGGGAATTTTCGGCTGAAAGTGCGGCGACAAATTATAAATTTTTACATTCACGCGTTTTTCGATTTTCAACGTTAAAGAAGAGAAAGAGAGTGTGGAAATGGATTTTTCGGCAGACGAAGGAAATAGAATTGTAGATGAGGCGCGAGGAGGAGGAGGAGGGTGAATTAGACGCGCGCGTGGCGCGCCGGTCTCGATTTTCTCGGTGTAATTTTAGTCGTGAACGAAGAGAGAAACGTGCGGTCATAATAATTTCGCGGCACGCTCGCATGTGTATATATGTGTGTCTAGGTACAGGGATATACATATATATATATATACATGTATATATACCTCACGAGCGAGTGCGAGTATTCGAATATATTGTACCCGGATTTGCATATAAAATCTGCGGCTCTAGGAAATTCTCTTGCACGCGCTGGAATACGCGGCAAACACATTATGAAGCTGTGTTTTCGATGCAGATTAAAATGTACGACAGACCGGCGCTGACAAATGAGAATTCAAATTTGTTACTCTGGGAAAATTTGTCTGGCGTACCCAATCGATTTTGATGTTTTGCCGTTAAAATTATATGGACAAATTTTCTGTATTATACTAATATCAGAAAAACTGGGGGTTGCTGTTGTTCTTGTAAGGTTGTAATGATTTTTATATGCTGGAAAAAATATATATAGCTATATTTATATTAGAAACTTGTTGCATGGAAATTTTCCTTGTCCAATTTTGTAGCTTCAGATAAAAAGCTTTTTCCGATATTATTCAAATTTCTGATAAATCGAAAATTAATGAGTTTTTTTTATAGTAGTAAAAGCTCGTTTGTCAGTATTTGAAAGCTTTACGTAGTATCTTCATTCAGGGAATATCTTCGACAAAGGATTACTGTAAATGTTTTTTCGATCTCCGTGTATTGTTTACATTTTAGTAGCTACTAGTTATTATAGTCTAATGTTGGCCAATGTTACATCAAGTTTGAAAATATAATGTTATTCTTTTTTCAATCTACTATAGCTCTACACATAATCGGAGTAAAATCGGTCCACTATGGCTGTTAACTAACGATATTTTCTATTTATTTACTGAGATTGTAAACATTGCGCGATAAAAGAATTTCCGCCTGGCTGTGTATGTTTGTACAAAAATATCGACAACAATATACCAACATCGACGAATCGTACGTATATATTTTCTATAGTTGCGTTTTCCTTTTTAAAGTCTATACTACGTCTCATACTAGAAAAATACTCTACTTTTATTCTGCCCGACGACCAGTACAAAAGTATTCATCCGTACAAAACTGTGTGTGTGTGTGTATCAAACAAAAGCTTCCCATGCCCCTTCGCAAAACAAAAGTACTCTCATCGAACGAGACAGATTAAAAGTTTCAACCGATACTATAGTACCACCCGCTACCTTCTCCTCGCCGTCATTTTTAAGTACGCGACGCGATAAAACAAGTCGAAAATAAAGCACCGCTCTCATTAAAATAATTTGTCACGGCGTAAAATCCGATTACTTCCCCCCTCTTTGCTCTCCTCTGGTTCTGTCTCGCGAACGGTGCGGAGAGGAAAAAAAAAATTCTTCCCCGCGAATAATGGCGATTACGCGCAAGAAAGTTTTGATTATTTAGGAAGTTGGCGGCGACGTTATCGGCAGAAGTAGTTCCGGACAAAAGAGTTGGACTTTTCCCGGGGTATTTGTATTGTTTAACGAGTCAAGGTTGAGGCATCCTTTGCGCAAAAAGTTTGTCGCCGTCGTTGCCGCGCGCCCGCGCGGTAGTACGTGACATTTTAAATTCGTTTTTCAAACGCGATTTCAAGAGTAATCGAGTCGAAATTAAAATGTTGTTTACCGTAGCGATTTATGCGAAAATATATATGCATTTTACATATATATACGAATGCTTGTTTTTCATTGTTTACTCTATGAGTATCGGTTGGGTATATTATACGATTTCTTTGTATATGTAACCGATTAATGAACGAAAACATAATAGTGTTTGACCGTGGGGTATTAATCATCAGAAAAAAATTAACTGTAATTTTACGTTCGATATAAACATAAGTATAGCAATCAGAAAATATTATTACCGCAAGTTAATTAAAGGCAAATATAAAGTAAATGCAAACAATGGCGTATAATTCGTGGGAAAAGTATTTATTAAAAGCCCCAAAATGCTTTACAAAACATGCAAATCGATTATACAATGAAATGAAAAAGCCGCAACAATTGTTAAATATTATTCCCTTTGTTCCCCCCAAAGGCATCGCTTCAATATCCCATTAAATTACGTTATCACACGAAATTTTAATGCATTTAAATATTACCCTTCGCTCCACGTCCATATACATTATTCACGACGTCGTCACTTTAAAAACATTATCCAAAAAGAGATCGACTCACTACACTATACGTCTCTCTTCTCGTTTTTCGAATTTCATAACTTCACCCAATTACCGCGTTCCCGCGCATACATAGGGACATATATATATATATGCTTGGTTATAAAAAAAAGAAGAAACGAAATTCACACGTCAATCGCAGGGCGTCAAAGGGCCGAATAAAGTCTGCTGGTTTTTGTCGTCGGTGGCAACGCGCGAACCGTCAGGATAAAAAGGGACCTAGAGAGTAACGAACTTTAATACGTCTCGCGTAGAAAAGAAAGAATGAGAAAGACGACGAGAATCACAGAGGGCGAGTTTTCATGCGACTATCGGCGACGTACGTATGAAAAAAGAGAAGTGAGTAGCACACGAGAGAGAGAGAGAGAGAGAGAGAGAGAGAGAGAGAGAGAGAAGAGGAAAGAGAGTAGAAGAAAACCCTTTCTACTTTCGCGTCTCTGCGCCGTGCCATATACGTTTCCACCTATCGCGTGGGCGCGTCTAATTGCAAAGTTGGACGAAAACAGGGAGAGCTCGGCAAACAGCCACCATCCTCCCCCCCACCCCCACCCACTTCCCCTCAAGTAAATATAACTTTCGTTCGTTCAAGGGAAGAAACGCGAAAGTGTATATAGTATTATACGTACTATAGCAAGCAGGCACACACACACACACATATAAACGTGCGCGTGATGAAGAGCGAGAAAAAAAGGGAAAGATGGAAGCGAGTGGAGGTGCGAGAGAGGTTCGCCTCTTAAAATGATTCTCAAGAACGCCGGAGATCTCTTATTTGCAGCTCATTATAAGACGCGAGCGCGCGCGCGCGCGCGCGCACGGGACTCCCGAGATTTCCTCCCTTTTCTAGCTTCGCTTCTCTCTCTCTCTCTTTCTTTTGTTCCTCTTTTGCTCACTTTGATTCGCGCGACGTCGTGTAAGAAAGCCTCATTGTGTGCCAGCAGCTCTCCTTCTAGTCGGTTATTCTCTTTTTGTCTGGCAAAATCACGAGGAGAATTCTCTTTTTTTTCTTTCTTTTTTTTTTACTTCGTTACTTTGATACGACGAATGTATATATAGTGACTATTACCTTACAAAATTATGACGAAGCATTGGTGGATGAGCAAAGATTTCACGTTCGAACATCAGGCGGAAGTAAATATAGGGTAAAGGTTTTTTTCTTCTTTTTTTTTATTTTTACTATACGGTTCGATGGAATCGACGGCTTTATTTCCTCTCTGTCCTTGGCAGGGATTTCATTAAAAGTTATTTGAAGGCGGTAAAAAGGAAAATCTCACACGCTATTTTCAAATATATATATCGAGATGGTAGGAGAGCTTAAGAAAAGCAATTATAAAGTTCGAGAGACCGACACTTTGAGGTGTAGCATTTTTCGTATTTTTCTATACTAAAAACGTTCCTCTCTCTCTCTTTCTCTCCCGCCGATTTCTCGGTTCGACGAAGTTCGCGCGAAAGTTGGCGGAAAAAATCGGCCAAGATAAACCGAAGGCAGTTCCGAAGTTCGAAGAGCGTTTTGCCTCAAAATTGCGTAACAATTTTGCGAGGCAAGGGCGACGTGTATTAATCAATGGCGCGCGTATACTGGGAGAAATTTATCATGACTTCGAGAGATAGCGGGAAAGAGGTGTGTAAAGAAAGGTTAAGTTATTACCAGATAAAGGAAATTACCCTCATATTTCCGAAAGTTTGCATAATAAATCAGACTATGTTAACAGAAGTAAAAAAAGAAAGACCATGACTTTAATGTAAGACCAGAGTCGAAAAGTTAATAATTTGAACTCTGTTTTAGAAATAACATTGATAAACGTCAAATTGCCATATACCATGTTCTACTGATAATACGACGTGCATTAATTATTTTTACCGACGCATGTCTATTTCTAGAAAACCATTCTGATAAACGTGGTGAAAAATGGTCCCGAGTAATAGCTGTGATAAACGCACTTTTCAAGACAGCAGAGACATGCTTATCCGGCTGATTTGTTGAATGTAAGTTGTATGGTGTATCGTCATCAGCAAACAAGATATATCATCGTGTTCGCAACTTACATTTCACGATGTATGATGTAATCGTGCGAGTCATCGTCATTTAGCAACGTCATAATCTCACATGACTTTAAAATAGCAAATAATAGTGAACATCAAATGCTTTTTTTATAAAAACATCGAATAGAGGATAATCTTTCTTCTTCTATTAGTAATTAGACATTCAGAATAACTATGATGAGTTGCTAAATTTTCTTGTTGCGGTAGGTTTTCTAAAAATCACATCATTTGAGAAAAAAAGTGAAATTTGACACTTTATAGTCAGTTAAATAATATCATAATAAAATCATAGTAAACAGATTAATATATTATCAATCAGTTAAATAGTAAAGAAATTAAAGATATAAAATGTTGAATTATTATATCTATTCTCATTTCTTTTCAAATTAACGTGTTTACTAACATACCCTTCCCATAGTCAAATTTAATGAGACACTCTATAACTTCTTATATTTTCTAACCAAATATTATTCAACCCAAAACATTTCAAGAAGTAGTCCTTAACGAGGTAATTATACAGACAAATACTCGTTTCTAAAATAAACCCATAGCATTGGAAAATTTTCCATTGTAACATTACAAAATTGTATTAATTCAACTCGAACAATATATATAATAAGCAAATAAACTTTCACCTAGATTACAAAATTTTCTAACATATGAACGACGTAAAGACGGAAAATTTACAAAAGTAATGAAAAGTTGTCTAATACATACACGAAAGAAATTAACCTACATTTCCAACGCAGCGTAAAACCACGGTGGTGTAGCGTTAAATTTTTTTTGTCAAGAGTCTTCCAGGGGGCAAAAAATTATTATACTCTTAGCGCGCGAATCTTGAGCCCACTCAGATTCTCGACCGAGTAACAAGCTAGAAAATTCATTAAATTAATTAAATTTGTTAATTATGTGTCTCGCAATTTTTTAATTTCCCTCATACAGAGTTGCATCAGAGACGCGTGCGCGCTACTTCGGTAAGTGACGAGTTGCACCGAAATATGAAAAAAAAAAAGAAGCGAGAGATGGGAAGCGGAGTGTAAATAGAGAAAGAAACGAGAGTGAGAGAACGTGGAGAGAGGGAAAGGCAACAAAAAACGGAAGCCAAAGACCGTTGATTAATTACAGTCGGCAGTGGGCCACGACGGCTCTCGCCGTATGTAATTTACACTGTTTTATAGATACGCGAAACTGGGTGACATGTACACCACCACTATGCCACCCTAAATTTGAAGGCAAAATTTAGTGGAAAATTACGGTTTTGCAATTATGCGTCAGTTCAAAGGTAAAAAGCTCTGCTAACTACATTAGCAGGGTGCTTCATGGAAGTTTTCAGAGCATGAGAAATGTCCAGCTTTAATTTGTTTTGTTTGCGATAGAAATTTTTAGTTTGTATGGAAATGTGATAAATTTTAATGACTTGGAGTATGTTTAACGTGCTGTATAATTTTACACAAAGGGTCATTTTTTCTTTTTTTTAGAGCTTTAATAGTCTTCTATATGCACAAAGAATATCACTGCATAAATAAATTTGTCGCTTGGAAAACTTTTATATCCTTTTTTTTATTCATTTTCAGACTAATATGAATAAGTTTTTGTTTTTAATATTTTTTAATGACAAACTAAAATGACTAAATCCTGTTAGTTACAAAATTCGTGTATTCACGGATTTAAAGACGTTTTTAATATATTTATGAAATTCTACGAGAATATTAAAATATGTTTAAACTTTTACCGAGGTGTACTTGCATTTCAGAGTTTCAAAAGACATGTCAAAATACACACTCGCATAATATATGATTCCTAGAGAAATTAAAACTAACTTAATCTGATTTAGTGAGAGTTCATCGTAATTGATCAAATTATTTTATTTGAAAAACACACAGCATTAGAATAGAGTGTTCGAAATTGCATTTAAAGATTTTCTTCAACCACTCGAATTCCTAAATTGAATTTCACTTATAAAATAATCCATTATTAAATTTAAAAAACTACAGCACATTATTCACCAACGCATTTTGAATTTCAAAATTCGAGAAACGTACCGAGCCACGACGTCTTCGCCTAACAATTCAAATCCCAAAACACGCGCGCGCGCTCAACGCCTGCGGCACCAAAACGCGCGGAGAAACGGAAGTATAACCGGGCCGCTGCGCCCAAACAAAGCATCGCGATATGCAAAACGGAGAGCGCCAAAGAAAGTTGATTAATTATAGAGGTACTATTTTAGCATTACGCCCTCTGCGTATATACTACTCGACTAACAGAGAAAGAGAGAGAGAGTGCATATATACCCACTCCTCGTATTCTGGCAGCTTTGTGCATACCCACTCGGCATTTGCATCGCGCGTATATATATATACAAACACTGAAGGGATGGTGCGCGCGGAAGTCTGCCCGAGTCGTTCGCTATTTCGGAAGATTAATAAGTTTATCCGCGCCATTCGCAGCCGTTATTTCGCGCGAGTGGCTTTTTGTCGCGCGCGCGCTCTACGTCCGACTCAATCTCAGCCGCGTCTATCTCTTTGCCTGTGTGTATTATATATATATGTGTGTGTGTGTGAGTTGGAGTAGGAAGAGGATATAGAACGGAAGGAGAGAGAGAGAGAGACGGGAAGAGGATAAAGTTGTAGCGCGTATCGGTGCTGCTTTTTTTGCGCGCGCGTTTTGTTTCCGAGTTTGTAGAGTCGAGAGGAGGGGAAAACGTTGCCGAGAAGTAATATAGAGGGGCTTACAGAGAGAGAGAGAGCGGTCGAGTCTTGCAGGCGTTAGACCAAAAAGTTATTTAATTTTTCTTTTACCACGCGCCCCGCGCGTTTCGTGGAAAAGTGTCGGAAAAGGTGACTAGCTTTTTGTGTCTTGAAATTTCAGGCAATGATATTGTGTATAATAAATTGCTGGATTCGTATGGACGGAGAAAAACAAATGGTGAAGTGGAATTATTATGCTGTACGTGATTCGAATTTATATAGTATAATAGGGAGTTTGCTTGTTTCGTAAATTTTAACTTTTTTTACAGAAATTCGTAGCTACATACTGATTTTCGTAAAAATTCTTTTACAAAATATTGGGTGTTTATGAAGTTGTATGGTCATTTCATTAATAATATTTTTTTTCTTTTACACATATCCAAAAGATATATATCGCCGCATAAATGACTTGAGATATGGCTGTAAAAACCTCCGTCATGACATGCTTATAGCGACTGTTTTATTTGAAATCCAACATGACACATCATGTTTCACAATTCTACGATGTGAGTAAATGTTTGCCAAGGCCGTGAACGGCGCTCGCGCATCAATGTTCCGCACGACGAGTGTGATTGAAGACTGACCGCGGCTCTTACGCGTCGTCGTACAATTATTTGGCATAAAAACATTGTCTCAAGAACGCACGCGCGCGCGTTAAGCGCAGTTGTATATGCGTGACAGTGCAGTAAAAAAAAATCTATCGCTTCGATCGGTGCTGATTACATATTATTGCAATGGAAAATGACATACATTATAAGTCACCTAAATCATGGTTTTTAGACGTAAGAAAAAAAAAACAGAACGTCGTGTTTGCGCAACTTTTCTATTTCAATTGAAACTTATAAATATACGATACGTGTGTATGCGCGAATTATTTCAGTCGTATTTTCCTTATGATAATTGCGATTGATTTTATGCTCGTTTATACAAATTGCTGTTACTATTTCAGGTGGGAACCTTGTATTATTCAGAGTGCAAAGGTGACTGACGCGAGGAATTTAATTTCGGTAAAATATGTTCACTTTTACCTTGTCTTCAACGTGTATATATATATGCACTGCTAAGACATGAAATTTAATTCTTGTTTAATCGTTTCAAAGGTTGTACACGGCACGATCTGAAGATTCTAAGATCTAATATAGAATATCTACTTAATGTAACACACACACATATATATATATATATATACACACTTGAAATAGTCACGTCTTTAAAATATTCATTAGAAGCTAAAGCGCATCGTCAGAATGAAATTGTTGAATAAAGAATCTTGTGGATCAACATTCTAGAAGTAATTTCCATGCATTATTACAGAGTATTAAACGAGCTCGCTCGCCTCGCTCAGTTTATTTACAGCGCTCGCTATTATAAATTAGCAGCTTAACCGCATTATGAAGCCTCGGAGTCTGTTTCTTCCCTCGCGAATATATACACAACAAGAGTTTAAGACACTAATTACCGGGGGGGGGGGGTGGGGGTACGAGGGGAAGAAAAAAATCTAAGCGCACACGCGCGCGAACGAGAGAAAAAAGCTCTATCGTAAATATCCACCTTTCTCACGCGCGCCTCTCCATAAATTTCAAAAAATGCAAAAAATGCCCTCTCCGCTCGATGAAATATCGCTACGTATCACCGACGATAGACGGTATTATAAGGCTACTATAGCCTCTCCCCCCCTTCCAACCCCGCAAATTTTTCATCCCGAATTTACGTACTTCCGTTTGTCTTTCCTCCGCCACGTCGATATCGACGTATATACGCGCGACGCGCGCGGCAGCGGCGAGGTAGTGGAAAAAAAGTGACTTATATACCGAAGCTCGGGCAGGTGGGCCTTATATATTTCAGCGCTTCCTCGTCTCTCTCTCTCTCTTTCTCTCTGCCGATTTGACTCTGAATAATTCATAGTCCCCCCTCCCCCCAATGTTCGTCGTCGTCGTGAATACCGAACGCGTGCGCGCATCGAACATGCAAAAATGCGTCCATCAGTCGTTGCTACTTCCTCCGTTGTTGCGCTATGATTATTATTATCATCGTCAAAATGTCGTATATGACGATACAAACCCTCGCGTCGTTGCGCATAGAAGTACGGCATGTGTATACGTGAACGTGCGTATATATATATATATATATGTACGTCGCGTAATTCAATTATGTACGGGTACGCATTCGCAATCGCGTGATTGGATTTCGACGATTATTCGCGTGTATGAGTATCGCGTTTATATTAGCACTTGCGCGCGCGCGAGTTTAGTGAAAGAAAAAGTTAATTATGCTTTCCTCTATACGTGGTATTTTCAATGAATCGATGTATATACAATGTATATTTACATGTTTGGTCGCACTCTCAAGCGCGCGCGTGCGTGCGCACGGCCGGGGTCTTCGGCTTTATCGGCTTAATTGCGAAATCCAGCGGAGCGAAAGTGGATGAAATCGGATATGTGTGCAGCAGCAACGCCCCCGCGCGCGCTTGCGCGCTTTCTGGCCAGATAAACTGCTCTATTAATCATCTTCGGTGGTAGCGCGCGGTGCGGCTTTATCCGTGCTCGCGCGCGAGGGTAAAAAGGCGCGCAGATAAAATTAGCGGAGATCGCTTGTAATTGAGAATATTCGCGATGAGAATGAGAGAGAAAGAGAGAGAGAGTGGAGATGATAATTGTTATCGGCTACGTGTGAATGTATAAGTTGATTTTTGGATTTCAAGAAGTGGTGGCTATATAAAATTGCTTATTGTTTTAGTTAATAATAAGTAAATATAGCAATTTATTATATAGTTAATAATAAGTAAATATAGGAATTTATTATAATCGAAAATGCGTTAATCTAGATATAATAAGTTTTCAAAGTTATGTTATAGAAATTGTGTATATTGATCAACTTAAGGGAGTATCCACGGTAATGGAATTTGAAATGAAAATCGTTTGATATTTGGATGACAGCTGTATTAAAGTGCACTGAAACTCTGGTTCAAATTTTGTGAAGATTCAGAACTTCAGAAACAAGAAATCACCGATTGAAAATAATATGGTCTCTTATGGGAATTTGCACCTTTTGTAGTATACAAAAACATTGTGAAATAAAAAAATTCTGAGAAAATTCGGAGATATACAAAAACGTATTCCAGTTTCATATCTGTTTTCAAAATTATCATTCAGAGCCTCCTTTTCGAATAACGCACGTTTTATTAAAGTATTAAATTAGGTTAGAATCACTTTCGTATATAATATAGTACTATATATACTACTGCGTGAGTCAATGACAAATCGAAACGTTTTCTCAACTGACTAGGTACGTACCGAGGGTACTCCCTTAATGTAAGGAAAATATATAGGGAGAACGTTATTCTGAAAAAAAAGAGAGATTGTTTTGAATAACGGCGAATTCTCGGAACTCCGAGAATTTGCGAACAGTGCGCTGTTTTCCTTCCCACTGTAACCACAAGGTGACTGGAGCGTCGCTGGTGTGTAGCGCATCGTGCGGACCTAAGGGCCGATAACTTTAAGTAAGGGCGCCTCTGATTGAATGCCGCAAAATCGTTAACGAGGCCGTGACGCCCCGCTAGTCAGTCTGGGGATCCTCGCACTTGTACAATTTCTATATACCAGTAATTGGATACATTTAAAATTTGTTTAAGTATTGGAATTGAACAATGTCTATAATTACTAGATTCTGCTCAATGTATATTACAATGTCCAACTATAGAAAACTCATGTACACTTTTGAAATTTTTTGCTATTCTAGTGTGAAAAATCGGTGAAATGTTCTTTTCTTCGCATAAATCAGTGTAGTAGAATCTACATTGATATTCCAATTTCGGGTTTAGATTTTAAAAACACTGTTTGCACAGAGATTATGCATCAAATGTACCCATGTATCAAGTGTTTCACATTATTTTAATTTGGCTTTCATATAATAATTTAATTTCCTTAATTCAAACATTACCATTATGTCAAACAATATGTAAAAAATAGCCAAATCGTTTCATACTATATACTTTCCAATATAATAATAATTGATTTCTTATGATTTTTAGTTAAATATAATTCCATCACGTATCACTTCGTACACCCCTAAAACATCATACACCGACATGACAATTCTCGGAAACGACACATCACGATGACAGTGAGTACGTGACCAAGCGCCGCCACAAACTCCACAGCAACGTGAAAATTTTCCAAAAATCCAGCATACACTGCGTCTCTCTCTCTCTCTCTCGCTCAACAGCGACAGCAACTTTTCCGACAATCATTGTACACGCGTACATACGAGTCTAATGTCTCTTTTATCGGTACCGTCCACCACCGCAACTGCAGCCCAAATTTTCCTGTACCTTCCCACACGCACGTACGTATGTACCTACAGTCAGAGAAAATTCTCTAGGCACGAGCACAGACGGACGTGAATTGCAGTGAGCGAAAAGGTAGCAATCCCGCAATGTAACGCTATAAACCGTATATACGCGCAGCAGCTCTCACACGCTATATACGAAATTGGTTATCCCGTGCCCCGGTGCACCGAGAGAGAGAGAGAGAGAGATAGTCCAGTGCGACGACTGCAATTTTCGTACGAAAACCACGGGCAAATTAATTCCCCCGCGTGTATGGCTGGTAGGAAAAAAAAGAAGGAGAGCCTCTGCCGGACTCGTCGGGAATTCGAGTTCCAAATTAGTTCCACCAGTGTATATATAGCAGTCGAAGCTTCGTTGCGCTATGGAGACGAGCAACCGCAACACTAGTAGTAGTAGTAGTAGTAGCACTAACAACTAGAATTTTCAAAACAATATATACAAATAAAATCAATTCGGAGCCTGCGTATATATACAGATACAGAAGTATAGTCAAATTACGCGCGCGCGCGCGTTCGAACGCGTGTGAAAGTATGTATATATATAGGAAACGAATCCATAACACACGCCGGCGCAGTAGAGGCAGCGCGTCGACGAAACCGGTCTGCTTGGTCGTCGCGCGCACGGCTTGCTATATATACTGCTTTTATATACCATACTGCTGTTGCTCAACGAGTACGAGAGAAAGAGGTTAGGTAGAGAGGCTGTCCTCGACACTCGTTAGCTTAGTTTTGCACTACATATTTGGTGGTATGTTTACAGCTAAACGATGAATGAAAGTTGTTCTGTTATTTGGCGAGGAAAAACATATATAATGTCTTTCGCCGTATATACAAAATTGCGTGAATGCGAGCTATAAGGTATAGTGAGCCGGCTGTATTTGTCTGTATATATATGTACGTGTTGTATTATGAGACTATAAGACAGTGTGTCGTGATGTGTAATTACAGGTTTGAATTTTTTTACAATACTCATGCGGTTACATACACGTGTGTAAGAGGCTATACGTAATAGGAATGAATGGGTTGCAGAGGCTTAGAGGAGTTATTAACGTGTAGGAAAAGTACTATGGTAGAAAAAGAATTTTATAAAGAAACGTAAGCTTGAGTGTGTTTCCATTATCGCGGTTTTCTCCGAAATGTAAATCGGAGCAAACTACATAGTAAAGTAACATTTCTTTAGAAAAATTCTAGGGATAAGTTTAATCTGTAGCTCGAACACAACACTCGCTCTCGAGAACTAATAAAAACAAGCAACTGGTAGCTAAGTGAAGTCACCCTCGCAACAGAAAGCACGCCCACGTGAGCTTCTTGTGTCGCCCCGCAACCAGCCATTCTCATAAACACTCCCTCGTTTCCTCTTCTTCCCTCCCTCCCTACACAACATTATACGTCATTCATTTAATATACATATACTCACGGTTTGTCAGGCTGAGACTTGCGTGTCATCTGTTCCGCTTTTTGTATCTCCTCAGCCCGTGTGACACTCTTGGTGCGTCTGAGCCTAACCCCGGCATAAGCCACAGGCTCGCGCTCCTGGTGGCCTCCCGTCATCCTCTTCGGCTACCTTAACACACACGTTATATTGTCGCACAATTCCGCACACCGAGAGATAAGTAGACAACGCACACACAGCACAGAGGGAGAAACAAAAAAACAACACACACAAAACACACATACACGCGCGTGCGCGCACGCGTTTATTATTATTACGGCACTGTGTATGTATATATATATATATATATATATATAGATATCACCTCTGCTTTATTATATTACGAATTGTATATATATACTCTCGCTTTTCTTGTCGAGGAGGAAGGAGCAACGACAACGACGACAATGACGAACGTATGTATAGTATATAAGTATATACGAGCACGCGAACGACGACGACTGTATGCGGTTATAGAGGAGAGGTGGGAGCGCGCGAGGTTTGTAGGTTAGGAGTGACCGAGTGCAGAGAGAGAGAGAAGAGCGCGCGCAGCACCGCGCGCTGCTCGCTGAGTAAATGTGTATAAGTATATATATATAGTGAACGCTTTGGGTATTATATGAGCGACGTTCATGAGTACAGTGGTACGCGCGATTGAGAGAGTGGGAATTATTGTACAGTGGAGAGAGGGAAAGTGTAAGTACGGGAATTTTGTAAATAAGGAAAATCTGAGATATATATGTGGACTGAATTAGATGTTGGACGATTGTTGTTGTTTTTGAAGAACGTCTAAAATAAATGGTTTTAAAGGTCACGAGTGTCCGAAATGAAAATTATAGTGAATTTTTTAAAATTTATATAGAAGAAATTTTAGTGTTGTTTACTATAGCATTTTTGGCAAGCAGTAACAGTTTTTTAATTCTGTTTTATTTTTACGAGAATTTATATTCTTGTGGCAGTTTGATCATGTTCAAGGAAACATATTGTTTTACTGCAAAAAGAAGCCGTGTTATTTTATTAATATTCTAGTTTTATGATAAGCCCGGATGAAACATTCATGACACGCTTTATGATTTTCTTCATAATTAGCAAGACTCTCGTCTTCTCTGTATACGATTTTCTCTCTCTCCTTCTTACAATCGTAAGGAGAGTGCATTACACGATGTTTCACGTCGTTCCGGCATTTTCGCGAAAAGAAAAGCAAGTGGGTACTAAAGGCTTCCCACACTCTCTCAAGAGTCGCTCTTTGTATTTCGCGCGCTTTCTTTCTCTCTCTCTCTCTCTCTCTCTCATTGTCTATAAGATCGTCTTTTTATCGGCTCTTTTATTCGCGTTATACGACGCGTATAGTCAACGATCTCCAAGACTTTGTAAACATATATATAGCTGTCGAGTTACTTTTGTTGAAATAAAACTCTTGCAAATGGTATATACGTAAATTGAGAGAACATTTTTAACAATCAAGGTAGATTAAAGTTCTACAATACAAATAAAAAATAATAATACATTTGGTTAAAAAATTTTAGTTTAAGCTGTAATAATTTTACACAAACGATTACATAGTTAAAATTCATCACCGCGGATCACGCAAATTTTTTAAGGCGCACGAAAATTCTTTCACGTTCATTGATCGACGATACATACGCGGCGTAATGTAGCACGTCACACTGTTCGCTGATAAGCCGAGATTAGTTTAACCGGGGCGCACAAAAACAGCCGGTCGCACCATTAAAATCTCGATGAGATATAGGTATATTATGTACATATAACACGTATACACGACGGTATGTATGTAATATATACTTTAACCTATACACACGCGCGTTACAATTACGATTATATACATACACTGATCCATAAACTCTCTGCAACGTTACATATATATTAATTTCTGATTCCATCTCCATTCGCTCAAATAGCCAATATAGAGCTATAATTCATCGATAGCCTCCGCTAGCGTATAATATACGATTCCCTCGGTTGCATATATATATATATATATATAATTATGCACGACGACGCGCGTTCCTATAATATACGAGCCCACGCGGATAATTAATTCCGTCGCGGTTTTAATGAAAATTTCCGACTATATCGCGGCTATCCGAGTATATATAAGCTCGCATCGATAAAAATCTTATCGGTCATGTCGAGGTGCGTCCACGACGTTGATAAAGAAGCCACCGAAATGTTCTAGACTTTGGGTTATATGTATACCGAGGACGCGTCCTTTATTATATAGCCTTCTACATATCATCACCGCTTCTTTTTTTATGATTTCGAAAGTGTATAAGTACCAGCCACGTTTATCCTTGAATTAATCCCAGTTCCATATCATATTATTTACACGTCATGTTCGAACGACGTCACGTGCGTATATTATAACACAGAGTATATATATAAAATCACTGTCCCTTTCACGCAATTATTATCACTCTCCCTCTCTCTCTCTTCTTCTTTCTCCACTGTCGTCGTCGTCGTTATCGTTGACGTCGTCATCTCCCTCCTCCTCCTCCTCCTTTTCAACTGTGTGTATACATATATATATACACCATGGCGGATTAATTAACGGTATGCGTCGGTGGCACGCTTGCAATTGCATAATCGCGCCCCGTGTGCACGCGCGTGCGCCGGATTCTCCCGCGGCATTCTCAAAACGCGCGGCATTGCATCCGCACGTATGGTGTACATCTGTATATATATATATATATATACACACACGCACATACACACATAAACACGAATACACATATATAGATAGAAACACACACAGAGAGAAACACACACCTACAGCGCAATCGTCTTCCCGCGGTTGACCACCGACTGACTGACTGACTGACACTGATCGCCACACATATAATACTTTTTTCGTTGCGGATAAGGATGCATGAGTCGTGGAGGGGACGACGACACCGTGTGTATAGAGAGTGGGGATAAAGTGAGAGTGAGCGCAAACGAGTAAGAGGAGAGAGAGAGAGATATGGTCATTGTACGCATGTATGTATATAGAAGCGTTTGTGATATATATATATATATATAGATAGCAAGCGTATAATATGCGAGAGAGAGAGAGAGAGAGAGAGAGGGAGAGCTACGGTTGTAATCGTGAACTTTGTAATGGTCTCGTGCGCGAGAACCGCGTCGTTGGGTTCTCATCAGTTGCGTAACCGAGCGTTTTGCTATATATGAATGTATGTGTGATGCGTATCGCGATTATACCACGCGTGTATATGTGAAACTGAGGCGAAAATAAATGCAGTAGTGGTATTTTTATAATTCTTCGGTGCTCTGAGGGTATTATTGATGAGTCACGCACGTGTGTGTGTGTGTAATATATAATAGCAGGTGTCGAGTGCGCGTTGTGATATACTTGAACGTCTTACGTCGAAGGTTCAATGTCTATATTATAGTCGGTGGAGTTTATAGATGACGGATTATGATTGAGATTATATTTGAATTGTATTATATTTGTGAAACGATCAATCGATTTATAATGTGACCGCGTTGGTTATCTTATCGAGGCGCGTTCTTTGAATAATATGTATATATATAGCTGACGTTTTTTCATTTCGTTTAAATATTTTCGTAAAGATTCGTCGTATTAAATTATGCAGTTGGAATTGTTTAACAATTAAAGTTAAAGTTATAAATTATCGGAAATATAATTTGGATTATAGATAATACGCATGCTTGGTCGATGAATAATTGATTGGGAAAAAACGAGTGCATAAATTACGGGGAAAAGAATCACTGGAAGTATTCAATATTAATTATGCATTTAAAAAATTCAAATCAGACGTATATAAGTTTATTAAATAATTAAGAAAGCAAGAAAGAAACAAGTTCAACGTTATCCATACCTTCTTCTTCTTCTTTTTTTTTTATCCTCCCCAAAGGAGTTTTTAATTACTTAGTTTATTCATAATGTATCAAGTACTAAATCATCTTATCCTCTGGACTTTCGAAACTTCCCGGGAACTCGTCCCATTACAAGTTTTCTGAATATAAAAGCGCCCTGAATTATTATGAAATCCATCTCTGTAATCACTATATTAAACCTTAATCAAATTTCAAATCGCATTTACAACTTTCCAGCAACTTATACGCACATACATATACAAACCAAATGCATTTCATCTACACACTCTCTTTTATAAAACTTTCGGCACAAGGTACTTTTTTTACGATCACTCGCACCGCGTCATTGAATTTCTTATACTTTCGCGTGGCCTAACCTGTATACCGCATGCACCAGTCGCCCCCACATGAACGTATCAAAATTTCAAAAGCACGACCTAAAAACGCCCTAATTACTCGTCGTTTTCATCAACCTCTCCGTGATTTATCTCTCTCTCTCCACATGCTCGCTCGTACGGGCGTTTCATTTAGTCGGTGCAAAAGTATATATATATATACACACACCAGGTACAGTGGCGTACAGCGAAGTATCGACAGCCCGCAGGGCGAGTTACAGCAGTACAGCAGCAGCAGTAGTAGTAGTAAAACTTGACACGAGCGAAGCGTACAGAGGCAGGATATTACGTGCCAGTTTATAACGGGGAATTTCGCGCGGCGGGCGCGCGTCTGTCCTATGTATATATAGGAGGCGACGACGCTTTGCGGAATGACACACGCGAGATGCGCGCCTATAGGGTAATGGTAATGTGTATAATAGGGAGGGGGATTGTTTTTTGAAGATTGGATTGATTGTTGTTATGATTGTATAGATTGTATATAGGTTTGTTGTGGTATATGGGAATTTTTTTTTATTAGGGGTATACGATCGATGAGGCATTTTCTGATTTTTAATTTACGATTATTAATCTGCTATGGGATTTTTCGGTGGATAAGCGCGTAAACTTTAATTAAATTTTTTTTTTCTGTGTAATTCATATTTCTAGATTTTTAATTAATATTGCTCGTCGCTGTCTTCGAATAGTTTTTACTTTATATAAAGGAAATGAATTTTTACGCTAACATTAATAATTTTTACATATTTTTTTAATTACCTTCAACTCTTTGGAATTATAACATCAAAAGTAAAGCGACCCATTGAGGTACACGTTATATTTATATTTAAATAATTTATATATTACGGAAACTTTGATAAATTTAATGTTCAGATATTACATGGAATTCTTATGCGGCTTCTTTTCGCGCTCGGATGATATGCAATTCAGTTGAAATTATTTTAAACGAATGACATCTTTTTCTAATTAAAGTTATGTTTGTAATCGCATTTTGATCTATTCAAAAACTATTTTAATCAAGGCCGAGTGCTGCTTGAATTTCTGAGTACGTAATTAGCATACCCGGAGAGAGAGAGAGAAAAATTTCTCTTTAATTTGCGTACTTTTGAGACAACTGCGGAATTCTTAGAATTTTGTCTCCTCCCGGAGAGATGGAACCATTGGAATAAGAAAGAATTAGCTATGACAAAATGGTTGGAAGTATTATACATTGGTTAATAAAACAGCATCTATACAAAAAATTTAATTTTCACATAAAATAATGTATATCAGAGTAAAGTGATTATGATCAAAAGTGACTGTTTACATCAAACTATTCTACCAAGTCAGGTAAATCAAACAACAGCAGAACCAAAAAAAGTTTTGCTTCGAACATACAACTACGTACTGTACACAAACTCTTCATTCTGTATTCCAGTAACTTCCTGAGCCAAACCTTCAATTAACTCCGCGACTTAAGTACTCATTCAAGCGAAAAAAAATGTCTCACCTATATGATAACGAACAGATACACACACACACATGCATACACGAATCTATACACACACTTACAAAACGAGTAAACTTTGGGCGACGGCCGTTAAAGGTCTTTTATTAACGCCCGTTATCGACGACTACTATACGACGACCCAGAGTTTACGAGGTTGGCGCGCGCAGGCCGCTGAACTTCCGGCCGAGCGTAATGGGTATGCAAGGAGGTTAGCCTATCGTCGTCGTTGTCGTTGCGCGCATGTTTTCCGCTTTGTCAGAAACTCACCGCCGCGTGGGATTTTCCTTGTAATATGTGTATGTATATATATACACACATTGGCTGTGCACGTGCGTGATGTGGAATAAGGAAGGGAGAAGAGTAAGAGTAAGAGAGAGGGAAGAACGTGTGAGATCCTTTTTATTGCCATGGTTAGGGAGGGACATAAATTCGAAAAAAGTTTCGGCTGCGGACCTGGGAAGCTGCCGCTGCTGCTGCTGCTACTGCTGCTGAGGTGAGGAAAAGTCGCCGAGGGAGTGTAATGAAAAGTCGCGTGTGCGGTCGAATAGTGCGCGCGCCCGAGAAAGATGGGAGGGAAAAGGGAAAAGTTTCTTTATGCGCTTTTTTGCGTTTGTTCGGGTCGCTCGGTCTTCTTTCGGCGATTCTTTTTTTTTTATATACGTTCGTATATATACACGTGAATTACGTGTCATGGGTAATCTAAACATTGGTCGTTAGAATTTAGAATTTGGAAAATTTTAAATAATATACTGTAGGAAAAGATAAGTTTAAATTAGTAGTTATTTAAAACATTTTTTACTCTGGTATAACAATTATGATATCGATTTTCTCGTGGGCGATTAATAATAATCTAGACAGCATTAGTTAACATAGTATCTTAATTAGCGAATGTAGGGCAATAAATAAATATTTTAAGCTAATATACGCTGCGTTGTATTTCGCAAACTTATTACAACTAAGTTTTACAGAGCTATAGTTTCTAAAGTAAAGTCCCAACGAACTTCCCCTAGCAAGCTGCTCGATAAATCCGAAACAAACGAATCTAACGAACGAAAACTTCCTATTATGTAATTTAGGAACTACTATGTATAGTTATTATAGTATTTATTCTAAAAAAGAAAAAAATCTTTTTTAACCACGTTTTCATATATACAATATCAACTTGATCGACAGCAACGAGGTAATTTCTTGCCGCAGGAAGAAAGAAATCAGACAAAACCATCCCGTTTGCGCGAAAACAACCTCGCAACCAACAAGCCAACGTCGGTTACTTATATGCCACTTTTACATATCCGTTATATAACCTGTGTGTACTCCTCGTTTTTACATCTCGGCAGGCTTCTAAAAAGCGCCGACGCACAAGAGCGCGATGTAGAAAACTAATTTCCCTTTGGAATTAATGTCGCGTGCGCCACGAGGATGGACTACTACTGGCTGTTCGTCTCACGTGCCAACCGGTCGTTAGGGATATACGCGCGTTTGCGTATATATATATATATATATATATATATACATGTATATACATAAGCGTTTGACGGCGATATTTATAGCGGTACGAGAGAGAGAGATACAAAAGTCGCGGGAGGTAGGAGAGAGAGAGAGAGAGTTTATATGCAGGGAGTTTACGAGCGATCGTGAAGCGCTGGTTTCGTGCCTTGCGATATAAATGGGAATAATGCGATGGACCCTTTATCTTAGCGGAGGAGCTATAGAGAAGGAAGGATTATCCTTCGGTAGCGAGGGCGACTTTTTACGGGCGCTTTTAATTAGCCTGTAAATTTAAATAGTCCGCTCCTGTGATATTATTGCGATTATAAAGAGGGATCGCGTAAGAAAGAGAGAGAGAGAGTCGCGGGATTAAACATTTCTTTATAGGGAGGAGCGCTTGCAAGACTGGCTTATGTCATCTGGAAGTTGACTCGAGTAATGTTCCGAGGTTTTCATTTCAGATCCGAGCTGAACTGACGGTAGTTTATTGTTCGCAACGAAAGTATATATAGCATTTTCATAAAGTATACTCGTTTAGGCAGTCTACCGGTGTTTGCTTTAAAAATGTGTATATAAAAGTGTATAAATCGATGCTAAGATGTGTATATATACATATACGATTCCATTTAAAAAGTGAATATATTAACGGCACGGATGGCGAAATCAATTGAGAGATGCACTCGGCCTATTTATAAAATGGCTTGCGCGCACGTTTGCACGTGAACGGCGCGTTGCTTCGGATAAACGTGAACACATATACGCGCTTCTCTATGTGTATATATGTATATATACGTATATATATATAAAGTTTAAAACGGCGCGTAATCGAGCTAGAAAGTATTCGTGCATCGGGTGGATCTTGCTCGAGGAAATAAGTAGTCTCTCGAGTATATTGCCGCAGTAAAAGATCCTCGCGAGTGCGCCGGTGCAAACTTTATCTACTGAAGTTGCGCGCGCGCGAGGAAGAGAAGAGAAGCGCGCACACGCTGGGATAGAATGACGAGCGTTAAAGTTAGCGGTTGCAAAGCAGCAGCAGCAGCAGCATCTGCGCTTTGAATTGGTTAGAATTATTGCGAATTAATCGTGAGTACAAAGTTGCACAAGGTACACAGGACCTGGGAAGAAAGGAGAATAAAAGGGGAAGTCGCGGTGTGTTATCTGCGTCGAGCGCAACTTTAAATCTCGAGTAATTCTGTAAGACGGATTCGCTGCGATGGTTATTGGGAAGTGGAAGTGTTATTGTGTTTTACGAAAGTTTTTTTGAGAATTTTTTTTATGTTACAAAGATGGTAGTAGTTATTCGAGTGGAGATTTAATTTTAATGTGTTTTTCATAAAAATTATCGTAAGGTAAATTTTTTGTTTCATGAAATTTCCTGCAGCAATATTTAGTGATATACAATTATTCTTTACAAAAGTGTCACGGTAATTTTTACTAATCTTTCCTAAACATTTTATTTTAAAGTTTGTATAAGTGACTATCACGATAAAGTTTACCTTTATGTCACCGCAAAAACCACTGGTGCCACATGGCTTATATACCGCGACCATCTATATGATAATTTTTATCGCGAATTTCACTATCATTTTTCCGGGAAACATATTTATTTGTATATATACTTTGATTTGATTGGTTAATTAATGCAAAATCGCGATCTGGCGCTAAAATGTGAACTTTCAAATTGTATTTCTTCTTATAAAAGAATGACTTTAAAATTTATTTAAAAAATCAAAATATAAGAAGTTGATACATTGAAAAAACAAAACGAAATATTTTTTTTAAAGCTAATTTAATAAAGTTCTAGCAAAAAAAAATAAAGCGTGTGTAAATCTTATTAATAAATACAAAATATCAATTAAATCCTATTTGATTCCTATTTTGAAATATCAAATATTACAAAATAAGATCAAACAGAATTCAATACATATTTTTTCTCTCCAGATGTTTACAAAAACATCTTCTTCTTGACAATTCTCATTAATTTAATGTTTCTTCGTTCCGTAACAACCGAATCTACAAGTATAACAGCACTTTTAAACGTTCTAAAAATGTAAACTACCTCTTCACCATTCCTAACGCGAAAACTTCAAATATATACCGAACCGAAATTCTCACGTAAAACAACTTCGTATATACCACCTTTTCGAAAATTTCAAAACCGCACTTCCTATAAACTTCACCTCACCGCGATATTTTTTGCAGGCTATCATCGCCACTATAAAAACTCATCGAGTACATCGCAGTCGTTCCCAAAAAATAAAGCTCCCATATCGCAAGCCACTCCTCCCTCCTCCCCCTCACACAAGATATCGTTCGAGAGCAGGGCAAGAGAGGAGCAAACTTAATTTAGATCGAAACTGCCGACTTTTGGCCGGCGCCTCCATACAAAGTATGAAATTTCTGTACATGAAATTCATGAAAGTAGCCTCCTCCTTCTCTCTCTCTCTCCCTTCTTCCTCGGCACGCGGTCACGCTCGCGGGCAATCGGTGCGCCATCCTCTCTCCTCCCCCTTCTGCCTCTTTGGAAACTTACTCTTCTCCCGTCTTTTTCCCTCCTCTCGTGCGCAGGCGATCGCGGAGCAAAGTTTAAAGTCCGAGAACGAGACTGGAAAAACTTTCGCAATATTGGTTCGATCCCGTCGTCGTCGCCGCCGCCGCCGCCGCTGCTGCTGCCGTCGTCGTAGTCGTCGCTGTCGCTGGCAGGATACCCGGAAAAGCCGCGTGGCCGCTACGCGAATTATTGGCTCACCCCTCGCGTATGTGTATGTGTGTATGTATGTGAGTCTTGGTAAGACACTCGAGAGAGCGTAGAGCCACTCGAGCGGAATCGTCGGTTGGATTCGTATTCCGGATGCGCGTGCGCGTTCTTCATTGGATTCGAGAGAAGAGAGTGGCTCGCCCCGGCTCTGTCTTTGTTTTCTTCAAGATCGACTGTTCTGTGTGTATGTGTGTGTGGATAGAGGAGAGAGAGAGGATGAGTTCGGTAACGATGATTGCGAGACTTTCAACCGAGAGCGACATGTGTTGCGGAGGGCAAGTTGTTACGTCTTGGTTGTGCTGTCGAGGGTGAGAAAGGGACAAATTGATTGCCCGACTATTTGTCATGGGTAAGGAGAGAGCGTGAGAGAAGGCGAGTTTTAGAGTTGCGCTTGGGGTCGAGGAAAAGTAGAATGAAAATTGAAGTTTTATCGCTATCGAGTGGATGATGGCGGGCTATTGGGACGTATGAACTTTATTCGGACTCTGTTTTTCGGGGGGGAATATATACTCGGGGTGTGTCGAAACTCGCATAGTCCTGATGGTATGGAGAAAAATGTTTATTTTCATTGCACTTGTTTTATGGGCGTAAACTATTTCTGTACTTTGTTTTTCTACAGAAATGTAAAAATATTGCGAATTTTATAGGTAATTCTGTGAAATATATAGATTAGAAAACTGAAACGATTATGTAAATAAGTATAACGTGAAAAATTTATTATTATGAGTTATCAAAGCCATATAAACTGGATCTAAAGCGCGAGTAGCTAAATAGAAAATTAAAAAGAAAGAGGAAAATCAAGATTCAATATTCGTGGTTGCAGATAAACATCGCTACCGGGCTTTATGGCTTCTAGCGAGAGTAATATCTTAAACTAAAGCTATAAGCAAACTGCAATGACAAACAGGGAGTAACCGGAAAGCCCAACAAAGTAAATAAGTAAATAGAGTATCGAACGAGATTGTGAAGTTCTATATACGCATGCAATATGCACAAATTGTCAAAGATACTCCTAATAAATTTTAGAAACTATTAAAGTTTGCATTATATTATAATGATATCTGGAATTCGTTATCTGAAATTTTTGCATCGATAGACGAAGTAATAAGGTATTTTTCTAATTAGTAAACAAAAGCCCTTGTAATTTGAAAAAATCATCATAGTGTAAGAAAAACAAAATATAGGGAGAGCGTTATTCTCAAAAAAAGAGAGATTGTTTTGACGAGCGGCAAATTCTCGGAACCTTGGAGAATTCGCTGTTTCCCTTCCCACCGACATTTCAAGGTGACTGGAGCGACGCTGGTGCGTAGCGCATCGTGCGGGCTTAGGGGCCAATAACTTTAAGTAAGGGCGACTCTGATTGGACGCCGAAAAGTCGCGAGCGAGACTTTGCTAGTCGATAGTCAGTCTGGTTGGAAACTTATACGCATGCGAAGGGCGATCCTCGCACTTGCATCTTTTCTGATTAGATTTATTCAATAAAACCAACCATATAGTACTTCGATTTATTACAATATAGTGTCAAAATCTCTTCCAAAAAGCTCGAATTACGAAATATATACGATATTTATAACATTCCCGTTGGTAATATCATAATTTCACTTATAACTCTGACAAGAATCGCGAAAAAAGAAACCCGATACCATTTAATTAAAACTTATATATAATATTTATTACATATAGTATAGCAATGGTCTCAAACTCAATCAACCGACTGGAATTACAAAGATAATCATAACGCCGCATATCCGTCCGACTGTGTAATTTTAATAAAGCCAAACCCTTCGGTATATATAACCCGACATCAAACGACACTTCAACAACAACAAGAAGAAAAAAAATAACACGAACGATCTCACGCAACGTACAGTAGAGCGCTCACTTTTCAACGGGCGACGCGCGCGGGGCGTTTCTTTGTGCTAACGAACCTATACCGCACCGGCGTACGGCTACTTTTCCCTAGCGAAATTAATTTAAAGCCCCGGTCGCCACGTCGTGCCGAGAGACATGGCAATGTGTATATATATATATATATATATTTCCAGAGTAGTCTGAAAAGCCTGTCGATACAGTATCCCCCTCTCTCTCTCTCTCTCTCTCTCTCTCTTTTTCCTTGGGACCAGTAAATAAATTAACGCCGTCGCGCAAGTTCCGCCCAATCGCAGTCCCCGTGGACGTCGCTGCGAGGTAAAAAAAAGCCGTGCGGCGATGCTATTTTATGGTTATTCCTTTGCCACTCGCTCTTTTGCACAGGTATATATACATTGTATATATACGTTATATAATACACACAAACGTAAACCGAGAGAACGAGTTCTGTGTGGGTATATATAATATGTGTATGCATTCTCCATTTGATGTATTAAAGCTTCCCGGATAATATTGGTACAACACACGTGCACATGCACAAAAGAATAATCGCGTACGTATAAGCGTGTAGCGTATATATATATACGTATATATAGAGAGCGGTAGCCTGCGGGCTAGTGTTTTTTGTCGCCAGTTGCACACACATACGCGTGTATGAGTTTGTGTAAATACCGCTGATGGGGTGTGTGTAGCTAGAGGCTTTATTTTAGGACGCCTCGGGTGATTCATTAATGCTTTCGTGGTTTAACGAGTGTATTATTATTATTGTTATTATTATTATTATTATTATTATTATTATCGTCGTTGCTGTTGTTGTTTGTATGTATACCTATGGTAATAGTACGCGAGATTATTGAGTTGCGGTACATGTGACGGCAAAAAAATGCGGTTTCCCGCGAGCGAGCGTCGAACAAATGAAGTGTATATAGATGAAGATGCGGGCTTTAGAGTGTATTTCCTTTTACATTGTTTAATTTTTTTTTATCACTGTTTGCGAATATAGTATCGAGGACAAGTGACACAAGGATGTTATAGGTATGATAATGTGAACAGATAACAATGGTTTTGTTACTTTATTTGAAATAAGGTAAGCTTATTAATATATATATATATATAAGCGTGTTGTATTTTTTAAAAATTGTTTTATTTTAATTGTTATAATAATAATGCAGTATACCTTATTTCATTTTATTTTATAAATGAAGACAATTAATATCGTATATACTACAACGAACCATCGTAAAAATGCATTATAACCTTCTATTTTTCAGGAATATATAAATCATTTTACGACCTTCGCCGCACGAAGCTGCGCATTATCATGCGTACCTAAGTAGACACATGTCGAGCATGGCAAGACACGTGATTCGTCCGAGCTATACGTATATATACACTCTGCTGTATTATCTCCCTTTTTATCGTCGCACATGTACACACACATCCATGTGACATTAATAAAGATAAATTTAAACTTTGTTACATTTTGCATGAACAGCGTAGCACTGGTCCTTTTCACCTTATAATATTTTTTAACGCATTACATAAGCGTCCTTTTCACCACGCAACCACGTGCAAATAAACGTTAAAGTTTTATTTACACATCAGGTTTATCTTGCATACCTTTATCCCTGTATCCATATACTCTACTACGTACTCTTGGAACTATATTATATATGTATACGAGAAAACCGCCTCGCATCGCAAAATCCCGACGCGCGCGTGCGTTTGCTCAACGCCAACACTTACAAATTACAGATTCCCAGTATTTAAAACACTCCGCGTATACTCAACCACCCTTCCCGCAACGCCACTTAACCATAACCTTATCTCCGTTCGTCCAGTCACGCGTCGCAACCACATGCTATCTCTCTCTCGTCGACCCTCGACTAATTAAAAGAAGGCTTTAAAAGCGATATTGAAATTAAACCTCGCGCGCCGTACCGCGTCAACGGCTTAAGGTAGAGAGAAGAGCGGTTCTGTTCTCTTATACTCCCTTCTCTGTATATATATATATACGGAGAATACTATGGTATATGGGAAGAGAAGAGAGAGAGAGAGAGATAGAGAGCAGTTGAAGCTCTGCAGGTAGGTATAGCATGATCCCCATAAGCCAAGGCTAAGAGGCTATTAGTTAGCTCGCGAGAGCGAGCGACATAACCTCTAAGGCTAACACGGTGCTTACTACAACCACCACCGACCATCTCCTTCGAAGAGGGCGTCGACGACGATGGTGGTGATGGTATGTATGTATATATAGTCCGTGCGTTCACTGCACACCTATGTTTACAAGAAAACTTTGAGGTAGAGAGGATGGGAGAGAGGAGACAAGGGTTGTAGCTGGCTTTTTTGCGTATAGGTATATAAGCGCAGTGTGTAGACAAGAGATTGGGGGAGAGATTATATAGAAGGTTGGATATGAGGTGTATGCATGTAGTTAAGGAAGGGCAGATGGGTCGAGTGAACGCGGAGTTTGCAAAATTTTAATGGAAAGCGTTGAACACTTGGAAAGAGCGTATAGTTCTTAATAGTAGGAAGTTTTGTTCTTTTTTTATTTTTAAAAATTTAACGAAAACTAACGATACTTGGGTGTTGACAAAAAGGTTGGATATTCAGATGCCAAACAATTTTCCTCGAACTGCAATTACAACCAGGAACATCGTCGCGTTATCATTTGCTCTTACTCTGCAAAGTGTCGTAGTAGTAGTCGTTGTCCTTCTACCTTTTTCGCCCACACATACACAAACATCAGATGAGTAAATTCGACCACATACACACACATATATGACCAAGTCTCTGTCAAATCGAGAGGTCAAAAAATAGATTTTCTTGAAACTCTCAGAAAATGTTCTGCTACTCATTCTGGATATCCCTGAATTTTTTTAGATTTTTTTGACCCATAGTTTTGGAGATATAAGAGGTCAAAAACTGAATTTTGATGATTTTTTGCATTTTTGACCGATTTTCATTAATTTATAACTCCTCAGGGAAGCATTTTTCGCGATAGACACAAGAATAGTTTTTTTTATAGAATCCTCTTAGCTTTTCAATAAAAATACTTTTAACGCCGTAAGTTTACGCTTTCACTTACATATATGCAAATAAAACATGGAAAAAATTATGACACGAATGAAATTTTTAGGTCTAAAAACGATCGCTTATCATTACAGGATTCATACGGACACTTTATGGAGAATCAAAAGGTATCTCCATGAATTTTAGGCTAGAGAAAATCCTGATCGGACTTTTAAATTTTTTAATTTATATATTTCTTTTGCATATATGTAAGAGAAAGCATAAACGTATGGCGTTAAAAGTATTTTTATTCAAAAGCTGAGGAAATTCTACAAAAAAACTATTCTTGTATTTATCGCGAAAAATGCTTCCCTGGGGAGTTATGAATTAATGAAAATCGGTCCAAAATGCAAAAAATCATCAAAATTCAGTTTTTGACCTCTTATATCTCCAAAACTATAGATCAAAAAAATCTAAAAAAATTCAGAGATATCCAGAATGAGTAGCAGAACATTTTCTGAGAGTTTCAAGATAATTTATTTTTTGAGCTCTCGATTTGACTCGATTTGGTCATATACATATGTCCGAAAACCCGATGGGCGCGCACCCGATTCCAGAATCGGTAATTATAGGCGACGTAAAACTACTTTCTCTCAAAACCCTAAAATATTCCAAATACAAATACGTGGAAAGTTCTCTATATATACATACGCCCGTATATATACTCTTGGATTCAATTAAAACTTCGGTGGTCGCAGGGAGAGAGAGAGAGAGAGAGTAGCCGAAGTTAATCAAAAACATCGGTGGAAACAAGCTCCACTTTCCTACACATACTTATATACTATCTCTCAATCTCCTAAAATCCCTTATTGTTTATATCCATCCCATTATACAAAGGTTTCATCTGCATTCAGCGGCAGTAGCACGCAGCATCCTTCACGTGGATTACACCGCGGGCTCGTCCCCGAGAAATTAGAGGTATTATTGCCCAGAGCTAGGTAGACGCGACTGCGCATTCTCTATACATATATATATATACACACACACATATCTATACATACCTGCGCGCTCACAGGCTTTGATAGCGCGGCAGATGCTCTTTACGCTCGATTTATTCGCCGCTAGCTATAATTTCAGACGCTCCATGGTGGTGGGCGCACGCGCGTACGCTCGCGCGAGGGGATGAGGAGAGGGCCAAGTTCGTGCGCGAGCTCTCATTGTGCTGGATTATCGGCGGCGCGGAATGCATAATGCCCTGCAGAAGCCGCGCTGCCGTCGTCGTCTAGTCGCTCATCTCTGCAGCCGGAAGACGCGCGCGATTAGTATTCGGGGCACGTGCGTTATTAGCCGCTGAAGTGAGAGAGAGAGAGAGAGAGACTTTGCTAAGGGAGAGGGAGAGAGAATCAAAGTTCGAGCCTTTAAGTATACGCGCTGCGCGATCGTGGGTATAACACAAGCAGTATAGTATAGGGCGATTGGCAAAAATGTGTAGTATAGTGTGCAGCGACGGCACCAACGTTGCGTGGTATATTCAAAGCGGGGGACGCGCGTGGAATAGCAAAGGAGAGAGAGAGAGAGAGAGTTGTATAGAAGAGGTGGGCGAGTATCGGTTTTACTTGTTGCTCGGGTATTTTTTTTTCTTCTTTTTTTTGTACTTTTACTTTTCGAAGGGTGCTGAAAGGGAAGAGGGAAGTTGAACGAAGAGGTGGAGGTAGTTACGAGAGAGACGACGACGACGAGCGGCCGGCAAGTTTACGTGATAATGAAGAGTAATTGGAAATTGATTGGCGCGGGATTTTGTAGTGACGGAAAGAGGGGAGAAGGATTCTTTAGGTAAGTAGACGGTTGGATGCTTTTCAGAGGAGCTGATTGTTTGGAAGTCGAGTTTGGCGGGAATGAATCGTGTCTAATTTTCTGTAAATTCAAGTCTAACTCTCTGTGTTTCTTTCGTTTAGGTATATTGGTATATCCGTTCGTGTTTAATTATTAGTGATGTTGAATTTCGCAATATCACGGTGTCACGTGATGTACAAGCAGCAATAGCCGTGAAACTCCAAAATTCACTTAGACAATCGGCTTATATGTCTAGTTATAGATACGAAGACGCTCACTGCAAGGCAAGTTTCCTGTCCACGACATCATATAAGCTACTATTATCTATAACCAATTGCCTATAAACGGCACACAAACAATCAAATTATACATTATACTATATAAACCTATATGTGGAATTCTACGGAAACTTTGCTCTAAACTGGTTAAAAAAAACAACAAGAAAAACGAAAGATAGAGCTTTATAATGCTTTTTTTACGATTTTCAAATGCATGTAACTTAGCACTGAACTGTCCGATTTTAATCATCTTTAGATTAAATTGAAGCTCTATCTTGTACTTTAACTACTATATTGTAAAAAATTCGTTAACATATTTTGGAATGTTTATATTGGTTAATGATTTGTGACTACTTTCCATCAATTTTTCCCATGTTAAATTCTTATAAGAAAAAATTAATTTGATGATAAAAGGGTCGTTTTCTTTGGTTCAAAGCTCCTGTCGTCTCTTCTGTGACCCTTAGAACAAAAAATTAATTACTTCAGAAGCGTGTCCTTAAATTTGGTGATTTTTTAAACCAGTTTAGGCCAAAGTTTCCGTAGAATTTCCCATATATATACGCAAAAAACGTTCATCCCGCAACTATTCTAGAAATCAGGTGCGACAGCTGTAATACACGCAGGACTCTGTAACCATCGTCCAGAGCTATGGAAGCATAGGTAGCAGCATCGACTGACGCGCTAATTGATCCGCCGGAGGTTAATAGGCTTTAACGTCACTCGGGCAAATGACACGGCAGGCTAGACTCGTTGGTCGGCCTTCCCCTTCCCGTCTCTGAATTTCACGTTTGATCAAAATCCATGCCGTGGAGAACGAAGATGCCCTGCGGCATGTGTCCTGTGCGACGGTATAGTGTTCTTTGGTTGGACGAGGGATGCGTATAGTGTTGTTTTCGGTATAATGGTGCGGCGATGTGATTTTGCAAAATGGTTGTGAAATGGCGTGATGGTTGATTTATATACAACGTTTTTTTTTTATTATTCTTAAATTATTGTAGTGAAATTATTAAAATGCTTCAGAAAAACTTTAAGTATTTTTTTTTGTTTCATAAAAATTTGTTTATTATATATCCAACTACCACGAATTTTTCTGACCATAGATGTATAAAAACGTAGCAAACTATTATTCTAGTGAAATAAAGATTCAAAACACTCACCGCCCATTATATCCAAACAAAAAAGAGTCACCGTATACATTTACAATAAAATTTTTCCAGCCGCTCGTTAATTACAAATCGTCCATCACCCCTCTATTACTCTCCCGCGGCCAAACTTTCCTCTTTTCGCACCGTAAAAGTGCGAACCTACAACCGCACATATCGAGCCGCAGCAGCAGCAGCAGCAGCGCAAAAAAAAACAGTCATCCGCACTCTTCTCTCCGTTAATAAACTACACGCGTATCGTGTGCGTCTACCGTACGACGTGTGTATAGCCGAAAAAATTCAACGAGCAAACGTTCAGCGGAAAAAATCCCGCAGCCGTCCGCAATCAACGTGAAATTAACGTCGATTTTTAACGCACCAGTAGTGTCGACGAAAAAAAAGCCATGTCGTCTCTTGTAAAACAGCTTCCATGTGTATATATATATATACATATACACCCACACAGATACGTAGGGAATTAACAGTCGCGTCGACACAATCAAGACCGTTTGTTCGCCGCAGCTTCTACCCTCTATATACCACATCTCTACCATATATATACACACGTGTGCATACGCGGCTGCACATTTTTTTGTTCCTCTCTCGTTCCCGCACACGCGAATTAATGACCTCCGCGCGAATTAAGCACATCGGGGCGTATTAAAAAATCACGAATGCAAATAAAGTTAGCCGGCAGTGCTGTTGGCGTCATGCGCGATGTCGCCACTGCCGCAAACGTATATATACGTATATATATATATATATATATTTATTCGGCTGTTTCATTCGATGCGACGTGTACGATGCAAACAGCGAAAGGGTTTCCACAGGAAATTTATATATATATGTGTATATATATATATATATATATATATATGGGACGCGATTGATTCTGAAATATGCGCGTGGGGGGAGGGGGTGAATGGAGAATATCGTCACGATGCTTTATTTTAATTTCGCGGTCGGTAGGATACGCGCGACGAAACATAAAATATGTGCGCGCGCGTGGAATATGAAAAAAAAAAACGAGAGGGAGAGAGCGTGCGATTTTTCGGCCAAATGGCGCGAAACGCGGCGGAAATATGCGGCGGTTGAAAGCGCGGGGATGCGTTAATTAAGTTAGAGTCCTGAGTGCCGGAATGGATTTTTTGTGCGACTGACGTGCGTATACGCGATTGTGTGTGTATGTGTGTGTGTGTCTGTGTATATATGTATACGTGCTTTTGATTTAACGAAGTGGAGGAGAAAAAAATGAGGGATTTTATAATATTCGAAATGGTTATTAATTTCTCCGGTGAAGTTTTATAGTACGCGCGTCTTATTGAGGTAGAGCTCGGTGGACCTATTATAAGATTATATTAAAAAGTTGGTGAATTACGCCCGCAGGGAACACAATATCTCGACAATTTTCTTCTTTTTTTTTTTTATTTCAATGCAATTTACATCTTCGTTTCGTTAAAAGAAAAAAGAAATAATAATGGAAAAAAACTATTTTAATATATCTATTATATATCCGAACCTTAATTTTAATATCCGTAAGTCTTATATAGAATAGATAAAATACATTAAACCCTATTAAACTCTTTTGTTCTATAAGTACAATAAAAACGTCGAAACTTTCGTTTCAACTTAAATTAAAAAAAGCACGTAGCTATGATGCAATTACGTGTCTAAAAATTATTTAACCATAATTGGTCTATTATCGAATCAAAAGCCACGGCGGTAAGTATCGTTATAAGCGATGGCGAGTATAGTAGTATCATTCTAATTAGAAAGAACGAATTGAAAATTATGCGCGCGCATTCTTTTCGTAGCCGCACGCGATGTGCCACTATATATATGCTCGAGAGCTCCGGATATACGCGAGCACCGAGCGATAACAAACTTTGTGATTCACTTTTATAATTGTACCGCTTAATTGCGACGAAAGCTCTTTTGATATAGCGTGTGTGCCTTTAACGCACACGAAATGCTTCGGAACGTGGATTTCATTTCTTCAGTTGGAACTCGTTATGATTTCTCCTATAGTTCGTATTAAATAGTTACAATGATAGAAAGGAATCGTTGAGTTAAAGCCTTGTGATTTAACAATTAAGGTATGAAACTAAAATTATTAAAAGTAGAATTAATTGTTAATAATCAACTTTTTATAAAATTCTTATCGTTTGTCAACATTTTGCTTAATAACACAGCCCCACAAAAAAAAGAAAGTGGTCTAACCCAGAACACTGATTATCATATCCTTATGTATTTTGATG
>JAWWEQ010000055.1:19206215-19224209 GCA_035583055.1 Torymus tubicola | reverse complement strand
CCCCCCCCCCCCCCCCCCCCCCCCCCCCCGCGCAGGGACAACCGAAAGAAATGTCGAATGTTTCAATAACTCAACGCGCGTTCTTCTTCTTTCCTTCTCGGCTTGTTCGCTTCGAATCTGGTGCGTGTACGTATGTACAGATTTGGCTGCCGTTGCGGCTGTCTTTATTTCGATTGAGCTCTTATTGCTTCCAGATTCGCGCCAGTTTTATCCGCTTGCAATTTATTACGAGAAAATGTGGATATCGACGAGAGATTCGATGCGTTGGTAGTTGTATGGCTTTAGTTGAGAGCTTGATAGCCTACTTTAGAATTAGGTGACGAAGGGTGGTCAACTACTAAACATTAAAATTTATTTTTTCATTTAATAAAGATAAATGGTACTATATAATATCAGTGTTTAAACGATTAAAAATTGGTTGGAATTGCTATGAAAATATATTAAAGTTTTTGCAATAACGAATATCCTTAAATTTTAACGTGTAGTGCTAAAATTGGGGTCATACTCTTCTTATAAGAACATTATAGTTTAGCCTACCGACTAAATTACTTTTTATTCCTTTGATCGGTTTGTGTAATGATTTAAAGAAAAATTTTAGAAACGCGTTTGAATAATACATAATAATTTTCAGAGTTAAACGAATTCTTTAACGAATTCGGAATTTAAAATATTTTTTTATTATTTCTTTTCAATTTGTCAACTGAAATTTTTTATTACATTTCAAATGACTTTGTGCGTATAAAATAAATAATCGCGCAAGGAAAAAATACTTTTATGTTTTCACAATTTCAATTTATATTTATAACAAATAAATCCTATTCAGTAGGGACTTTCTTGAGCTCATCAAAGTATTTCACGATGGTACGATAACTAAGATGTCGATGTATATGCGCTCAATATCAAGGGATATTATTTCAATCCAGACGAATACGATTATCCCAACATTAATTTATATTACAACACGGAGAAGCAAGTCGATAGTTTTCAATACTGGCTACAAACCGATCTAAATTCAGCACCAGAATAACTGAAAGAAAACTGGGAAGGAGGCTATATCTTTATTCCAGGTCACCTTACGTCCAAGTCTTCGATGGTGTACTATGCAGCGGTCAAAGCAACCTTCTACCATCTTAATGCTATACCCCGATGGAGTAATATTAATTACAACAATTGGGCCAAAACCGAGGATTGCGCTGTTACCTTGGCAATTCGGCGAAACTGCGATCTTGTCGTCATCACCTGCGTAGATGAAGAGTTACAACTTCTTGATCATGAAGATTGTTTGGTCGATATGTACCTATACTACAACGACGATTCCAATGAACCAGACAATCGCAGGATTCCGATTCTCATATAACGTTCCGAAAAAAGTTAACAGAACAAAAATGACGATCTATCATCTACTTTTTTTAAAATATGAAATTACATTTTGATCATGTGATTTCGCTTCTCTTACCGAACTAGCAAAACATTACGCAGAGTCATTTAGATTTCAAATATATTATGATAACAAAAATTCTTCTGAGAAGAAAAGAAGTAAAATTAGCAACTACATCCATCATTCAAGAAACTTGCAAAATCATTGCCACTGCAGACATCTTAAACTGATAGACTTATTTCCGAGAAAATCTAATTCTGCCCCACGTAATATATACTTCATCCGCGCGACTCTCTTTCTCTCCCCTCCTTTTCCCCCCCTCTCCATCCTCGTGTACACACGCGGATGCGGAACCAGTTTCGCAGCCTACGTGCCTGGCTCCCGTCAGATTTGTAGAACAATATTATCGAGAGAGAGAGAGAGAGAGAGAGTAGCGGCGATTCCACCTTCCCTATTTCATCAGGGGATTAGGTTCTCCCTTTAACCCGTCGAAGCGTATCATATCGTATATATACACGTACACGCGGGTATGCGCACACTGAGGTAACGGAGAAAATACGATGCTGTGTATATATATGTACACACCGAAGGAAGCCGAAGAACCTCTTCTTTCTCGCTACACCGCGTTGTTTTCTTATCGACGATTTGCGATTGTACCTCTCCCTCTCTCTTACTTGAGCGCGTGCCTTCTTATCATAATGTTCCTTTTTTTCTCTCTCTCTCCCTTTTGCGCCTGTGTATGCTTTTTAAAGGCGACGAAAGGAAAAAAATTATTCGCGAGAAATACAATGCATCGGTCCCGTGTCGCGTGTCCGTGCTATCGCACAGATTCTTTTTCCCCGGCGGTGAAATAATTTTAGCGGTACGGCTTTTTAATACAGGAGGAGCGCGACGACAGCTGTTCTTAAATTTCCGACCCTTCGAATGGAAGAAAGTACATGCTGGTATGTATATACATATGCATACCATCTTCGGGTTACCAAAGGAATAAGTTACTTCGGACCCCTTTTTTTCGGTAGATTGCCGGTTATGATATAAGTCGAAAGTACAGCTCCATCTCTAATATACTATTTTCAAGCTTTCGCATGCGGAATTCCCTATATCGAGGCAAAATTATCGTACCTATATACCTTATATATATTTCCTCATTTTTCCTATGATAGCCACTGGCAACTTATTGTCAGGCATCAAAATAAATTTCAACATAGCAGCTTTTCGCAGCTAAAATATATATGCGAACCAATACACTCCCACAGATTTTTTACTCCACTTTTCGCACACACCTCCGGCACCCTAATACGCAATAACCCCACGCGCGAAGAACCGAGTTAATAAATCGATCTCGCATATAGCGCAAGACTTGCCTCTAGCTTATTATAAGCTGATTAACACATTGTTCTCCGACCTCTGTGTGCGCAGTCGCCAAAGTAAGTTTGCCCAACAGCCATTGGCAGTCGCTTTATCGCGGCCTCTATTGAAGTGCGACGGCGGTGAGTTTATCCGCGAGAGGTGAATGAATTTTAGCGTCAGGGGAAATTTCTCATGCAGTAAAGTACCCGGAGTACGCGGTACTCGCGCGCCTATCGAGCGGACGGTGATGCTATAAGTTTTCTGGATAATATGGGTTTGTGCTACACGCATTTGTCGGTTGATTATGTTGACGTACCGGTGCTAATTGGCTGGTTAAAATAATATTCACAGAACAATTAATCAGAACTTCTTGGATTCGAAACAGTAATTGTTAATCTTTCGAAGGAAAACCTTTACAACGGTGAAAATTTTCAAATTTCTATGTTGATCTTTGCATTTAAATCGTTTGACCACCTTGACAATTCACCCTAACGATTCAAAGTATATATCACAGGCCCATCGTCTACCTAAACTATATGCACAGCACCAGTAGCAAAATCTATAATTGGCCTGAGCGCGCGTTCCTCCGAGTTACCCGTCGATTCCGCTCATCCCAGCGGCAAACCGGACGATTCTCAACCCGGATAGCCGTGTTCGCAAACCACTACGTGAGAACAGCCCGTGTGTGCTTATGGTGCGCTACCGGTTCACCACAGGTTTCTCGGGCACGTACCATAGTAAATTGGTCCCGTACAAGTATGCGAGATGTATTCGATACTTTTCGGTCAGTGCACAGATTTTATAATAAAATGGAGAAAAGAAGGAAAAGAGGTTTTACTCAATTGGTATAGTAACGTTTACGCGTAAAATATAAATATAAACATTTTATCGTAAATAAATCAAAGTATAGTCGTATAACGCAGCCAGAAAGGAAATGACGAAAACTCGCAAACTTCAAACACCACACAACAGTTCAGTATAGGGTAAGGTACCTCGAAGAAAGAGAAGAAGAAAAAAAACGACACTCCGGGAGTGCCGGGCCGCAGATCACGATCGGCGCCAATAAATAAGGCGGGGGAGCCGCGAGCCGGGCAATTAAGAAAGACATCAGCCGACTAATGAGGTTACGCCACGGCGATCGTTTCTTCCTTCTCCCTCCCTCTCTCTCTCTCTCGCTCCTTCTCCACGCTTGACTGGACCCAAAGGAAGGCACACCACGTATATATATATATATATCTCACACCGTGGTGAGGAAGGGCAGGTCACGCGTGCAGAGTCCGATCGATCGATCGATACGTCGTACGGCTACGTCAAGTGTAACGATATTTTCGCAGCTTCTCGTATATTATAGCTCTACAACTCGTTGTTTTATTTTTTACATGAAATTTTCGAATACGCAATATGGTTAATTACAACCGGGGTTATAAATAACATAACACGGCGGGTATATAATCGGAAGTTCATCTAAAAAGGATATACAATAGCATTATTGTGTGCCTATGGACAACAAACGTATTAGCAGACCATTAGTATAGCCTCCCACTACTTCCTAGCGTTTCAACGACAAACGAAAAAAGAAGAAAAAAAAGAATTACCGAACCACCGTATTGCACCACCAGCAGCCCGACATAACTCATATCCGGCGATTCGACTACTATACATTGCAGCACCAGAAAATTTAATCGTGCACTGGCCACTATACACATAAGCTCTCCCCCCTCTCTCTCTCTCTCGTTTGATCGGTCAATCAAATTGCGAGCGCAGGTTATACATATACACATACACACACACACACACACGCGTATAGGTTCCAATAAATTCCCTCGCGGAAACGCGCGAGACACAATGCCGTCATAAATCAGGCAGCAGCAGCAGCAGCTCTGGCTCGAGCGCAAGCGCGTGTATAGTCGCCGATGCACTTCGATAAGTCGCCACGGACGCTAATTATATCGAAGGAAGGAAGTCGCGTATGTGCGTTTATATATACATATATACGTTGAATCGAAGTAGGTGCAGGAGAGGATATGAGGCGAGCAAGTATAAGGAGTGGCTCTATATATACGCTGGCTGCCAACGTATATATATAATCTATATGTGTATGTATATATATCTACGATCGAGGGTGGAGGAGGGGCTGACGAGTATAAGAGAATGCGTGCACGGGAGCGTCGTAAAGTCGCGGATTAAGATATCGGCGCGAGATGCGGTGTATATATGGATGCGATCGGTGCAGTGAAAGAGATTTTATTTCGGAGAAGAAGAAGAAGAAGGAGGAGAAGCTTTCTTTTTTTTTGCGGTATACCGGATCAGGCGCGTGTTACGGGTTGTATGTATCATATGGTATAGGGAACGGCGACAAAGAGAGAAATCGCGGATATATGTATGCATGAAACGAGAATGTAATATGGTACTGCGAGGTTTATGGCGGATGATGGTGCTGGTTCTGTTGTGTGAGGTGAGGGTGCGCGGTAAGATTGTAAGAGAAATTTCGGTTGATGTGACTTTGGTACTGTGGTTAATTCTATTTTGGAACCAAAAATATTACTATCTATGGATGAACATATTGCATACACTGTATTGTATTCTTTTTTCATGTAACAAAAACGCTTCTGCGAAATTTGACCACTACAGGTCAGGTCACATCTTCAACCATACACCGCGTATCTAGAGCTCACAACCATCTTATATATATACCCATAACTCAGCATAGCTCTCAAATAGTTCCATAATACGTCGGAACAATCACCGTTTTTCACTCACTTCGTGTTCCCCCCCCCCCCCTCTCTCTCAAAAGAGATCGCTGCGCTAAAACGGTAACGGAAAATGAGCGAGCCGCGGTTGCCTGGCTAGCTGGCTCATAGTTAGGCATGGCCGAGGGAACGAGTGGTATAGTCGCCCCGAGCGGGCTTGCGCGGCGCCGATGGAAAGCATTTCCGGGTGGAGAGCTAAGCCTGAGAGAGAGAGAGCAAGAGAATGATCCGCACGATGCACACGATGCCCCAAAGCCAGTTGACCTCGGCGCGGCAGCCGTCGCCCCTTTCTCTCGCGCCGTGCGCACAAGCGCGGGTCTTTTTCCGTCTCTCGTTACTTGCGCTACTCTCTCTCACTCACTCACTCGCGCGGGAATGTACAGAGTCACATCGCGCGCGCGCGCGCGGGGGTGATGCCAAGAGGGAGGTATAGACCGCCTCTCATCTAGATCTACTGCGGAGAGCGCGTTGTCTTGGACGCGCGGGAAAAATTTCTATATAGCCGCTGGCCACGGTTTCCGGGTCACGCGTCCCCCCCGTTACGAGAGAGTGTCGAGGTGGGTTATGGAGAAGTTAAGGTGCTGATGCTATATGGTTGGGAAGAGGGGGAATATATTTAAAAGGGGGGTATGGGAGATCAGGTGTCGCGAGACTAGACTTGGGAGAGATTCCGTTTGGCTTAAGGGAGTAGGGGAAGGCCGTTATATTTAGGGGTGATATGGATGTAGGGAGAGCTGAGATTTTTGGCGAGAATTAAGTATGATGCGAGATGGGATGATGCAGGTCTCACGGGTGTATATGTACTGGACCGCGGTGGATTTATTGTGGGAATCGGGATGTACGGAAATATCTGAATTTGAAATGTTAATTATTAATCTAGGTAAAAGGGTACTAGACTTTAATGGTTGGTGTTTGTAATGTATGGATGGTTGTAAATTTAAATAACAATAAAATAATACGCGGTAACGTTAAATACTTGAAGTAATATCATAATCAACGATAAAGATTTTACAAGTATTGATTGGAGTATAAGTATATAGTAATGCGAACATTTAAAGCACTTAAAACATCTTATTCTCCTTGGACTGAAATTTTTACTACCGCAATTAAATCTTGCATCCATTCAATCCCTGTCAAGCCGTCAAGTGAGGGGCTTGTTTTTCGAATGATTAAGCGCGATTCGCATTGTTGCCACGCGTGCGCGCGCAGTGAATACAAAAAAAGAAACCATAAAATTAACAGTGGTAAAATATAACAACGTCAGCTGATGCAGTTTTAAGTAATTTGCTCGAAAAATAAACAGACCGCGAAGCCAAAGCGTCGTGCACACGCGTATGGCCCGTTCCCCCGCATGAATTATCGTCTCATTGTTCAAAAGTCAGCATTTCGCAACGCTCTTATACACACACACACGTACATGTATATACATATACATATACACGCACGTATGTATATATATATGCACACGCGTATAACCAAAGTGTGCCAGTGGGGTATATGGCAGCTACGTATACAGCGAGAGAATCACCATAAACCGGCGAAACGCGACTCCGTATAAACACACACATATCGTTGTCGTTTTACTTCCGTCTGCGATATGTCACCCTCAACTCGCGACTCGAAAGCTAAAATTCACGCTACACATATATATGTATCCTAAGAGAGGGAGAGAAAGAAAATCGGCGCCGACATTTTTGTACAACCGATCTGCTTACCAGTCGCGCGCGCGTATACACAAAGCCTTTATCGCGTGTCACTCTCTCTCTCTCTCTCTGGCGGGGCGCGAGTAGAGCCGTTTTGTTTTATCATTGTTCGTGCGCGCCGTTAGGATTTTACGAGGAGCCAAGTCGCGCGACAGGAGAGTTTCTCTCTCTCTCTCTCTCTCTGTTTCTCTTTGGCTCGTGGAGAGAACGAAACGAGAGAGCCGATAAATCAAACGGCTGGCGGATAATTGGTCGATCGGGTAACCCCGCGAATAAACATGACTCGTTAAACAATGTCGGTGGAGGAGAACTGGACGTGGATGGAAAAAATGTGTCGGCGCCCTGGAAATTTTTCATTTTTAATTGATCGCGCAGTATAGGGTGGGAGGTTATATTTTTGTCCCAGAAGAGACAGACTCTCGCACATGAATCGCTGAAGTTGAAGTTTAACGATCATAAAAGGGGAGGATTTATTAAAGAATTGTTCTATATATGCGCTCTTGCGTTATTGCGGGATTGAATTAATTTTGTAACGATGTTGTTAGTTTTCTTTGCGTAATAATACTTCGCGACGTCATATAGGTGGAAGTGGTAAAATTCCCATGCAGTCGAGTTCATTCGGACATAAATAACGAAAATTAAACCAGCAGCAGCTACGCGAGATAAATCGTTCGTTACAATGCCAAAGGATTTGAACACATTTCACGATTCTTTCACATTAACGATAATATTTCCACACGCATGTGTGTATACAAACATACGCAAGAAAATATACATTTCACAAAGGACCGATAAATTTTCAGCAACAACCACAATTTCACCCCATATCTCTGATCATATATCTTTTTTACATTAATCTTCAATCCACCTCCGCAGCGCCTTTAAACAATTCAAAATTCTCCTCTTCTCCATTTCACTAACTTATAGATATATTAATTCAACAATCTCGTGTCAAGTAATCCAACACCGTGCTATAAATTCACCACCACTAGTGCGCGCTCATTGTCTCGGTATATATATATATATTCCAGAGCAGCGACGCGCGTTCTCGAACAGGTTATATACACGTCTACATCGGCTGTCGCGCCGATTGACTGATTAACGTCGTTAGGCGATGTGTATATAAGCGTGCACTGCGCACTTTCGATGCTGCTAATGAACTACCGTTATTACGTAAGGAACGAGCTTCTCTTGAAATGTTAATTCGGAATTCGGTAGCTTTTTCCATAAATCTAATAACGTGTGCGTGCGCAGCCTCCTCTCTGCAAGCCCGTCTTCAGAGGATTTTATTTATGTCGGTGGTAGTGTATGTACGAGGGTTCAGCGTATATATATATATATATATATAGATGTACATACGTGTCGACGGACAAAATTATTATCGCCCGTCTCGACACTTTTCAAGATGTAGATTATCCGCGAAGAGAGAAGGAGGAGGACGATGAAGAGGAGGAGAGTTTAAGTGCGCATATACGCGCCGTAGCAGCGAGGATGCGCTTGATTTATCGATGCTTTATGGGCATTGTAATTTCTGAAATTAAGCTTTTATCGTATTTCACTGATTGCTCGATAGGCACTTTTATTCCTGGGTTAATTTACGGCGAGGCTAATATGGAGATCGATAATGATTTTAAACGTGAATTTATTTGTTTTCGCGGAAAACAAGTAAATTCAGAACTTGAAGATTGCAGGAATGCGGTGAATTTATAGGTTACCTTTATTAATTTTTTTTTATTCGCGTATAATTTACATGCGAAAAATCCAAAAATTAATAAAGACGCTTCTGCGCTTTCTCAAGACTCGATAAAGATGTCTTTGTCACCTCCTCGTTACACTTACAATGCCAAGCTACACCGCGACCACCTAACACGCGTAAATAATCCATCTTTCACAGAATCACTTGTTAGAAATCACATCGGTAATAATAGACCATAAAGTCACATTAAAAATTAAGCCCATAAATTTACTTTGTATATATACGTGAACGAGAGAAACGAACCTCTCGATAATGGTAATGCTCTCGTAAAAAAAAGGCCGTAAAAAGGGTACGAATCGAATCATCCCTCTCCGAGGAAGAAAAAGCTGTCCACGTGAATTGAGTCACGATAGCGTAACGCCATAAAGATATCAAAATCTAAAAAAAAAAAGAAACTGACGACGAAACTCTGTATTTTTACAGTACTATTGGCCATTGACCTCCTAAACGTTCGAGGGTTTTTCAAGACCGAACGACACGTTTATAAGGAGTTCACACGCGACACAGCAGCGAAATTCGGAAAATTCGATCCAGAGCATGTGTGCTCCATATATATATATATATATATACGTGTGTGTGTGTGCGTGTATATGTATATACTCATCCCGTAAAAGGTCACTTTATAAGTCTCCCACCCACCTCATAAAAGCGCTTTGTGACGCGCGCGTACAGGTACGCTCGGATGCGCAGACACGAAAACAAGACGAGCGCATGGATCCACGACATTTATATATATATACGAGTACACGTGTATGTGTGTGAGCGTGACAGTGAATCGGTCGCACACGAGGATCATCGGGGTCCTGCGTGTGCATTGTACTCTCTCGCTTTTTCTTCCTTCACTCCTACGTCTTTAAAGGGGGTACATATATATATATACGTGTACGTATATGTCTATATATAGGTACAGTACCTGTCGCTTGCGCTTTATCGCGTTGAGAGACGCGGACGACGACTTCATTCACGGCTATCGCGAGAAATCTCAGGGGGCCACTCGAGATTTCGTTTGTCGCTCTCAGCGTAAAGCTTGTACGTGTATATATGTATATATAGATTGTCAGTAACGCTTTTCACCACGGCCGCCGTATATGTCCAATCAGATTTTTTTTCTCATTTTTTTTTATTTGGTCGAATTGGGCGCGCTATGTATGTGTGTAATATGCCTTTCACCAAGTCGCGCGCAGCTTTGAGTATATATATATTTATATACGTCTGAGATAGTTTTATAATTTCGTGAGAGGACAATGTGGAGTTCCGTTTCATTTGATGCAACTTTTAAAAGATCCTTTTGTTAGCTGTGAAGATGCATAAATTAATCTTACACGCGATATCGTCGAGTTGAATTAAAATCTCTTCTCGAAACGGTAACAACAAAAATTGTCTATATAACGGTTCACTGCATATCTATATACATATATATTATATAGATCGCGATCTTTTAGCTTTAATATAAATGCATCCCATCGCATCACGACCAAAACAAAAAATAAATCTCCCTTAAAATTCAAAAACATCCATATATACATACACATATACCACTCCTCCCACTAAATTCTACCTCTCTCTCTCTCTCTCTCTCATTCACCCCGAACCGTTTTGTTACACTTTTCCCTTTATACATATACTTTTCCAGCCTCGTGAAAAGCGCGTCAGTTTCTCAAGAGACTACACACACACACAGCAAACCAAAAAGAAAGCGTTTAGTCGTTTCGTCGTCCTCCTCCTCCTCCTCCTTCACCTCCACTTGGTAATCCGACTTGAGTGCGCATAGCGGGCCCCTGTCTTCTCTCTCTCTCTCTCTCCTCGTGTGGCCCCGCGGCGTGCGCGCGCGCGCGCGAGAGAAGCAAATAATGGTCTCGTTCGAGACTGCTCGCGCTGCCAGCGACAAGCGACCTTTATAATGGCATTGTCCCGATTACAATACGTACTCGAGCGTCTCGAGCGTCTTGCTCTGCATTCCAGTCTTCTGTAATCTCAGAGAAGAGAGTGTATTTGTATATACGTATATATATATATATTCAAGAGAACGAGGGAAAATTTATAACTTGTGCGCCAACATTTTTTTTTCTTCTTCTTCTTTTTTCGATGTAGCACTATATATATATACACGTGTGCGATTGTGTGCTGTTTTGTGTCCGGCTCTTTGGAAAGTTTGCCTTTTTGAGCGCGAGGAGTCGTCGCGCGCTGCGAGAGCGATGCAGGTCTTTTTGGGTGACGCGATTTTTTTGGAGACGAAAAAGTTTCGTTGTGTTGGTGTTTTTCAACGTGGTAGTTGTTATGCCTCGAGTCAATCGTACGCGATAAATAAATATTTACTAGGAGAAAAATTCT
This sequence comes from Torymus tubicola, assembly GCA_035583055.1. Classification (NCBI taxonomy): domain Eukaryota; kingdom Metazoa; phylum Arthropoda; class Insecta; order Hymenoptera; family Torymidae; genus Torymus; species Torymus tubicola. The sequence continues at coordinate 19,212,941 of JAWWEQ010000055.1, read as the reverse complement.
TATAATTGATAGTTAATTAATATAATAATTTAATAACATAAACAAAAACAAACAGGAATGATAAATGTACAATAATTTCATCGTGTTAACATTGCTATTAATCAGTAAAAGAGCTGTTAAAAAAATAAATACCATACTTCATTTCACTTAACGTATCATGATATCCCTCACAAATTACAGCGAATAAACATCGACAAAAAAATCCATTACACGCAGCTCGCCTAATTTTCTCCCGAAAAAAGGAAGTCAAAAAGCCAACCGCGGCGCTCGCGCCACTGTCATACAAATTCCCCCGTCCCAAATAACGACTTTAATTACCGTCCACTCGCCTTCCTCCTCCTCCTCCTCCCTTTTTTTTTTGCGCGCTCACAGCGGCGGTCCTTATAACCCACGGTGGAAGACGCGCACGCTTGTAAATCACGCCGAATTCCCGGCATTCCAACGCGCTAGTACTACACTTGTTCCCTCGGCTCTCGTTCGCTCATTCATTCATTCATTCATGCGACAATGAACCTGCGTGCACCTTACGTTTTTCCAACGTCGCTCTAGAATTTTTCCCATTCAGCTATATAACGCAGGTTAGTCCATTGCTCTCTGTGCGTGTGTGTGTGTGTGTGTGTGAAACTGGCGAAAGAAAAGAAGGCCCACGATTGAATGGACCTTATGTGTGCGTGTGTATGCGAGAGTCGTCACGGTGTATCGGTAATCTTCTTCGAAGCCTATATATATATATAGCGTATAGCCGCGACTATTCGCATCTTTGTTTCTGTAAGGTTGTTGATTTTTATCGGGATTTTTCATTCAAGAAAATTTTTTTTTCTTCTTCCTTTCCCGATGCGTGTGTGTATATATGTATATGCATCATGCGGGTTCGATAGTCGCCGCTATACCACTATTCTTCGCGCGTCCTTTAACCCGTATTATTTTTCTTTCTCAGGGCTGAATTTAGGAAAAATAACAGGTCTAATATGGCCTATTGACAGGTCATTTCGAGCGGTAATGGAATGTTTTTGTGATACGGTTTACGTCATGAGAAAAATATTATCACTTCATTTCAGACTCAAATGTCGAGTAAATTTTTCATCTCTGTCATTATTGGAATTTGTTAGAATAAATATAGATTTGAGGAAACTTTTTATTATTAGAGTTATTTTGCAGAAAATATGTTATTGGTGAGTGGAGTGAATAATAAGGAAACGCAGTACTTGTTATATGTTTTTAAGAAAACCATTGATAAGTATGCAAATGCGATATTAAACGTGTACCTTATTACATTATTAAAAACATATTTTCAATTCAATATGAAAATGTTCGAAGAAAATTTTGTCACTGTAAATAAAAATTACGTAGATACAAAAGTTGAAATGTATTAATTTTCTTACTAATGCACCTTAATATTTACGTTAACTCGTCAATCAAATTAAATTTTAAATACAAATATATAACATTCATATTTTTTTACCAACGTACTCTCGTATACTTCTATAAATGGGAACATGCTTTGAAGAAACGGCGCATCAAGTGTACAGATGATAAATTACACAAGTCTGACAATAACCCCCAGCACAATAAAAAATATTGATAAAAACACCCGTTTGTTCCATATTTTTTAACCAACATAAGAACCAAAACAGAAATATTAGAAACACCAAAAAAAAAAATATATATATAAGCACAATTATTTCAGCATCACGTAACCTTCTAAGAGGCGTCAGATAGCAAAACACAAAAATCTCTCGTGTCGACGTCGACGATGCATAAAGAATTCCGCTTTGCACTGAATCTTTCTCCACTTGTCTCCTTCGCTCTTGTCCCCAAAACTCTCAGCAAAGCAAGCAAACGTGCGGCGCGTGTGAAGTCCGCTTGTCTATCAAGTGGCCCGACGACAACTTCGCCTCTTTTACGCGGATTCGGGCCTTTTGTCGCCGAGCGACACCTAAGCTCAAAGACGCCGCCCGCACCTGATGCGCCTCTCTTTCTCTTTCTCTCATCGTCTCTTTCTGGGACCGCTCGCGGAATTTCAAATTGCGCGGTGAAAGAATAGGATGAAGAATATAGTATTGTACGTTTTACATTTCTTTTTACAGAGAGAAAGATGCAAGAGAGAGATGCACTCGCTGCACCTTGCTCGTATTTGAGATGCTTGAGAGAACGCTTGGGATATGGTTGTGGTATTGTGTAAATTTTTTGTGGTCAAGATAGAGAAATATATGTAGAGATATATGTATATAGTTGAAGAGTATTTTCTGGTACTTTTTTGCAGAGGAAAAAGTCATTGTTAATTTCCTACATTTTCTTTAATAGATAGAAGATTACAGAGAGGCGAAAACGTTTTAATCTGACGATTATCAATTGTTATCCTTATGTAATCATAATAAAGCTTTTATCATTATTATCGTAATCTCTTTATAATTGTTTGAATGTTAAATTTTGTTTTTATTATCTCTCTATATACACGAGGCTTATCTACTCTAATGATTATTTCTAGATTTCTAGATAAGTGAATAATCCATAAAACCAAGAACAAGCATTTGAATAAAATTTATTTCTGTAACATTTTACTTTAACCATGTGAATCTAATAACGGAAAATACCCACATACGACGGTACCAAACCTTCCTTAAAAAAACGTACGACAACCCATATTAACAGAGCCATCACGACATCATCTGCCTCAACACCTCATATCCCCGATCCCACTTACCTACTCCCATGAGAAAAATCTCTCCTGAAAATTAGGAAAAAAAAATATCTCGTCAACAGGAAGCTCTTGTAGACATATATAAAAAAAGGAAACGAGTGCTGTATTGTCCCTTCGATTTCATCCTCGACGAAAATCACTCGTTTTACCCCAATCCTTTCGCTTCGTTACCTCCTCTACTCCCCCGCATGACGATGAATCTCACGGGAGCAAGAGGACCTCGTCACCATCACCATCATCATCATCATCATCTACGCCTCGAGGATATGTCGCGCGTCCTTGAACGTGTATATATCCTTTGTGTGACCCGCAGGACATAGTATAATAGCTGCTATAACAGTGCACGTCCCTTTTCCCACCGTGATGCCGAGGAAACCTGGAAACCCATTCTATTATTAGGCGCTGGTTTTTTTCTCCTCTCTCTCTCTCTCTTGCTCCCTCAAATACGCAGAAGCCCTTCTTCTCTAGCTCTCTTGCCGCGAAGAGAAGAGAGAGAACAGCCCTATGGGAAAAGCTAGAGTCTACCACGGCCACGGAAAAGCCCGAAAACGCCACTTCCCACTCAAAACGGTGTATGTATGTGTATTATATACCTTTTCCACCTACTTTTCGTCTCTTTCTCGCTTTCTTTCACTTCGGTTTTGGTGCTGTTGCTTGTGTACAAGTGTGTGTGTGTGTGTGTTCTCGTAGCCGCAATCTTTCGCAATCCTTTCAAGCATCTACACAAGGATTCCCTTTTCACACGCGATCGCCGACTACTATACTACTACTACCTGTCGGCGGCGACTGTTTTGAGGCTTATTCTTCATTTCTTTTTCTCTCTTTTTTTCGTTGATTTCCTGAGAATGGAGTTTGTCGTAATCTCGGCTCTACGAAAATCAGTGAGGATCGATGCGCGTATAATCGCATCATCTTCTCACGTTCGTCCTGACGAAAGGAGTGTTTTGATAGAGAAGGCCCGCTTATCGCTCTGCATCATGGGAAAATACGGTGCTGCGAAAAGTTTATGTGGTTGTGTTAATCGTTTTTATATGATTTTTCAAGTTGGGTGTGAGATTTGTGGGTTTTATTGAGATGAATTTTATTGGAAATTAAATAGGAGAGTTTAATGCTATAGAAGTGATAAATGAAAAATTGGTAAAGGTGAATGTAAATGTCTTATTTATGAGAATATATTAAAGATAGTATCGATTTAATTTTCCTTAGGGAAGGGCGATGAAGTAATTGTTAGGATTACTTTGTGACAAAAAAAATACTGACACATAGGGTTTATCATTTGTATACATCTGTTTTGCGTGCTTTAATAAAACTAAACAGAAGAAAATCAATCCAACCTCAAATTTCTAAAAAGCAGTGGGCATTTGTATTGCTAATATTTAATCGATTTTGACGGTAACCACTTTTGTATATCTTGATTGATACCAACGTTACAAAAATTTATAATCAATTTTTACAATAATTTAACATTTTTCTTACTGCTTTTATAATACAAAATCATTAAATATTATTTTATCTAATTTTTTTTTAGTAACTGTAGAGTTTGGAATTTTTTAAGAGTATGCTATCTACGTAAACGTGCACAAAATCTATAGAAACTGCAGTGCTTAATACATGTTCAGTTGAAAATCAAAATAACATGGACTATGAAAATAATGAAACGGTAGTGACTCAATCCAAAGAATTAAAAGAACCACTTAGACGTTGTTATAACATGCCACCCAAATCAGATGATAATAATATTAATATGCAAGATAAAAGGTTTTCAGAGGTATTTAAAATTATTAATGAATTAACATTCGAATGTTTATTTGGAAAAATAATTCTGTCAGGCGCTCTGTATATGTAACTACTATGCGTAGAATTTTTTTTCTTATATTCTATCAACATTTCTATGAGATATGCCCGTTTTAAAACTAGATAAAAATTCGAAAATACAGATTCCTACTTACCAACATTGTGGTTTTTATTTAATTCAATTAGTCCTGAGTAGGTTTTTGAAAAAATAGATCTGTCAGGCGCTCCGTGTATCTAAATACAATATCTAAATACTAGAAATTTTTTTTACTGATTCTATCAGCAATTTCACGAAATATGCTCTTTTTCAAATAGATGAAAATTCTAGGAATACAGATTCCAACTTACCGACATCGCTGTTTTTATTTAATTAAATAATTTTTAACTATTTTTTCAAAAAAAAGAAGACTGCCCGGCGCTCCGTAAATATAAATACTATACTCAAAAGCAATTTGGAGTAAATTCATTAGTAATTGCAAAAGATATTCACATTCTAAAATTATGTCGGTATGTCACCTTAAGGTGATCTATTTCTCATCTAAAAGAGATTTGATGGATGTGGTCATCATGTTCTTCACTTGTGTAAACTCTGCTATGTGCGTTTAAGAAACTGATGTTCACAGTGGCTTGCTCTTTTATTGGAATATCCATAGTGTTGAAACAGATTATAGAGGTGGGATTAACAATTTGTAATAGTTGAGAAAGTGCTTGTTGAGTGTAAGTTGCTGAGTACTAACCCTTGTTTCAGGTATGTCCCCCTGTGTTTAGGACTAACACTAGAGAGGGATGAGTCTAATACTAATTTGATAGCTAGGTATTTGGCATGAGTTCCCGACCTTTAATTCAGGGGTGTGACTCAATATTTATGACTAACATTAAAAAGGAATAAGTCCAATAGTAATCTGTGGGCTGGGTATTTCAGATTTTCGGGATTTTAAATCTTTCTATGAAACTATAATATTGCTCTTCCATAGAACATTATATACAAACCAAGTAAAGTACTTTCCACTACATAAATGGTATATTACGCACCTACGAAGGAATTTTCCTTCGGCTCGGGTGACAATTTACATGCTATCTAGGACATTCTTTACTTCCTCCCGTGGTGCATATACTTTTTTCTCCACGAGGAGCGTAAAATGCGTAAACTGTTTTTCGCCCGCAGGGTGTACAGTACGCACTTTACGCGCTGTGTGGAGAAAAAAAACTTTTTTATTCTCTTAATTTTCTATTTTTTTTATATGACTGTACGAATATAGTATTACAATGATATGATCTATTCCAAAATTGAAAATAATTAAGTCATTAATCAAGATTTTTTTTATAATAAAAGCTCTTAAAAACTTATGAAATCTATTTAAAATAATACTTTTCAAAAAAGTAAAATTTTGGCAAGTAGGAGGGTTTTCTATAAGCTACAGAATAGTTATAACTTAGATCAAAGATACACGGTAATCATTGTTTTTAAAATATTTCTTGGCAAAAACATAGCCCTTTTGTGAATTTCATATATTTACTAATAATTTCTGTAGCTTCAATGTTGTGCTTCTCTAAATATAAGTCTCACAAGTAAAAACTTAAATAATATCTGAAAACTATCGATTTCATGAACATGAAACTTTATAGTTCATATTATACTATAACCCAAATGTAACACTTGTTTTTGATTCATAATTGTTTATTAGGAGTTATATGATTTATTGATATTAAATACTAGTGGTGATATTTCAGGAAGATGTATGATAGAAACAAATAATTTTTTTATTTTATTTTAACATTTATTTCCAAAACTATTTAAAAAAGAATGACAAAAAGAATTACAGAAAATAACACAAAATTGTTGTATTCTAGCACACATAAAATATTAGTAATGCATGCATTTGAGTTGAAGCAAATAATTTTTTTCTGGTAGTCGAACATAGCCTTATACGATGCGGCTTTTAACTTTTGTATTGTCCCGGAATTGTATCTTATTTTGTTTTGCAGATTTTCATTTTCCTACTTCATGGACTTTAACAAAGTCATCATTGCCTTTAAGCACATTTTCAAATTATTTGCCCAATTCTGTAACACATAATCATCCTGTGCCGCCGCACAGTGATATTTTTCAGAAAATTTTGTTAAAAAATCAGCTGACTGCTCAATTTTAGACCAATCTCAATAAATTTTTTTTTAAATACTCGTAATGGACAATACTTTCACGTATAACTGCTACTTTTATTGATTATTCG
>JAWWEQ010000055.1:19187613-19206115 GCA_035583055.1 Torymus tubicola | reverse complement strand
CTTACTTGGCGTAAATAGATTTAGATCAGTAAATTTTTAGTTCAATTTGAGGTTACTATTTACAATATGTCATATTTTGGTGAAAGTAAGAGCATATACGGAAGGTCTGATTTGTCTGCGTTAGAGGTTTAAATATCAGTAATTATTAGGCAAATGACTAGGTACAATGTCAACCCTGGTCAGGTAGCGTAGCCTCCTTTCTTTCATAATTTTCTTATGATTTTATAAACTGTTTAAGGGACCGTTTTGCACCTTCTCACATACCTGGATATAGCCAGTTTGACCGTACCCTATGCAGAGCCTACATAATTACTCCAAGTTTTAAAAGGTTTACTTGAATGAATGTAACTACAAGATTATATTACGTTAATGTAATTTTATTTTTTACAATAAATTAATTTTACAGTATAATATCTTTTATAATATAAACAACACTTAATGTAGTAATCTAAGTAATTTCTATATATTCATAAAATAATCATCTTCTTGATTTTTCCCAAGCCTTGGCGTTCGATAAGACATTACTGAGAGCAGACATTAAATTCTTTTCGATTGTGGGAATATTTTTCTCTTCCCTTGCAGCTAGCATTACAGCTGCAAATAGAATTATATATATATATTATATTTATATATTTTATAAAAAAAATATTTTTTACATATTACAATTTTAAGTCCAATAAATACTTTACTCACATTCCATACATTTATATAACTCCATAGACTTCATTTTGTCCTTAGGATTTTCTTGGTCCCTAAAACTTCTACTAGCCGTATACCTTATAGCTATACTACTCGTTATGAAGGTTCTTAACATCAGTAAATAAGATTTTGAAATGACAAGATCTTTATCAATGCCATTTTTTAATGCCACACATTACAAAAAGATCAAATTTTAGATTACGATTGATAGAATTAGCTTAAAAAATAAGATGTATATAATTATAGATTTCTGACATTGGAAATACTGCAAGTCTTGTTAAATAAATTCTATATCTTGTATGAATGAAATTATCTATTAATTGTAACTCAGTGATTTCTGCTATATTTCTATTACGTAGAAGGACAGCGTTATTTTGATGATCAGCTGATAAGATCATTCCTCTATAATTGATCTTTACAATTTTATTTTTTGTCTCTGATAAAATTTTCATTTCTTTTGGTATACTTACCACTTCAGTCGAATACTTTTCCTGTTCAAATAGTCTCTTACTGTATTGGGTGAGCAAGTGCTTTGGTGATCTTAAAAGACTTGTAATATTGCCCAGATACAATTCAAAGGCAAAAGCGCTGATCTTATTTAAATTACAGCCAGTATTTTCAATATCATCAACAATATATATTAAATTATGTATATTTAGAGAGACAAAGGTTGGTCCACAGATAATTGGCGCATCATCCACAAACTTTGTAAAATTTTGTCTTGCTTTAGTGGTATGTTTAAGTGGATTTTTTCCAGATAATAGTCGGCATGAAATTCCAAATAATAAAAAATGTTCATAAACTTCTTTTGTTAATAGTTTCTTGAATAAAAAGAATGCAGCATATAACACCAAAAATTTTCATTCAACTGCTTTATATTTAGCATAATCATTTGTTGGTCGCATTTTCCTGGAAAACTCATCTGCAATATCTTTTTGAATTTCTTGTGATCGCCTGAGCAGTTCACTTTTTAGAGAAGGACTTAATCGAACTTTATGCTTACTTTTTGGTTTAAGTAAGTACTCTAAAATTCGCATTGCGCATTTAATTTATATATCCAAGGTACAGCAAGTGCATAAGATCCAATATAAACTGATCAACTATATTGATTGACAGTTCTATTAAAGTCAGAAATGAAGGACCTGTATGGTATTCTGGATCTTTAAATAATCTAAAATCAGTATCTGATTTTTTCTTAGCATCAGTACTTAAAAACACTGCCACGTCATCTATCTTTTTACCAATTACATCACATCTTTCACAACCTTTAAAAGCTGTATGACCAACAACACACTTTACAAATGATCTGGTAGGAGAATCACAAACAAAAATTTTTATGTTCTTTTGAAAATGTCTATCTTCAATGACAATACCTGAGCGTTGTAAGTTATTAATTTCTTTAACAAACTTGCACATAAATTTATATGAAGACTTTGGTTTTCCATGACCGAAAACACACAAACAGAAAAAGGCTTGTAAATCTCTTCTTTCGTATATACTTTGCAGAGTATTGGCCACACAGTAACTGAACTGGAATTGAATAGTGAAATGCCATCAATATTAAACATGAGCTCCAAAAGATTTGAGTCATGAAGTTTGGGATTTACTGTGGATTCTAACCTCTTCTTCATGCCAAAATAATTAAATTCACCTGTACTGCCGTCAATCACTTCTATGCTCTCCATGTTAAACACAATATTATTTTGTAACAAAGTTTTCGTACATAATGGTAGTGTTGGTAAAAGTCTTGGTTTCAAGATTTTTAATAGTTTGTCCACATGTACATGAGATATTTTATTACTTGCAGTCCACTTTTTCAACTCTTTTACTTCTTTAATTCCACTGCTTATATCATTTAACACGCCTTGTTCTTCATATTCTATCATAATTAACGAACTTTCACTTTTTTATTCAATATCACTTACATAATCATCACTACTTTTTGAATCACTTTGTCTCTGTACTTGTGATAAATTTTTAACGAATTCAATAGCAGATTTACTTTTCTCTTGTATTTTCCTAACTTTCATTCTATGCCTATATTCTTTAAAGCGTTCTTTACTTATATTCATGTTCATATAAACTCACAACACTTCACAATATAACTTTTAACTAGTACTGCTCCGTTTTGTATAATATGTTCGATGCTCCGTTTGCTAATGTAAATAAGTACGTTTAGAGGTTACAGTGAACTGAAGCTGCGCGGCGATCCCATAACGTGACTCGCGCGTCTGCGCAGGCGAATACTTATATATATATACACACATATATGTAGCCCGCGTATTATAAATATGTTTATTAACCTTCAAATAATTTTATTCCCAATCCCATTATATAATTAACAGTATTTTTATTAATTTACTTCCGTAATGTTCATTACTTTTTACAAATAAATCGTTTAGATATCTATATTTCTTATTAGTTAATGTTGTTGTTTCATAACCTATTAAATATTTTATAATTGATAATTCACCAACCGTTGGCTAACCGTTGGTAGCCACTAATACTTTTGTTATTCGTTGGACCAAAAATTTGACCAACCGTTGCAGTTAAGCCATTTTAGTTGGGTTATTTTCTACCAGGGTTCTTCTCTATAAATCAAACACAAGAAAGTACTGAAATCACTTTATGGTAGTCAAGTACCAATAACAATTGACTTGACTGACGTAATATAATTTTTCGTACCTTGCGTGTAAAATAACATTTTACGGCCACATTATAACTTCTAAAATTTTCAGCATTATTTAAAAAAATCTTTTGATAAATAATTTTATAAATCTGGACAATCCTTTTAAAACTTTTGCAAGCAATAAGAAATTTTTTTCTAAAACGATGTCAACCTTTTTACAAAAATTTTCGCAATTTTTTTATGAACTTCTATCCTTAATAAGTTATGAAATCTCACTAAAAAAGTTTTGTTTTCTGTGTAATCTACTCGCACCCTCCTGTTGTTTATATTATTATTAAAAACTTTCAAAGGCTTTTATGTACTTTGACCCTTAAAAAGTTGTGAAAAAGTATAAAAAAATAATATTGTTAATATAAAACTTTCTACGAAAGTATAACATAAGGCAAGCATAGACGTTATTTCTGTATAATTTATCCATGTATAATAATTATATACATTGAAATGGATCAGTGCAAATCAAGTAAACGAAAGTTGTGAAATCAATTAGCGATAGTCAAGTAATGCAAACTACTCTCCAAAACAACTGTATGACTGTTCTCGAAAATGTATACAAATTTGTTCATTCTTCTATATAAATCAAACACAAGAAAGTACTGAAATCAGTTTACTGTAGTCAAGTACCCTTATCAATTGACTTGACTGATGTAATACAATTTTTCGTATCTTGCGTGTAAAATTATATTTTACGCCCACATTGTAACTTCTAAAATATTCAGTCGTGGGCATAAAGTTACTACTTAACGCCTAAGAGGAGTAACAGCTCGCCATACTACAAAATCTTATAGAACGTACGCACTTTACACCCATGTGTCTTATTTTTTCCTTTTTAAAAAAAAGATCGAGAAAAGTGAAGCCGACTAAAACGGGTTCTGATTTGTTGACATTTAAAAAGGCGCAATATTTTGAATTAAATTTTAAATTTTGAAAGTTTTAAATGATAATGAATAGTTATAAATTAAAATAATATTGTTATTAAGTTTTATTATATTTATTATATTTTACTATAGCATGTTTATATGTATGAAGAACTAATGTGTATTCAGTCAATGTTCTGAGTGTAAAATAACGAAAGGAAAAGGAATGACTGACGTTCTTATATTGTGAGTTCTTAAGTATATGTATTTATAAAAACATTTTATTTAATTTAAATTTACTAAAATCTGTGATGCCTGTACGGAAGACTTTATTTTAGTTATTATTTATCCATAATATATCTATTCATCATATTTTTATTGCCGATATTGATATTGCTCGCGCGTAGCACGCTTGAGTAAATTTAGTATTTATAAAATTCTTAAGAATCTTTTCAGATGTTTACGAAAAGTCAAAGGCTATATAAAAAAAATTACATAATTATTAACACCTATTATTTATTATTCTTTTCCTCCGCGCATAAGTCTTATTTGAGATCTGATATATGTGCGGAGACATCTTTAGTTTTATATGAAATCTCATATACAAAACCTTATGTCCGATATTCTCATATGAAGTTTCATATGATATTTTCGAACCCTCGGGCCCGCCAAATATGTATTAATGTATGGGAGATTGCAGGACCACCCCTGTTAGAGCAGCACTAGATTTCTCTTGTCCTCCCAAGATGCGTTATAATATTTATAGAAAGTTCAACATTGAGAATGAATAATAAACAGTAGGTATTAATATAACTAATAATAATTAGTAACTATGTAATTTTTTTATATAGGCTTTAACTTTTCATAAACATCTGAAAAGATTCTTAAGAATTTTATAAATAAAAATAAGGCACATGTATGTAAAGTGCGTACGTTCTATAAGATTTTGTAGTAGTATGGCGAGCTGTTACTCCTCTTAGGCGTCAAGTAGTAAACTTTATGCCCGCGGCTGAATATCTTAGAAGTTACAATGTGGGCGTAAAATGTAATTTTACATGCAAGATACGAAAAATTGTATTGTTTTTGCCTTTCTTCACGCTTTAAAAAACCCATAGCTTTTTTGGGACCTTCAACCATCAAAAACAAAATTTTGACTTAAAGGTAATAAATTAAATATACTTTTTGGATTATACTACAGAAAATAAGTTTTGTCGAGTATGCCTTTCACATAAAGTGAAGGATTGATTTTTAACTATCAACAAAAATTTGTTTGATCAATTTATAAAAATTCTACATAATTCTACTCAAAAATTGAAAACTTTTTCCCATTTAATGAGTTATACAAAAAGTTTCACCTTTTTGTGATAAAAAATCATGAAAATTAACGTTTTATGAAAAAAATTCAAATTGTCATATTTTTAATTGATAAATTTTTGATGTGCAATAACTTTTGTAATTATTGAAATATTGCTCTAAAAATTTAGGAACATGTTTTCTTCATAAAAAACTAAGTGTCTACAAATTTTGAGCAATTTTAAAATTTTGAGCTACTCACAATGAGTTCACCTGAAATAGCCCATATATATAAAGATTCTTGGAAAAACAAAGATCAAAGAGAGGTCATTAAGTTACCTAAACTATGAAGGATACAAAAAGAAAATTTGAAATGAAAATAATTAGTACAAATTTTGTTGTAATTTTTCGAGAATAAATTCTTCTGCTGTTTTACATGCATTAAAGTTAATCAGTAACTTATGTTTACAAATGAAAAAGATATCTAATAATAGTAAACATTAACATAAAATTAAAATGGAATATCTGCAATTTTACAAATTTAAAATGGTATAACGATTTTTATCAGTTAGGTAAACAAATAAAGCACTGTAAATGATTACAAAAATGGCTTTTAAAAGCACGCTGGTTCGCAGTAAGAGCATTTAAGTTCTTCTCGTAAACGTAACTAGTTTGTAGTTTTTTGCCCACTATACACTATGTTGGCAGTCTAATAGTTTTTCAAAAGCTGCCTTCCGTTTTATTCTGTATATATCTAATTTTCACATTCAACAAGTGTTTTACTACTCTAGTCTAACTAAAGTATAACATTCCAAAAACAATGATTAATTACATAAAAATAGTTTTTCTTGCTATACTTCTGCAGATCATATCTTCTCAAGGTAATTAAAAAACGTTTTTCTTCTATTTGTAATATATAATGGACACCTGTGTGTGAAAATGAAATTCTATGTTGTTACATTAAGAAACTGAGTGGAATTATCAAGACTTTGACGAATGGGGTGAAGTATCACCATTATGCTCACTGGGTTCGCGCCAGTCTCCTATAAACCTCAAATATAATGCTGTACATAATGTAAAGACAGCTGACAATAAACCACTTCTGGAGTTTGAACATCACGATACGATACCTGATAATGTTATGCTAATCAATGATGGATATGGCGGTAATTTCCCAAATTTTTTTACAATAATTATGCAAATTAAGACCGAGATTTCATTAATACTTAAATTATTGTTTCATAATTCAGTTTCATTGACTGGAGATTATAAGGAATTACCTCTAATGTCAAGCCGATATATTTTCGCTGATGAATTTCTTGATTTGGAAAATATTAATATTCATTGGAGTTCTGCTAACGACAATGGAACGGCACATAGTATTCAAGGAACTAAGTAAATTACTATATTCTTTTGTAACAATTTAATTTATTTATTTACAATAATTTAGTTTGTTTACAATGTACTTTAAATTTTTAGATTTGCACTTGAAATGCATTTGTATTACATAAATGGTAAATATTTTACTAAAGAGGAAGCAACGTCAGCTCCTGATGGCAATATGATATTAGCTATACTTTTTTATGTAAATGTAAGTAAAATTTTCGTTATTTGAATGTTAATTACTAAAAATAAGTATAACATAATTTTTTTAATTACCTAGGATAATAGAGAGCCCAATCCAGGAATGAAAGATTTAGCATCCATGCTTGAATACGTTGAAAATCCCGGAGATCAATATGCTGTTACATCATTTAATGTATCGTCACTTTTCCCATCAGACATAACCCTACCCTGGATTGTATATGACGGATCACTCACTACTCCACCGTGCTGGGAAAATGTTCGATGGGCAGTTTTAGAAGAACCTCAACCTATCACTACGGAGATTGTATTATTTTATTTTTTTATGTAAAATATTTAATATTATACAACATTGCTTGAAATTTTTATTTTATTTCAGATTGACGCAGTGAGAAATGTCAAATTAAGCGAACAAAATCCGCATAACATTCGACCACTACAGACAGGCTATAATCGTCTTATGAAATTATATACTTAATTAAAATTTGAAATGTCCTACAGCTAAATGGCCAGAGAATATTTTTACCTTAATCTTTTCATTTGGTGAACAAGATCCCATTTGCTGTGTATAAAGAAAGTAGAAATCGCACGTGCATCGTAGGAGTTCAGTTCGCGCTGTACCACCGAAGCGCCAAATTGTACTTCCTACCATATTGTATAGTCACATGTGTTAGTAAAAAGTGTTATAATTGTATCAGAACAAGTGTTATTTCATTTCCTTTACACGGTGTAAATATTACACACACACACACGTAAAATATTCTTAGTATAAACTTATTTACTCGTAAAAGTAGACAATAAATCTTATACATAATAAATTATATAATTCAATAGAACTGCACCGGATAAACAGTTTAAGAATCAAAAACGAAAAATAGGATAAAATTTCTTAAAAACTTATATCGTTCAGATAAGAATTTTTAACGGGCTCATATGTTTAAAAATGAAAAATCTATTTTATATTAGAAATAATTAAAATTTTACGATTGGACATTCAATTTAAAAGAAAAATTTTTTTAACCAGAACTAAAGTTTAGTAGATGAAGCGTATTTTTAATTTTTTTATTGATAAGGAATTGTTCTTTAATTTGAAGATATGAGATCATATTAAAAACAATTAGAAAATATCTTAGTAAATATGATTTTTGCAAGTAAATTTCGAAAATTTGTCTCGGATTCTTGGTTCTAAGGACCGAAATGTAGGAAAATTTTATATTTTTTTTCTATATAAATTTTTGTTACGAATATCTTTCCATGTTAATTATGTAGCTCGTACAATTTTAAAGTATATTAGAAAATCTCAGAATTCTCGATACGTTTTTAAAATCGAACAACTGTAGAGTTTTGCTTGCTGGTCAATCGTAAGTCGTCTGAATCTATAAGGTTGTTCACCTTTTTCTTCAATTGTTATATTATACGTATGAAAATAAGAAAAAAAAATCAGTTTACAAATTTTTGCATATCGTATGCAAACGATATGGCATGGACTCAACATTACAATTTTAAATCGGTACGCGATGAAAGATTATATATACGGCGTACTAACCTTGTGTCTAATAACATTACAAAGCACCATAGAGTGAGAGATGAGCGCAGTACATCTGAAAATGGGGCTCAAAGTAATGAGTGCATGTAGAACAATTTTCAAAGTTACAAGATACGGAGAGACGTAGGTTCAGTTGTAGCAAGAAATAATTAAGAGCCATTAAGAGTATTACATTTTAATACATTTTACATGTAATCGTTAGAAATAACTATTTAAAAAAGTAGACTACTTATTCATAAGAATTAATGATAAAATAAATAAATTTGATAAATAACTTATTGGCGTAGTTCTTATCGAATTTTTCAATAACTGTGCTAAATTGTAAATATTTTAAAAATAATGATTAGCTATGTAAAAATTATTTTTCTTGCGACAATTTTGCAGGAAACATCTTTTGAAGGTGATTGTGAACAAATATTTACCCATTCATATCATTTAACTATAACAAGTATATGCAATTAAAATTTTGTTATAGATTAAATACATTTTTAGTTTTTGTCTATTTTCGATACATTAAGTTTATTATATACATTCACATCAATTTACCAGTGTCTATTTGTTAAAACAGTAACTTAAAAATATCTACTAAAACATCTAGTTAATAGCACACTTTTTGCTGTTGCTTTGTTGATTATGCAGTAACAAATTTTAAAATCAAATGAGTGCCTTTTAGTTAGTTCTGTATATTGAGTTTAGCTGTACTTCTTTTTCTTTCGTACCCACAGTTGCTGTGAAGTATTCGGCATTTCTTTAAGTCCTCACTTAATATTTTCTATGTGCAGTACTTATAGTAATTTTTGAAATACTGATATCGGTCCTCATTTTTTCTATTCCGCAAATACTTCACTCGCACTGTACTGTCAAATATTTTTCAAGTTTCAGTGTTATAGTTCAAATATAATATCTACCTTAATTTATTAACTTTGTCTATATCATCTTGACTAGATTGTGAATATTTTTAAAATGATTAATTATATAAAAATTGTTTTTCTGGCGGTAACTTTGCAGAAAGCATCTTTCCAAGGTGATTGTGAACACGTATTTTACCCATTCATATCACTTAACTAGAAAAATAATGTGCAAATATCATTTTTTTTTGTATACATATATCAAGATATTTCGTGGAGTTATGAAGAAAGTGACAGATGGGGCGATATCTCACAAATTTGTGCAACAGGTCAATATCAATCTCCTATAAACCTCGAACATAATGGAGTGTGGATAAGTAATAACAAAACACCTGTGGAGTTTTTTTCCCATGAAGCACAAGCTGAAAGAATCACTCTATACAATAATGGATATTATGGTAATTTCATAAATATTTTAAATGCAAAATTTCAAAATTTATTAGTTAGTAAAAGAAATTTTTATATTATGCAGTTGGATTGACTGCAAACTGGCAACACAAGACACCTTATATAATTGGACCAATGATTTTTAATGGAGAAGTTTATAATTTTGACAATTTTAATATTCATTGGGGTACTGGTAACAATAATGGGACGGAGCATAGTCTTCAAGGACAGAGGCAAATGAACTCTGTTGTTTTGTAACTTGTTATCTACCTCTCTTAATCTCAGTTTTACATACTACATTTTAAATTTTTAGATATGCAGTTGAATTGCATATGGCTTACCAGAATGTTAAGTATGAAAATGCAAATGAAGCAGTAAACAGTCCTAACGCTTTTGTGGCATTAGTTATACTTTTTGAGTTAGATGTAAGAATATGTTTTTGACTTGGTTATCAATTACTTAAAACAGTTTTAATAGAATTTCCGAATTCAGGATTCAACAGCACCTAATCCTGGAATGCACAATTTTGCATCATTGTTAGGATTAATTCAAAATCCTGGAGATTCAACTGATATCTCATCATTTGATTTATCGGCTCTTTATCCAAACTCACCAGGATGTTGGTATTCATACCAGGGATCGTTAACTACTCCACCATGTACGGAAAATGTGCATTGGGTGGTTTTATCTGAACCTCAACCTATAAATACCCAGATTGTAATAATTTATTTTGTTGAAGAGAATTATTTTATATTATATAACATTATTAAAGTTTTTTTTCATATTTCAGATAGAGGCAGTGAGAAGCTTAAATCTGTATGAAAATAATATACCTAATAATCGACCTCTGCAACCAACCAACAATCGTGTTATTGATGTTTACTGTTGATGAAAATTTAAATAGAGTACAAGTATAAAACTTGTACATTGTTCTTGAAAAATATTATACACAACCATGCAGCTACACCGTAAAATCATCACTTGCCATGTGCATCCCGATATCCTCTTATTCTTAATGCACTAAAACTCATCATCGAACGTCATGATTAATAACTTTTTACAGTCATCCAATGTTCTATTTTTTGTTGTTGACATATATATTTTTTCAAAGTACATTGTAAATTAATAAAAAAGACCATTTTTTAAATTTATATTTAATCGATTATCAGTCATTCGAAATCCGGATCTTTTGTTCTTCCCAGTCAAGATTATCCAACTCACGTGTATGTAATCAGCAGAAAAGAACTAAAATTCATGGCTAACAATGACTACAATGATGTTTGTTTGCGGGTCCAACCCTGCTGCCATTGTGGAAAATTAAGATAATTTATATCTCCATACGTATACGCACGTTTATTACGGCGTTTAGTAGTACACATACTATAACCTCCACGTGCGCCGCAACCACACGACTTGTTACCGTGAAGATTTGTGCGCGCCACTTCGGTACCGATACATCCTTCATACCGCCCTCTCTCCTCCTTACCCCTCCCCCCGTTCTCGCACGAAATCATATGGATTATTAAATAAATGTAAACGCGGCCCCGCGCCTTTTACGGACGAATTTATTGTCAACGCGCATTAACGCTGAGATATACAACTTTCGTAAATCACGTACACTCGCGCCCCGCAACCAAATGATTCGTCAGTATTTTTGCCCCGAGACGCGGGGCGTAAATTTTTTACCCTTAAACGTCAGCGCGATGACAATGATAAAGACTCGGGTGTGCGAGCAAGAGAGAAAGAGAGAGAGAGACCGTAAAAGAGACCAGGCGCACGCGCGTTGCTCGTTTCGTAAATCACAGTTACGCTGGAATTGTTGGCATTAATGAAAGCGTTACATCGTCGCGCGTGCGAGCCCTTACGCGTATATATATATACTAGCGTTCTCGCGAGAAAGAACGAGAGGGAGAGCTTTGTTGAAAGAGAAAGAGAGGGAGTGAGTGAATGAGAGAGAGAGAGAGAGAGAAAGATAGGCATTTCAACGAGTGCGCGAGCAGTCGTTAACTTATAATTGATCTGTGTATAAACGAACGATTATCGAACGCAAAGGCATATCAATTAACCGAGTACAGTTGTTACTATTATGCGCCATCAAACTGGTTATTTACGCCCGTTAAGTAGCCATATTTCCTTTGTAATGGTATTTATTAATCATATGGGAGGTATGTGAAATCGCGCGCATTCGTTTTATATATATATATATATTCGTTATCTATGCGAAATGATTTTTTGACCTCGTAAATCACATAATAAAATAGTATAATATTTCAATTTTTATTGACACCGCGGCGAAATTGAAATGTATTTCGCTCGAATAATATGAATAATCGATACTTTATAATCGTTAAATTCTTTATTTTATAGGCGCAGCTTTTCAATCTTTTTTTTTAACCTTTTTAACAAAAGTATTCAATAAACTATTAAAACAACGAAAACTACAATATCTCTGAACATCAAGTACCCAGAATTTGATAAAATCGTAAATTTGCAACTTCACTCGAACCCCGATATCAGCACTTCCAAACTTAAAACCACACCTCATACCCTAACCTTCACTTCCATCACCCATCAACCCTACGTATAAAAACCTTCCGATCGCTCTCTTTTTCTCCAACCGCATCATCTCGCACTCGATCCATTCTACTCCACTTCACTACAACATGCACACACATATACATATTACACCACCATCATCTACTTATATATATATATATATATATATATATATATATCCGCGAAGCACCAGCACACCGCTTGTCAGCGCGGCTAGATTCCGCGCCTCGATATCTCGACTCATGGCTAAGGTGGCTCGGAGGTGCCACCCATGCAGCGGCCCAGCGATCCGTGAACTTGACACGTTTGCGTTCGAGTTATGCGCGAGGAGAGAGAGAGAGAGAGAGATTTTCAGCGGAGGCTCTGGTAATGAGCCGCGCGCACGCGGCTAATCAGGAAGAAAGGAACGCGGCTGTACAGGAGGAGAAGAGAGATGATGTGCGAGGCGGTAGAGGAGGTGGAGGGTAACGTGATATCCTCGGTGCGGCGAATGCGCGGGTGATAAAAGTTTTAAGAGAGAGAGAGAGAGAGTTGGTTTTGGTGGATTTGTTGCCAGGGTAGAAGGGAATTCACGGCACGTTCATGTTGTCGTATTGTAATAGTACCGTTATATAGTAGAATCTTTTTTTTTTGATGTTCAAACAGCTTTGGAAGTTGATTTTCTTTAAAGAAAGAAAAAGTAAAAGCAATTATACATACATGCGCACGCACACACAAACACGATACGTGCAGTATTCTACTACGTTAATACGGATGATCACAGAATTTCGCAAAAATATTTTTACAAGCGAAAACATCCCACACCTTCCGCTAAAAATAATCCGTACTCTCAAGCCTAATCACACCGCACCACCACCATAACCGAATCACCGCTGGAAGCGCGTCATTATACACTTGCGCGCGCATACGTATATATATATAAATACAATCCCTCAGGCAATCGTCAGAACGATAGCCGCGCACATACGCTTACGCTTGGCAATCGACTAGCGTAATTAGACACGCCTCATATCTCTCTCTCTCTCTCGTCTCACAGCGATGATCACTAACTCTCTCACGCACTATGCGCATCTTCATCGCACGGATAGCCGTGAGAGTGTTGTCCGTATATATTCCTATCGCGCTCCCGCGACGCGCGCGGTCAGCTTGTGTATAAGCAATTATTATCGGCGCCAAGATGCTGTTGGGTAATATTGGTTTTGCTCGTTATATCCTCCGCCTGTATATGTACATACCGCTAACCGTATGCCTTTAGTCAATAATACCTTGATATAAATATTTATACCTATAGAAAGCAAAAGACCAAGCGATCTTCTGAAACCCCTGAAACCACGATAAATCACAATACACCTTACATCTCACCGCGTAAGTGCGTACATCCCTTGGGGTATATATATATATATATATATAGCATCTTTCCTCGCTATCGAATCTCAATTACCGGAGATTAGCGCTACCGCTAGACGATGCACCCCTTGTACTTATATATATACCGCCACTACTGTCTTATATGTATACATCGATAACACACGCAGCGCCGCCTTTTATCAACGGCAACGCGTCGCGTATATATATACATGCAAGAAGAATATCATTCGCTTCCGGCTTTACAGCAGTATGTATATATATAGAAGGGATGGGCTACTACTGCAGCTTCAGCAAACGTTAATGGAATTAGCATAGCAATCTCGCGCGCTGTGGTTATAAGTGGCCAAGGGAGATTGCCTCTGGGGGAGTGTAATATGCGTTGGTGGATGATTGTTTTTTGGTTTGTATGCGTATGTGTGTGTGTGTGTGTAGTTTGTATATAGATATTTAGCTGGGATATATTTGCGAATATAAGCGAGTAGCGGTAACACGTTGTATGTATAGGTATTAACTTAATTAGGTAGTGATTAATGGAAAACCAATGGCACTTTGAAAGCTCGCGCTGTGTCTAATGAATATGCAATGAATTTGTCGCAGTGTTATGACACGTATATGTATATATATATACAGAGACTGGATGTAAATTACGCGAAAATTTATTCCGTGCTCTTTTGATTTACCGCCATTACGATATCTAATTATCGCATTCCTATTTTTATCTTATTCATATATGTATATATATATATATATATATATACGTGTGTGTATATATATAGACACACAAGAATTTCCACTATACGATTACTCTACTTTTATATATATATACACACACAAATGATAAAATTAACAATCGACCAAAGCAGCACCGATCTATTAAGACGACGGTGCTCGTGGCATTATTGTTATCATAACGTCACTGCGCGCATTACCCCAAGCGACTATATATACTCCATTCACATAATATACTCAAAACCATGACTGCTGCCCGTATATAAATCATAACCGTGTATATGTATAATATACGCGCACAAAGCAGCCATTTTTCCCTGATACAAGCGGCTCGTTAGACTTCCTCGAAAGAGCAACGGGCGTCAAAGTCCTAATGAATATTCCGCGTGCGAGCGCGCGCAGACGATGCGGTTTTCAGATAAAAGCAACGCGCGACTAGTAGACTCATGCAGACGCCGCCATAACTCACGCGACATTAAGGGCAAGAGAGAATTAGCATAGCGCGGCAATCGCTCGAGTGAAGTATAGTAGGTTTTTATATTATATATATATATGTATACCACATGAGTGGTCAGTGTTCAGGTTATATTTGTAAAAGTATATACGTATAGAGGTTGTACATCAGACTTTGATCTTTTTCAGTTCGACCGATCGATTCGAGATGAAATTGAAGCTTTGAGAGATGAGAGAGTGGGTGTACATAAATAGAGCATATAAGCAGGCTGTGGCATTGATACGCGAGTGACCTGAATTGAGTGTAACAGGTGAACGGTGCGCTGATTTATATGACGAGCGATGTGAGATTTGTGGTCGCAGGATCGGAGATTCGCTAGGTTTACTTAGTTGACAATATATAACAGTAATATGTACTCTAATAAATGATTATTATTATTATGTAGGAAGAAATTGATATTTGCAAGCCATTTTTCAATTACCTTGATCTTGAATTTAATATATATATATTCATCATTATTACGTCAAAAAAATCCATAATTCTCTTCACCAACCCGTCAAATTAAAAATCACCAATCCTCATCCCACACCTCATACCAGTGAAATTCTCAATGATACACATAAAAGCTCCACTCACGCACAGTACCGCTTACTTTCTCTCTCTCTCTCTTTTGCGCTCGCAAACGAGACGCACTTTAACGCGCGGTAAGTTCCTTAAGCGCATTAAGGATCTCGCGAGATCTCAACGAGCTCAGTGTAAAGAACGAGCGAGAAAGAGAGAGAGAGAGAGGAGAGAAAGAGAATCAAAGAGAACTAGTCTCTCTCTCTTGCGCACGCGCGTACGGTGATTAGAGCTCGCCGACGGTCGGCGCGCTCGGTGATTTGTGGCTAGCCGGGACTGTTAATTGTCACCGGGACGACCCCCCCCCCTTCCCTTCCCTTCTATATACACGCGTGTGCAAGTGTGCGTATAACGACGAGACCACCTCTTGCTCCTGAGTAGCCGCCCGCTATATTTGGAGTGCATGCAACGAGTACCGCAGTCACGGGCTCTCGCCAAGTGCGAAAGCGTACGGTATTATATACTGGATTTTTTTTTTGCAAATTTTCTTTTATATATACGTATACATTGCTACTTGTGTATATATTGTAGGCAGGTCATCGTTTAGACTGAAAATTTTGCAAAGGTTTTAAGTAAACAACAACGTGTACGAAGTATTCTCTTTAAAAATATAAGCGAACCACGTATATATATATAGTTATCAAGGGCACCGTAACCTTATCTTCCTCCGACTAATCGGGGAGAGAAAAACCTGTCCGAGCATGTACATCTTGCTCTGCACTAAATCTACGTATCAGCTACGTGTACATCGTGTATAGCAAAGAAGAAGAAGAAGAAAAAAAACATTTTCATCGTTCGCACTTCCTAACGGACCTCGACCTGTATAGGCCTTATTTACCGCGTGTGTGTGCAAACTCGCGCGTATATAAGTACGTATAAGGTCGCGACAGTATACGAGTGCGCGCGAGGATTTAGCGTCTTGGTATATAAATGAATTTTTTTTGTTTTTTTTTTAGCTAAAGAAGCTTTCTGCGTAAGGAGATTTTCTCTTGGAGCTGTTAATTTCCAGCTCTACGGTTGCGCGCATTTTAACGTGCGGTTACGGAAGACGCGTGGATTTTATTTACCGTGAGAAAAGTTTGTTATTAAAGCTTATAGAAAACATTTGATTTCCGATTTTCAAATTGAAATATTATGTTTTATCGAAATCGGCATAGTCTATAAATACATAAGCACTAAATTAATCGACGATTATTAAAACACCATTTAAAATAACATAACACGTGACTGCATTGAATTCTTCTCTCTCTCCCATATAAATTCATATGAAATTTAACGCCGCCCACAATCCCACATATATACATATAAACCCCTTTGCTCTCTCGAGTATATTACTTCTAATGATCTCAACACGGCAATTGTCGCTCGTTACCTCTTCAGCGTACACCTAACGACGGCGCAATAACAATAAACAAAAGGCCATCGTATACTGAAGTTTCGACACGTGTTACGAAGATCACATTGCAGCCTCTAACTTCACAATAGTCCCTAGGCACTCATAGTAGTAGTAGTAGTATCTACAAATGCGAAAGGCACTAAGAAGAAGAAGAAGAAGAAGACTAGAAACTCACTGCGATCAATTAGCGTTCGCGAGTTTGCCTCCCTCCTTATATACTAGGGAAAGAGATATACTTATGCACGATCCTTAAACGGCTCTACTCTCTCTCTCTCTCTTTCTCTTTCTTTCTCCCCCGACGTGGATTAAAAGAGATGGAAAGCCACTCGCACAATGGCTACGCGCGTGCGTCCGTCAGCGTGTCCTCTTAATTAACTCTATACGCGCGTTTTCTCTCCGTATGCGTGCGTATATCCGCTTTTCTCCACTCGTCTTTCGCTTCTCCACCTTCGCTTCTGAAGAAAGACGGACCAGTGCCTCCTTCTTCTATTGTCACCGTGAGATGACACTGTGTATATAGACGCGATTACACGCGCGAGTGATACACTTTGGGTATGAGAAAATTCCACAGAGAGAGAGTATACGACAAAGAAGTCGAACTTTTTTTTTCTTCTTTTTGAGCGCAGAGACGACGAATGATATTTGATACGCCTTGCGCTTTGTATGTAGCTGGTGTGTAACTGTTTCGAAGGAGTACCGTTAGTTTGGGGAAATTTGACTTTTTTTGACGTATGAATTGGAGTGTCAGGGAGGTTTGGAAGTGAGATGTTGTATAAGGGGGATGGTTCGGGTTTTTATATTGAGGTTTACGCTACACATAGAGTAATTCTGGTATCTCCGATACGTTAATTCTTTGATATACGTATACATGGACAAAAATCCTAGAGGAAATTTTAAAATTTATGTAGGAAAAATTACTATTTTCTATAGTACCGCTGGGACATTCTTGCAATATAGTAAATTTTATAATTTCAATTAGGAATTTTTACTGTTTTAGAAAGTAAACTAGAAATTCAGAATTTAAAAAAATATTTTTCGTGATCTACCTTACCGACTCTATTGGAAACATACACATTAAGCTAAATTAAATAAGAAATAATATATTTACTTTTGAAAAAAAATGAGAGAGGCCGGTGTGAGAATCGAACCTTAGCCCGCTGATTCGGAAGCCGCAGTCTTACCATTACGCCAACACGTCCTTGCACGCACGGTGTTTCGACTCGTCTTCATATGTTGCAGTTTACCCCGTCCTATAACAGTAATATTGCACTAAATATGTTATTGGCAATGTTTATTTCGGAAATGATGGACTGCATGAGTTTTTGTATAAAAAAGTAGTTTTAAAAACATATAATTTATAACATCCTTATCAGTTTTGAAGAGAAGAAAATGATAAATACATCTTTTGTCAGGTTATG
>JAWWEQ010000055.1:19103254-19186876 GCA_035583055.1 Torymus tubicola | reverse complement strand
CTATATATATGTACGTATATCCTTACTGGCAGCTATTAACCTTCAAATAATTTTATTCCCAACCCCACTATAATTAAGAATATTTTTATTAATCTACTATCGTAATGTTTCATAAACTTTAAGATATTTAATTATTGATAATTTTGTTATTCGTTGGCTCAAAAAATTGACCAACCGTTGCAGTTAAGCCATTTTGGTTGGGTTATTTTCTACCAGGGTTATGAAGCGGAGTATATGTCTTCGCCTCACAATTAATTTCAAAATCGAGAGATCGAGCAATAAAAGATCTCTTAGACAAATTATTCGAAAAACTTACATAGGGTTCGCTAATAGTCATATTTTTAAAATTAATTATTCGATCTTTTCCATTAATAATAATTTCGTTAAGCAAGATCCAATCTATTCCTAAAATTATATCATAATTTAATGAGGGGACAAACAATAAAATAATTTTAATTTTAACATTATTAATATTTAATTCCACCATGATTTGTTGCTTTATTCTGCATGATTTTTTCGCAAACGCCCCCGTTATCACAACATTCGATACCGGTAATATTTTAATTTCAGAGTCGTCTTTTATCTGTTTAAAAATATTTTCAGCGATACATGATACAGCACTTCCCGTATCGGTAAGACATTCACATTTTAAATTACCTATTTCTGACCAGATTCTAGGGCTACGAACTATTTGATCTCTCTCTTCATTACCATTGTCATTATCCCCCATTACATCGAACGTAAGGTCCTCAATATCTACGTAGCAACTCGAACTCTGACCTTTCTTATTCGAGTCACGATTTAATTTTCCGAAATTTCTTGAATAATATCTACGTTTTCGCGTGTATGTTCATGTACATCGACTTGTACATCAGTATTGTTTTCATTTTCGTTAATCTTTATATTTGCTAATTTATGATTATCGTCTTATACGATATACGTCTTATATTATAGTTATCATGTACATTAACCGATCGATTATAGTTTTTATTTTGTGGTTTGTTTTGATTTTGCATGTAATTAATCTTTTTGGTTTGATCATTTATTCTTTTATTCGTGTCCCTGAACTGATTTATGTCCGTAATTCCCTTTCTTAAACTAATATTTCCTGATTCATTTGGTATTCCACGGTTGTTATTATACCGAAACGTATTCTCATTTCGTATATTCTGTCTCTCTATACCATGACTATCACGGTTTCGCGTTTCTGAATTTTTAGTTACATACGATTCTCTCCCGCAAATTCGCGTTTCGTCAATTCTAATAAGTGCTCGAACAACTTGCTCTGTGTGCGTCTAATTTGTTGAAGCCAAAGCAATTTGAATATGACTTGGAAATTGGCTTGTAATTTCTTTATTACGCTTATTTCCGATAGAGGTGGATCAAATTTAGATGCTTCGCCTACGTGAGCATAAAAGTATTTTAAATAACTAGCCGAACTGTACCTATTCGCTTCCCAGAAATCCTTTGCCCTCTCCTGTTCTTCTTCAGACATAAATTCTTGTCTGAAACGGTCACAAAATTCGCGGAAACTCTCTGCATTACCGGCAACACGAGCTAAATTAAATAAGAAATAATATATTTATTTTTGAAAAACCGAGGGCCCGGTGTGGGACTCGACACCTCAGCCCGCTGATTCGGAAGCCGCAGTCTTACCACTGCGCCAACACATCCTTGCACATACGGTGTTTCGACTCGTCTACATATGTTACAGCTACCTCGTCCCATAGCAATAACATTGCACTAAATATATTATTGGCAATGTTTATTTCGGAAATGATGCACCGTATGAGCTTTTGTATAAAAAAATTAGTTGTAAAATCATATAATTTATAACATCCGTATCAGTTTTGAAGAGAAGAAAATGATAAATACATCTTTTGTCAGGTTATGTCGGCTTACTGTCACGTGACCCCATAAGAAATATTCCTATCGAAAATAGTAAAATTTAAAAACAAGTGAGGAAATCTTATTAAAAATGTAGGAAAGTTTATTAAAAAAGTAGGAAAGTTTATTTAAAAAGTATGAAATGTCGGGGTATTCCAAGTATGTCCCAGTGCTACTATAGGAAATAGTAATTTTTCCTATATAAATTATAAATTTTACTCTGGGATTTCTCTCGGTGTATACAAAAAAAAAAATTGGTGATCCCTGTGAAAATCTGTAACCTTTTATAACTATAACCCAACATTTCATCCACCGGCCTCTTAATTACCCTAATGAAATCATCCCAAACCCCCACCTACCCTCCTATAAAAAAAACCCAACCCTTACCTATATCGCTCTATCCTCTCCTATACCCAACTACCCGCACACCGATAGAGGGCGCTCGCGCTTGCACTTAATAACCGATAATTTATTAATACCGCGAGTATATAGTACTACAGCAGTCTCCCCGGCATATATATCCGCACAGAACGCGCCAGGCGAAACGCGCTCGGTGAGTAAATCAAAGCCGTCCCCGTTTTACGGCCTGCATTCATTACCAGGACGCTCGTGCAGGTTGCCCCGTCGCTCGTATATCCTCGCTCCTCGCGCAGGCGCATTAAACGCGCGCAAAACCCGAAAGAAGAAGAAGAAGAAGAAGAAGCATCGCTCGATCTTCTTCCTCGTTGCACTATACTCCCTCTGCATCCCCCTCTATGTGTGTGTGTGTATTTTTTTTCACGAACGCTTTATCTTACTCGGTATCCGCGCATTGTTAGTCGCTCGGTCGTTTACGGGACAACAACTGTTGCGTTTACGATATGAGAGAGAGAGAGAGAGTATATGCACGTGTACGCGCGAGAGGTCGAGGGGTGAGTCGCTTTGTGAATTACGAACGTTTTCGCAATGATGTGTGCGTATGTGTGTGTGTATAGAGGGAAGTATATCAGATGTCCATCGGCAGGATCGTAAAAGTGGTGGACGCGTCGCTACCGCGTTGAATAAATTTTTCAAATCTTTATATGCGCTTACGTACATGTCCGTGTATATATGTCTGGTGTATCATGTGTGGGTGAAATATTACGCATAAGAAGCAAGTGCACGAGGTAATGAGGCGCGTCGTCGGTAGCTACTTAAAGTGAAGCTCGATGTATCGGACGTTGTATCAGTTGTAAACACGTGCGCTAAAAGATATTTAGCAGGTAATTTTCGTACGATTCTAATGCTGAAGGAAAATAAAATATTCCATATAGCAATCTATATAAGGTAACGGTCAAAACAACCCATTAAACGTTATTTTTCATCCCAAAAAGAAAAAAACCTCGCTTAACTTCTCAGACTGGTCCGTATATATACATACATCCACCTTGCACTCATCGCTCACCTTCTCCTTTCAACAACAACCTCGACATATAACTTGCTACTTATATATATATATATATATATGTATGTACACAGCGATGCACTCGAAAAAGCGTGCACTACCGCACAAGCTCCGATAACCCAAATTCACTTCCGCCGTAATATAAACTTTATATATATATATACATGTAGGCTTTTACCTCTCTCTCTCTCTCTCTCCCTCCCTTCTACAGTCTACCGTGTAATATCGAGGAAGTACACGAGGCGTTCTGGCCGTGAGTATATGGGTGCACTTTATACCACGTTATATATACAAGTGCGCATCTCGCAAGCGCATGAAGAAGCCGACGCGGAGCTATATCGGGCGTTAAGATGAATGGGTGTCGGGCGCCAGGAGAGAAAGGTGCGCGCGCAGCAGCAGCAGCAGCAGCAACAGGTAGCTATATACCGGGGCAATCATTTTCGCTGGCGCGCGCGCGCGCGCGGATCGATTACGAGCATGCGCACTCGTTTTGATCCGCGAGAGATGTAAGTGGCGGCTGGCGTAAAAATGGAAGTGATATCGAGCGCGATGGATGATGTGTGTATGTATATATGTATGGGTGATTGCAGAGGTTAATGGCGGATGAGAGAGTGAACGGATTAATCGAGATGCAGTGTTGTGTAATTATGTAGATGGGGAGGTGGGGTTGTGATATTCGGAGTTGGATGGTAGTGGTAGTAGATGAATTTTTTTATTTTTTATGTATTCTTATAATGATATAGAATGAGAAAAAGTAATATTTATGTAATAATAATATTCTAATTGTTTATTGATTATAAAACATTAATATTCATTCAAATAGTTAATATTCGTTCGTAATAATTGCATAATTTGCAAAGGTAACTCATATCTGGGTTATTTATACATTAAAAAAATGAATTTTTAACTTGTAAATGTACTAACTGCGATGGCTCAAATTATTTAATATATAAATATCATTTTTAGATTCACAAATAAAAATTATTAAAGAGACTATAACCATTATGACATCAAGTACTATATGATATTATTAGTACGGACATAATCGTTTTAAAATAGAACATTTTTTATAGTAATATAAATCTTCTTTATTCAATATACATCCCGATGTTCTCACCAAGTCTCCTAAAAAAAAAAAAAAAATAAGTGCACCTACACTCCTCTACATTTACGAAGAAATACGAGCACACATTGAATGGCCCAAATCCATAACGACCATCTCTCATTCACCGATATTTCACAGAACCGAGACGCCGCTCGCGAGCAAACATAAAATTTTTCTCCACTAGAGCGATCTCCACAAATCGTTAACACTTCAAAAACATGTATACACATATAGATATACACACGCGTAGACCCGTCCCTTCTGGTACTATATCAACCTCTATCGCTCTCTTTTTCTCTCTATAAAGACGAAAAGCGCTGGTAATCTCTCGATAATCCCCTCGGCACAATTCACCTCCACTTCACTGGTACACACAACACACGCTTATATATATACGTATATATATACGCACACATACGTATGAGTACTCGAGGAAAAGCAGGTAAATGGGTGCCGGCAAGATAGCCAGGGACCACCGGGACCGCACGTGTGTAATACGACAGACTCGTAATTCATATCGAGAGAGAGAGAGAAGAAGGCGCCCACGCCCTTAAGGTAGTAGTAGTAGTAGCCATACGCGCGAGCGCGCGCGCGCGACAACGTCGCTTGGGACACCCAGAGCGAGGACACTCAATTAGGGGGATTCCCCCCTCGACGAAGAGAGGAGAGAGAGAGAGAGAGAGCAGGTTAAAAAGGTAGAGTCGAAGAAACGAAAGGGAGAGGAATAAAAAAAGAAGAAGAGGAGAGGAGAAGAGTAAAAGGAAGAGTGATAAACAGCGGGGGTTGATAATAAATTGTAAATGGAACGAAGAGAGTGTGTGCGTTATTGTTGCCCGAGTTATTTATCGGTTTATAATGGTGGTTGAGCTAGATTTCTTTTTTTACGGGTACGCACCTTCTGTGCGAGCGGTGCTCAGAGTAAGCGCGTGCTTTGTCCAGTGAACTGGGGACACTCGGTGCGATGTATATACCGAAGGTGTGTTGAAAGTGATTTCTTTTTTATTCGATTAACTGATTCTTAAGAATGAGTTCGAATACATCTTTTTACGGGTTGTATACTCTTACATTTTCTAGTAATAGAATGAAGGACATGTTTTTCAATGATATAATCGAGCTTTAACGATGGTTTTAGCTATCAATATACAAGAATCGGAATAATCAAAAACAACATACAGGAATACCATTTGCAAAATAAATTTGACTTTTGAATTCAACCGATGATTTACACATATATATATTCTTACCGCGTACACCCACTCATATACAGCTCACCGATCAGCTTATTAATGTTGATCCAATTCTCAACCACACTATATACTCCACCTCCGTCGCATCCTTAATCCACTTGCCTCTTACAATCGCGTCTCTCCTAACAATACCCGCAGCGTCTCCTCCTCTTCCTCTTCGTCGAAATCAATAACGATACGAGAGCGAATAAAAAAACTCAGACGAGTGCGCCGCGCTCTTTCGAACCCGCTCCCCAAAAAACAACGACAACGAAGCCAACGTCTCGTGTCGCACACCTTACGCTTTCCTCTTATCCCTTTTTTTTCTCTTCCTTCTCCTTCTTCTTCTTCTTCTTCTTCTTCTGTGGTGCAGGTAGGGCGCACCTGTGTGCATTTGCATAAGGCGAGGTGTGTGCTGCACCCACACGTGAATCTTTGCGCGTGGGCGACGACGAAGGAAGAGGTGGAGAACGAGAAGTAAAGAGTCTTTGTGAATGCATGTGTGTGTGTCTGTGTGATCGTTGGTTGTGATCGACCCTATGTAAGAGAGATCGTGTGTGTGTGTATGTGCGCGGTGCGGGTGTACGCGCAAGGCTAATTAAGTGTTTTCGCGATGGGTGGCAAGAGAAAGAGAGGAGAGAGAGACGCATATATGATGTGCTATGGTATATAAGAAGAGATTAGGAGCGGAAGTGTAAGGGTGAGGCTGGAATTGAGAGTAGTGAGTAGAGATCCGCTGCAAGTATTTATTTTATATACTGGAGACGCTTGATCGTATAGTGTTTAATTGGTTTCTCTTTTATAACTATTTTTTCAAAATATTAATTAGGACAATTTTTTCAATATTTATCTCTCATAAATTACACAAATCGGTCAGGGAAAATAAGCTGCTAATATAGAACTGTCAATTCGAACTTTTATATCAATAAATTAATATTTTAAATGCTTTTTATCAGAAGATTCATTACACGTATATATACGTATACCACTGTATTACAGCATTTCACACAGCCTAATTAGAGAAGGTGTATATATTTTAAGTACCATTTAATACGTACAATCTAGATTATCTCTAACGTCATCTGCGAACGCATTAAACGAAACTTACACTCCTTTTCCCCCTTCAACAGACAAAAAAAACACGAGTAAAAATCAGCAATAACCAACTATCTCGTGCACATATATACATATACACACAAGCGGCAATATTCCTACCATAAAATTGCTCCACTTCGAGCTAAGCAATTTGCATCTCGGGTGCTAGAGGTACTCACAGCACTGCCACGCGCAATTACACTACTTTTATATCTAATTAATGCACAGACACACATAATACTCATATACATGTGACTACCGTGGAATAGTCTATATTAACCTAAACGGCAGCGCAAAAACTTCTCTATATATGTGTACATATACCTATATATGTATACGTGTACGCGGCTCTCTTAGCTCTGCGATTTATGATTGCCGATCACGCGCCAATTATGATCCGACCGCTCGCGCGCGCGCGTTTGGCTTCTCGCGGTTGATTAATAACGTTCGTATATATTATGTGGAAGGAGAAGAAGAAGAAGAAGAAGAAGAAGAGAGAAAAAAAAACACGAAGCGACGGTGGTGTAATGTCGTTTGTAAGCTGTCGCGTGATCGTATAGCGATCGACGTTTTAGCGTGTTTATCTATGACAAATAGCTCTGGGATCGCGTTTGCGGAAGGGTTTTTAGCGGTCATTAATTTTTTTTTATCTTCTCTCCGCCGCTCCGTCGCGTGAGATCCTGATACATTTTATTGTAATTCGCGTTATTAACATAAAGGAACAGATTGCGACGGAATATATTATATATATATATATATATATATATATATATATATTATACCGCTTCTATTTAGAAACTGGTAAGTAGTCATCGCCTACTTTGTTTGAATAAATGAATAGAAAAAAAATTCATTACTATTCTAAATATTTAAAGGCGACCTGTTAAGATCTTTGTCTTGAAAAATTCTTTAATATTTTAATAATGAGTCGTCGATATTAAATAACCGATACTTATGTAATTAAAATTTCTACTTTTATATACCAATGCACAATAATTCACAAACCAAATATATAGATAAAGTTCAAGACACATGTACAACGGTACACCGAGCAATAATTAAATTACACCACGAGTCGCAAACCACATAACACGTACCACTTATCGAGAATCAATACGCCGTATTTGCCAACCGACCAAGGAATCTCACCAGATCACTTGTCCGCAAAATTCTCCGTACGCGCGATTTATCGATAGCGCATCGTATATAGCCGCCTCTAAAACGTTAGAGTCTCTTAAGATTCGATCGGTCAAGAACGCGCGCGCGTGAACCATACGCGATAACGGCACACAGTTCACGATATCTTCAACGTTTGCACGTTCGTATATATACATATAACACGAATTAACGTAGTGAAACAATTAGGCAGCGGCACAAGTGTGTGTAGTATATACCGGTTCCTTTTTTTTTTCTTCCTTATATACTCTCCTCCCGGCGTTTCTCGGGTTATCGGAGATCGACGACTGTCACTTGTCGATATACTAAAAGGTGATTTATTAATCGAGCGAGACAAGAGAGAGAGAGAGAGAGAGACACTGCAAAGTGGAAAGTTCTTGATGGAATGTTTCTTCAGCGGTATATATACCGATGGACGATGCTTTACGTAAGTAATGAGGACAAATGATTGGTATAATGATGTAACCGCGAGCTCTTTACCATCGTCCTTATTGTAAAATCTCAAATTTTCTTTGTTAATCTATATATATATAAATAACGCTTTCTTCGTTAACCG
The DNA here is from genome assembly GCA_035583055.1 of Torymus tubicola. Taxonomy (NCBI): domain Eukaryota; kingdom Metazoa; phylum Arthropoda; class Insecta; order Hymenoptera; family Torymidae; genus Torymus; species Torymus tubicola. The sequence continues at coordinate 19,178,408 of JAWWEQ010000055.1, read as the reverse complement.
CACGTAACAAAAGCTAAACAATTTTCATTTTCAATTACACACATATATCCTTCAATCACCCGCGCACACATACATCCGAAAAATAAAACATAAGAGAATATCCGGACAAATGTCGATTTATCACCTGCCATATATACCTCGCGCCATTCATAATTCGATTACACACTCCCAATTCCCGCCAGCTTCGATCGAGGCACATAAATTCGAACCGTAGCGTCGCGCTTGTCACTCTCTTCGCTTTATATATTATTGCGCCACTTCGTTCTTCCATCTCTCTCTCTCTCTCTCTCTCTCTCTCTCCCTTTGCCCGCCTTATAATCGCACAATTATTGCGAAAGCCCACGGCTAATGCGTCGTAAATAACCGAGCGAGTAATCGTGCCGGATGAGGGCCTGTCAGTCGTAAGAAAGCGAAAGAGAGAGAAAGAGTCCAGTTCGCAAAAGGGTTACGAGGGTCGCGGGGATAAATCACGCGGGCAAAGCGGCATTAGCGGGGGAGGAGGTGGAGGTGACAGAGTCGTCGGAAAAATTAGAGAGACTCGGCGAAAGGGGCTAAATCATCTGTTTGCGGCTGTACTCATATTTTCTCTGTAATACATACATACATACACAGACGAAAACGTCAATTTAAATTTCTACGATATAACCAATAGCCCATTACCCACCTCCCAACAATCCTCACCTTTCATTCTCCTATACCCAACCTATCACATCACCTTTCTCTCTCTCTCTCTCTCTCTCTCTCTCTCTTTCTCTCCCATCATTAAAATCCCATCGAATTTCCACGCGCGCACTCGCAACCACACACACAAGCCTCTTAATTATCCCTCCTCTCTACGCCTCCCTCGCCACGTTCAATTCGCCCGTTTGCCGCGCGCACGACGCTATCCATATAATTGAAAATTAATGTCCTCTCTCCTACCACCTAATGAAGACCAACCGCGTCTCTTTCTCTCTATATACACACACACACACACACACACATAGTACAACGACGCTCGCGGAATACGGAATCGTATAGCGATAAGTCGCGCAGCAATTACGGCGCGTCGTCGTCGTTGCTCCTTTATAAGGCGCTGGCGTGTGCGGCGCTCAGCATCGCGCGCGCACCGTTTGACGATCCGTTCCTTATAGCGGAGATGGAACACGTCACGCTCGTTTATCAGGCGCCGTTCGTTAGCTGTGTATAGTATACGGTTCGAGTGCGCGGGAGTGGTGTTGCCGGTTATTTTTTGTCTCGATGTGTAATGGACGGTGCAAAAATGAACGCGGATAATGGTTGGTAAGAAGGTGGTATATAGTGGTGGTTTTTTTTTCTCGTGATTATGGTAATGGAAAAGGGGGATGGAGTAAGAGGTTGATATACGTGAATAGTTAATGTTTTGAAAATTTTCTTTTCTATATATACACGTTCCTATTAGTTTTATATTTGTTTAAAACGGACTGTATAAACACTTTATTTCTTTTTAAACCCTCTGACATATAATTATCGAAGTTAAAACATAACAATTTTCTTATACATTTAAATCATTCCAGAACCCGTATATAACTTTCACTTTTTACCATCTCTCTGCACCACTGAAAAACATCATTCCACTCACGCAACCATACCATTTCACCTTCGCAACTCATCAACTCGTCTTTCTCTCTTACTATCCTCCACACAGCTATATATATATATACTCGCCTTATAAACATTTTTCGCCCCGACATCAAAGGCCTTGCGCCGATCAGGAAGCATCTCTCTCTCTCTCTCTCTCTCGGACATATCCAGCAACTACTCGACAAAAACCCCATCTCTCAATATACACACATACACACACACACATACACTTCACTTCGTTCCGCCGGCATGGGTTTTGAAAACGGTCCGAGTGCGCACGCGCGAATTCATTAATCAAGCTGTTGACGCGCGTGTTGGCTACTGCGCGCAGTGCATCGTTGACAGGTAGACTCTCTCTCTCTCTCTCTCTCTCTCTCTACGTACATATACATATACTCTGCTTGTAATTCAGTGCTCGTGTGCGTTAATCGCGAGTAAGAAGATGCGCGCGGTGAGAAATTGCACTTTAGGAAATCAGCGTGGAACGTGTATATATATAGTACTGTTAGAAAAGCGTGGGGTGGTTCTTTTTTTCTCTTTTTGAGTATGGCCGCAGGGCGTGTGTATGTATGCAATATGTATGTGTGTGGCGTAATAAAAGCTTTTCATCGCGTGCGGATGATTTGTGGCTGAGGATTTTTCTCGCGGTTTCGTGGAAAGGGTTCCCTGATCGATTATTTTGATGAAAGAGTCGAGAATTAATGCGAATCGTTGTTGAGAGGAATTTACGAGGTTCGGGGTAATTTTCCTTGTTGGTTCGTTTTCAGAAATATATAAATTCGGTTGAACACGCTATTATTGGTTTAATGTTACATTGCTTATTATTTTACGAGTATTAATACCATCTTCCTTTTCAACACTTGCACATTGAAAAAGCAAAAGCTTTTATACTTTTCAGGTCAGTATACATATAAACATCAGCCGTATAACTAAAATACTCACATCCACCACTGGAAAGTTTTCATTAAAAATACCACCACTGCACCATCACCACCATAAATTTCCCTACCCGAAGCCATAGTATAGAGAAAAGCCCCGCTATATCCTTCCACGCGCGCACGAGAAAACATCAGCTCCACTCCCACAGCTCGCGTCTCCCGTGCGCTCTCTCTCTCTCTCTCTGCATACGCAGAAACATCGCTGCGAACTCGCTTAATCGGTCTTTCTCTCTTTCTCATTCGCTGCTCTGAGGAACTGCACTACAGCCTCTCTCCGCATAATCTCGCACTGTAGCCTTATACTCACCTAAGCACTTCTCTCTCTCTCTCTTTCTCTCTTCCTCTCGCTCGCTCGCGCGCGCGTTATACTCACGAGAGCTCGGGCAACGTCCAGTTAATGCTATGCCTTCTCTCCGCTTCGGGGGCAGCAACTCTTTCTCTCCGCGCCCGAGAGATGCACTTGCACTCACGACCCGGGCAGGTAGAAAACGGCTCATTGCCGTAAATTATAGTGGGCCGGAGGGGGCAAACCGAGGCAAGCGCAACTGTTGCTATATGTATATATAGACACGCTCGGGAAATCGCCGCGATCGAGTTCGCGAAAACACGTGTATAGTATAGGGAGAGAGAGAGAGAGAGAGAGAGAGAAATTATACGTATCGCAGTCGAAGGAGGGAAAGGCGCGCAGCTCGGCAGGTGCATTATCGTGAGCTCACATAGGGGAGAGTGAGCGAGTTGTATGTATAGTGCCTCAAGGATGCGAAAAACGCAAAGATCGCGCTGCTTAGATTTTAAAATGCGCGCGCTTTTAGCGGGCGTGAACTAATTTCAAAGTCATTTCTCATGCCTCAGGAGTGAGAGAGAGGGAGAGAAAGATACGGTTTCTTTTTTTTTTCTTTTTTAATACGTTCAGGCGCGCGAACGCAACCATTTGCATATTAAATTATTGATCGGAGTTAGAACGCGGCATATAGAGAACGAGAGAGAGGAAGGGAAAATTATCTCCTGAGAACACGCCAACGCGCGCGCGCGCATATATGCGCCTTTTACACGGATCTTTTTCTCAATTAAAGGATATACCTACTATACGCCTTTCGGCGGTCGTATACAGCCACCTATAATGCATGAGCGACGGTATATATTCTCTCTCTCTCTCTCTCTCTTTTATTCGAGCGCGCACTTGTTCCGTCTTAATTTAATGCTTTCCTAAATCTCGCATTCTCGTTCACCGGAGGCTCTCTCTCTCTCTCTCTCTTGGTATATTATACGAGGGCGTGTAATTTAGGCGCAGCCGCGCGTGCGTAAGTGTGTATTTACACGAACGGGTCTCCCGGTTACGTCGAATTAATTAACTCCAGGGTACTGCTGCTGGCTCTCTGCGCGTCCACGTTGAATGCTAAGCAGACACGCGCGTGTGCGAGGAGCGAACGAAGTGTTGCCGAGGTGAGCGTGTGCAGAGTGTCGTTGGGAAGATGCGTTGGGTTGGACATATATATTGTATATGGTTACAGTCGTAGCTGGAAGTTATATCATGTGGTGCATGGATGGGAGAAATTTGATAAAATTAACAATTATTTATTATGGGGTAAGCTTTGTTTACGAGAATATTCAGGGTCTATATATTTGGAATCGTGTGGTTATCATCAACATTCTCGTATTGGAGCTGGTGCTTGATTATTCAATAGAAATACCGGATGGATCCAATAATTTTGGAAACGCTGAAACTTAATTTAAACGAGGTAAACTTGGATATATACAAATGTTTAATTAGTTCCAACATCCTTTAAAACAATATGGAACTAATTAGTGTATAGAAGGTCACGCTATCATGTTCTTTAAATTGATGATAAATTAAGTTAAAACGAACTGAACGGCAATGCCACGACGTATTTGAACATTTTTTGAAGTTTTTTTTTCCAAGTCGGGACTCTGACATTGGAAATAAAGTGCAACATACACTTCGGTAATAAATCTATCCGTGGAAAGAATCTTTAATTTTATTATCTTGTTACATAATGGACTGTTATTCTCTACTCAACTTTAACAATTTTGTTTGGCTTAAAAAAGTGCCGGACTATATGAAAAAATGTATTTAAATAGTGAGCTGTGCCGATGATGATCAGTTACTTTATTTTACTTAAAATAAAATACCCTATTTATTTAATTTTTAAGTAAAAAATGTTTAATTATTCACCTAAAAAATTTAGCTCTTCATTATACGTAATCGAAATCAGAACCACCACCGTTTTTTTTTCCTCGAACCTCAGCTAATCACTGTTCACGTATCAATCTAAAACCATTACCTCCTTTAGAATCTCTTTCAACGTCTTCCTCCATCTCCACCACACAAAAACTTTTTAATTAGATTGTATATCCAATAGACTCTTCCCCTCTTTTCTCTCGTTCTTCTCTCTCAATTTCTCCCCAAAAAAAAACGCGTCACGCGCATCAACCATTCTCCCTTTTCTCTTCTCGCTTTCTTTCCTGGCTTGCGCTCGCGAGATGATGAGGTGCTTGTTTGAATTTTGATGCCTAGCCGGCCGCGTGCTTCGCCGACACGCTGTTTCATTAGGCAATGAATGGACAGCAGCAGCAACAACAGCAGCAGCCAAGTGGATCCACGTACCAAATTGATTGCCTCGCTAATCAGACACGTCCCTGCCGCACACGTATATATCTGTGTGTGCGCACGTTTCTCACCTGACCATTGTTTTGTTTTTTTTTTTTCAATGGGATGTGTGCAGGTTTTTTTTTGGACAGGTTGCGGATGAAACGGCGGGTATACGGTGAGGTGAAGTGTTGGAGGTTGTATAGGCAAATTGTTTTTTGAGCGATTGTAGGTGTCCAGGTTTGGTACTCAGGGATATTAGTTTTTACGTAAGTAGAATGAAAGTCAATTTGCATTTAAATATCGTAATTATAATTCGATAAAAAAAACGTTTAGTTATATTTTCTTCGCTTAAAAAAGTTTTTAATGAATAAAGTATTTTGATTTAAAATATAAACTTTGTTGAAGGCAAATTTTGATAATTAACCAAACCACGTTGATAAATGAAATATTGCAACTGAAATTTTTCATCAAATTGAACGTCTATTACAAATTATGATATTCTGAAAAACTGACTACAATTTATATTGCGAATATTTTACAATTTTGGGAATAACTTCTAATACTTTTCATGACAACATGAATCCATCTCATAACCCCCTTCTCTCTCCCTCCTTTACCCGACACCAACACACACTCACTGCAACCTCACCCATACCAATCCTTGCCTCTCTTTCCTATAAAATCATAAATAATTCACGACTATCACTAATGGCCTTATAGCCTATAGCGCCGCGTAAGGTTATAGGTTATACGCTACCGCTCGCACCGCGAGAAAACCGGACCGCACGCACGTGACCTCACCTCCCGCGCGTAAGTGTGATTCGCTGTACCAGCCGCAGAAGTTTATGTATCGCGTCAATTGCGCGCGCACTACGGGAGAGGCATTAACGATTGCGTATATATACGTATATATTTGCTCTCGTCCCAAGGAGAGGATTATACCGTTAAATATCCTTATGGGGGATTTTTCGTTCGCCGCGATTATAGCACTTTAGAGTTCGTTTTTTTTCCCTTCTTCTTCTTCGTTCATCGCCAAGAGGATGCGCGCGCGTGCGTTGGACTGGGATTCACTTTATTATGCTAATTGTATGCTTCGCTCGCGAGGCGCGAGTTTAAGTGCGCGGCATTAGCGAGCTGAAAGGCGATGCGTAATGGCGTCTTAAAATTTGTATAGTTTCGTGATTTGCTTTTCTTTTATTTTTCTTTCAATATCAGAGAACCGTGATTTTAACGTATTTCGAGGTATATTATTAGGAGACCGATATAAATTATTTGTTTTAAGAAAAAAAAAACGTATATATACATTGGAAATTCGTAAAACCTTTTCACTTCATTACCGCATTTCGCTCTTATTCACCGTGCAGCTTTTACTCGCGTTTCCTACTACATAGAATTCCAGCAGCGGCAGCATTTTCCACCTTCTCAGTTCACAATTCTAGAAAGCGCATGCTACTACTGCTCCATGAGCTCTATACTCGCGAAGCAGTCCGCGCGCGAACCATTTCTCCGGCATTGTGGCGAATTCCGCGGCTGTTTATTATAAATTCAAATCGAAAAAGGCGAGGAATTTCTAATTTCGACGGGACTTTCCTCTCTCCGACCGCCGCATCAGCTGCGCTCGCATGTGGAATCCACTTAACCTAGGAATGCAAGCATCGTGTTTGCTCTATATGCTCTGTTCTCTCTCTCTCTCTCTCTCTCTTTTACTCGTTCGCTTCGAACTTCTTTTATGCGCGCGCGCGCAGAGTGTATTCCCCCTTCGCAGTGCGGGCGCGCAATATACTCGCCGTGGCCATTTTTGCGGAAAAACACAACAGTATGCCGAAATAGGACCGCTTGCGCGAGAGCTTATTCGAATTTTAAATACGCCAGTGTCGTTGCAAGTGTTCGGCTCTTTTCTGGTGGCTCTATCTACAATTGTAAGGATTTTGAAATCTTATTCAAAATTTTCCGTTTGTTAACAAAGGTTTCGCAATGCCAATCGAATTTTAAATGCCGATTGACTGTAAATAAACGTATATATAATTTATTATTTAAGAATGAATATTATAGCAATCAAAAGGACACAAAAAAGTACCAAACCATTCGATAACCACTCTTTCAGAAATTTTTACCACAAAAAAAAACCACGACTGTATATATATATACACATATACAGCAAATTTTTCCACACGCACAATCGTCGCATTCTACGCGAATATAACAGTACTCGCGCACCTTGCGCGTTCCGGGACCTCGTAATACGAATACACATCTCGTAATCCCCCCCCCCCCTTTTATATCGGTGCCGAATAAAAAAGCCACGGCGACACAATGTCGTGCTTGCGGGTGCGCGTGTATCATTGTATGTATATATAAACGCGCGTGGTTTCCGCGAATGGTTACTACACCTTGTGAACAATGGTCGCAGTGCGCGCGCCGCACCGCGCGACGAGTTTTACTGCGAAACGTCTGTATTCCAGAGCGATCGCGCGCGCAGAGGGGACTTTGCGCTCGGTGGTATGTGATTTCGCTCGCGACGATGCTGGTATATAGCGATGCTATATAGTATATAGTGAAATCTACGGTGTGGGTTGTGTATGTAGGATGAGTATGGTATTGTTATGGTGGTAGGTTTGCAGGTGAAAAAATGTAGGCTATGCTAATGTATATATATTGGAAACATGAGATTATATATTGGTACACTGAATGTTTAAAATCCACTAAAAACTTTTACATTTTCAGTTATACAAACTCACACATTGTATCTCTTTATATTCCCGAAAAGCAGGTTAATATCCGTCACCTTTCCCCTGGATAAAATCACAGCCACACAGACACACCATATATACCGTCACTTTTTCCCTTGCACTTCATATCACGCGCTTCTCTTTCCCCTTCTTCCACTCGCACCGATCGCCATCACATGACAGCACTTTCGCCGGCGCGGTATACAACGCCGACAAAAAAGCAACTCGCGTAATCGGCACATGTCAACAATAGACGACCGTAGCACGCAGGTATATATACACACAGGAATGCGTCCCCCGCGTACTTTCTCCCACGGGAATGAGAAATCGGATCGTCACGTCGCGTCGCCGCAGCAATGATACGGCCGATTGTACGCCAGGACATATCACACGTAGTGAAAGAGAAGGAGATAAAGAGAGAGGGAGAGAGAGAGAGAGAGAGAGAAAAAAGGAACTCAGAGAAGAGATGAATTTGTCAGATGGTGGACGACGGGAGTGGGTCAGTTTCAATTTTGTCCCGTGACACGATCAACCCGGCAGGTTGGATAACTTCATCGATATTATCGTATATATGTACCGCTTGCGGAATCTCTGGTATGGAGTGGTGTATGTATTGGGTAATTTTGCTGGACAAGGATCTACTCTGGGATGATGAATTTTAGGGTAGCAGATAATCGTAAGGATCCGAAGTATATACATGTAGCATACAACTAAAGTAAGGTGGATATAAGAAAGTGCTTGGTAATAATATACCTACTGTTACAACTGGTCTCTCCGTACAATGTGTAACACTACTTTTCAATCTCATTCTCGTATATGCTCATACATAGAGAGTTTACAATGAACATGCTTATCTCCGTCTAATTAAAAATTCAAATTAAAACGTTCCTTTCCACCCATACCATAGCCAACTATTAAGCTGTAAACAAATCAACGATAATCACTATAACAATCGTCATTTACCTCCTTCTTTTCTCAAAAGCGACAGGTCGCTCATTGACTGTAAAAGCATATACACACATATATATATATAGATAAACTATACACAACTCGCGTGGGCGTTAAAGAATAACCCAACGATACAGGTGCGCGCGTGCGGAGCCGCATAAGAAAAGCGCGCATACGGATAACATCGCTTAATCATACGTGACTTGCTTTGCTATATATATACAGCACTGACGTGCGCGCGCGCGCGCCAGCTAAACTCCACCCACATTTAGCTCGGCACACACACACGCGAGCGTATATATCGCCTTTGGATTATCTATTCGAAGAAAACAAATAAACAACGTCGCGCCGTGTGGCGTTTAATTCGATCGTATATAAGTAGTTGAAAAGTGTATGCAGCTATATATATATATATATATATACCTATATGGTTGACCTATACGCGAGCGTGCGCAAAGTGTAAGTAACGACGGCATCCAATTGCTACGACAGCGATCTCGACGCCCGGCTGATTCCGAGGGGATTTGCATTTGTAAATGGCCGATCGAAAGGGCGTTGAAATTTCGTCTGTACATGTACACACATATATATATATATTATATATATAGCTTTTGTAACGGTAAGCTAGTAGTAGTAGTAGTATTGAATATCTCCTTGTCGTTTAACGACCGCGTATATATACTTTTTCTCTCTTATTTATATACTTTTCTATATATATGTTTAAAATGGTATATATATGTTTCTTTACTATATACACTTTTCCATCAATTCGCTCTACCCGCATATATATATATGCTGCACTGCAGCTTATCAATGCAATCTGCAAACAACATATATATCCCATACCAACTCGTTAATCCCTTACTCATCCTTTCCACTATAACCAGCAGCGCATCCTCACGAGGCAAACGAGCAATTAGCGTCTCCTCTGCCGGAAAAAAGTCGCTGCTTCTCTCGCGCCTCAATGAGCCGCCGCGCTGTATATAGTCCCGTGGATGGGAATACTTGCGGTCTGCGCATTATGAAGGTTTAAATCAGCGGCGAAAGAGAAAGAGAAAGAGAGAGAGAGAGAGGGAGGCAGTGGTGTTCAATTACTTGGTCATAAACCTCGGACGAGTTGGCCTAGGCCCGTGCGGTATAGTCTCTCTCTCTCTCTTTGCGATATCTGTGAACTGAAGGAGTATATATATGGGGTCGTGATGGCGATTCAAACAATGGATTTTCAAACTATGATATGGTGTTAGCGTTGTTATGTTGATGGTTAGGTAGCTTACTTAGTTTTTTACGTGATTTTGTTTGAACAAGTTGTTCTTTGCTTTGATTAGAAGTACTGTTCACGTAGTTTTAGTGACTAATTTCATAAAATAATTAATTTAGCTATTAATCATCTTTGTGAATTTTCCGAATTGATTTATATCTCATATTTGATATTGTTGTTCAACAAAATACGATTCATTCGTTAAAACAGTGTAAACTGTCTGGTTAACTATAACATGACAACTTTTACGATACTTCTACACATACACACGTATACGTGACAACGATACGCTGAAATTTATATTCTCGCAACCAATATTGTTTCATCGAAGGTTTAACGATCGTTTTCTCTGAACTATTCGGAATATCTTCATACCGATGGTCGATTAAAAAGCGAAAGTCATCCCAACCTGCATGACAAGTGCACGTACCGGGCCTGATTTATCGCGGAGAGCAAAAATTTCGGGGCAATTCGATAAAGTATCAATGGGAACGCCGTTTGTGATTTATATGCCGCAGATGCATTACACTGTGCGCGTCAACAGCGTTTGTCTCATTGGCATATAGCTGAGCTTTCTTTTTTTCTTGATGTGATTGTAAACATTTAGGAATCGATGAGCAGTTGTTTACGCACACCTCATGGTTTATCATTGAGGTGTTAGGTTAAAAATCAAATCAGTGAATGAAATGCTCGGTAATTAATAATTAAATATCAGAAAACAATAAAAAAATAATTAATAGTACTGGTTAATCATCCTTTTCTCTTGACAATCCGCATTTTCACTTACCCCTAGACGCAATAACCTCCTTAATGCACGATCCTCTCACCAGTAGCACGCTACATCCGATACCTCTCCACACCCTCCCTTATCATCTTCCATATTTCTCAGATTCCCTATATACACACAGTTCGCGTCTACGAATCACCTCCTTTATCCGACTTCTCGCATAATCACTCCGCGCACTCTTACCTTCTCTCTCTCTCTCTTTCGTCCAGGGCGCCATTTACCATTTATCTCTCAACGCTGACCCGCGTCGCTCGGCCCAGGTGACATCGATAAATCAAGGCCTCCGCGAGGCTATCTAACCCCCCCATCAGCATTAATCACCCTAATGATCCCCCTCTTAACGTCCATTCGCCCGCCTCGACGGAGCCGTGCGGTATGCGCCGTGCGTAAGAGTTTATCCTCGCGACCTTGAGCGTACATACGCTCGCGTATGTGTGTATGTATAGTTGAGAGCGAGTTATCGGCTCGTTATCTCTTGCGTATAGAAGAGGGAGAAAGTCGCGGGTGTATAGTAATGTAACCGCGCGCGCGCTTGCTTGTATATATATATACATATATTCTAAGGATTCTTTTGGCTGGTAGGTCGCGTGTAGGTATGCAAGTTACAGGTTTGAAATATTGTTCAGGGGATGGTAAAACAAGAAGACGTGGAAATGAAGTTGCTCCCGTGTATATACTGTTGTAAATTGTTGGTAACAATTTGAGCTTTGAGTTTTTGATTTTTTAAAAACAATTTATACAATTACCTACAAAAATTTAACCACCACATCCATATACATCAAATCCTCCTAACCTACAATCCATCAAGTTTCATTCACCCCACTTGCCAAACGTTTTCACCTATCCCGTTATACCCCTTCAAGAAACCTCGTCTATACGTCGTTCACCCGGCATCACCTCGCTCACTTTGTTGACGTAAAAAATCCAAATCACAAACGAAGCGCGACCACCTCACCTCTATATACTGCAGTTACGTAACAAGCGCGCACGCTCGCGCGCGACGATCTCTCGACGCGATGACCGTGACAGGCAGACAGGCAGCAGCCTCCTTTTATCGCCTGAGGACCGGACACCAGTAACAGCAGCCAAGGTGTCCACGTTATACTCGCTTGCACTACCCGTTACACTGCCCCCCCCTCTCTCTCTCTTTCTCTATAGCACCGATAAGAGCTTACTATCTGCTCCCTCCCTCGTCTAATCTATACGCTTATATATATATACATATACGTAGCTTAGCTACACTATATGTATATATATATATATATATATATATATAGTACGGACAAGTCGACGAGCGCCAGCAATCTGTCTCGTGCGCGCGTGATAAATCAATCTCCTGTTTGCGAGCGCGCGCGCGCGTACGCCACGAGACACGATCGCCGCGTACTATATATATATACACGCGAACGCTAAGTGCGTCAGCGTAAGGTATGCAGAAGGAAGGGAGTATATATACGAGAAAAGGAGACTGATGGTGATGTATTCGCGCTTAGACCGCGATGATCTTTGACGCTGAGAGTGCTAAATACGGCGCCGCGTGTTGTTGTTGTTGTAGTTGTTGTGCTTTATCGTAGCGAGCGACCGCAAGGTGGATGATTTTTGTTTTTTTTTTTTTTTTTTTTTTTTGTAAAGAAGGATGTGTATAAGGTGATGCTGATTGTAGGGTTATTTTTAGACGGATGGGATAGCAGCATTCTTGACGTTTATGGGATCGAAATATATGCGTACATTATATTTGTCTATTTGTAATTGAAGGTTGAACACAGCTACTGGATATAAAACTACGTGCTCTTATTTTGTACCGCTTTCAATATCTATGCATAAAAGGTTAAATCAACAAAGAACATGGCATCTATTAATTTTACGACTGTAAGTGTATATACACGAAGGGCTTTATAAACTTTGTAAAAGCTATATACAGTCTTGCCACTATACAAAAACCTGTATTCAGTATTTTTATACGAATCAATTATATACTGCAGGTATTAACCACATGTCTGTACCTTAAATTACATTCGCATTGTCTACTTCCAGGAGCTGGCTATCGAACAAAACGAAAAAAAAATCCACTTGATCGCTCGTTGTCGCGCGCAGTTGACTCGGTCAATTCAATTTTCCTCCTGTTTTAACGATTTTTATAAGGAAAAGAATCAAGCGCAGATTTACGGCGGCAATAAACATCGTAAAATTTACGATCGCAATTCCAACGATAGTCATATATAAGACATCGGTATATATATACACAAGAGAGAAGGACAGTTACTTTGCATGCGCGCGCGCGCACTACGCGGTGCGAGTGTATATAGGCTGTGTATATTTTTAACGAGAGATTTTTGCCTGTATAAGAGAGAAGGAGCGCGCGCGATGACGATAAAAAGTGTCTCGGCTGCCAGTGTCTATATATACGAGATTCGACGCGACGTTTACGACGTCATATGACGCCGAGAGATTTTTTCGCCTGGCTATCTATCACTCGGTATTATCGTCAAATGGTGTATTGGGATCGCGTGCGTGCGTGCGTTGGGACGAGCGAGAAAACGGATACTCGGGATACGAGAGCACGCGCGGAAAAACAAAGTCGATGAGGGCGTATGTATGGGGGGTGATGGCGGTGCGCGCTTTTGAAGCTAATTTTTGTTAGGTATTTGAATGTAATCGAAGGTGTCTTGTGAAATTTTTTGAATTTAGGGGTATCGGTGATGGATTTCTAAGATTTCTCTCGTGCTGCGGTATTTGTTATACCTTACGAGAGTTTGTTATACTTATTCAATTCTCGCTCGACTTTTAGAAATTATTTTCTTGGCCATATTTATTTCACAAATGTTATCAAGAGCATTTTCACACCATCATACAGCTTTGTGCACCATTACAACCGCATAAACGGTTAATTTTTTACAATGCTCGTAACTTTCCCACTATCCACAATCTCATTTTCTCCACCACCGTTCACCATTACACAGACCCTATACAACACCAGATCTCAGCCGAAATTTGCGCAATATCTATACCGCGCGCGTGCCGGTAACTCTCTCACCGCGGCGCGACATTAGGAAATCGATTACCGTCAGCGCGAAAGCGCATGACTTTCGACTCCCCCTTCGACACTTTAATAGCATCGTCGTCGTCTCCACCATTGTCGCTCGTATACGGATCGTTCTCTACGATCGATAGTTCAACGATTTCGCGAAGAAACCACATATACATTCTTTCTCTTTCCCTTCTGGAATATAGAGATCTCGAGAGCGAGCGACGTTGATCGAACGCCGATCTCTTATTCCGCGTTATTGCGGAGACTCGCACGCTGATGAGGATTTATGGGGCGTAGGAAGTAAGAAGGAGGAGGAGGAGGCGAGATGATAAGTGGAAACAAATGCCCGGGATATAAGCAGCCCGTTATCCGTTCATCAGCGACATACACACATACATATATATATATACTGTATAGAGGTCGCCGATCTATCGATCAATCGAGTGTATAAGAGCGAACGAGTGAGAGCCAGCGGCGCGGTTTGTATATATATGAAGAAATCGCGGCGCCTCGAGGTTTGGGTTATATAGGGGGATATATATCGCGTAGTTGGATCATATATATATATAGGGAGGTATATTAGAGACCGTAATTATGTTGTAGGTGATGCTGACGGCGAGGAAAAAGTTTCAGGTGAAATAATAACACAAGAATTTTGCTTTTTTTTCGTTATCTCGCTTGTATATACGTATGGTTTTATGTGGGAATATGGAAAATTGCAACACTTTCGTATAGCACGTGTGCTTTTTATCGATTGTTAACTAGGTGTTTTCATTTTTTCTTTAGATTTACCTTTTTTTCGAAAATATTATAGCTATATGCGTTCTCGTGCGGTAAAAGACTACACGATGATATTGAATATGGAGCAAGGCCAGTATACGTTTATAATCAGACTGGTCACATCTAAAAGATATGCCAGAGATAATGTTTATATTCTTTATCAGAAGCAATGTACATACAAAGATTAATTTCAAAGCTTGCAAAAAAAGTAAAAAGAAAAACGAATTTTTCTACGTTCCAACGTTTATACGTAAAAGAAAGTACAAACGCCAATAGGCCGACGACAAATCAAACTCACTCTCCTTCCTCGCGAGAGCAGAAAAAAAAGCCACGAAGCAATATCGGCTCACCTGGTTGTCCGCACCTCTCTTTCTTCCAACACCCGATCCGTATGGACACGTGTGCGCGTGCGCATACCGCGGTCGCGATATATCCTCCTCCACCACACTTATATAGGTATATAGGAAGGAAGGAAAGTTCTCTCTCTCTTTCTTGCGCGTGGTGGTGTATCTCATGAATATGCAACGGACAAGTTGTCTGCTCGCGGCTACGACCGCCACCACCATCACCACCACCACGTGACGTACACCCTTGTTGATCATAAGTGGGTTTGTTTCGCTGATTGTTGTCGCGCGCGTATAGAGACACACACACACATACACACATGCGTGAGTATACGAGGCCCAGGGGGTCTGTTGAATATGCATCGAGTATAGAGAGAGAGGGAGCGAGTACGCATGCATACGCGTCGATATGGCGCTTATTGCTTCTATAATTTGCACCGGCAGTGATAAGCCACGCGCCGAAAGAGAAAGGAGAAGACCTATAGGGTTAGTTCGCAATTACACGCGTGCGTGCGTCGCTTTGCGTATAATGAAATAAGCTCGCGTGTATATATATATATATATATATGGCAACACGAGCATAGAGAAAGAAGAAGAAGAAGAAGTGCACTGTGTGTATAGGTTAAGAGGAAATAAGGCCTAATTAAGCTTCTTATATGCTAATTGAAAACCGCGCGACATTAATTTGCGAACGCTGGACCGTATATTTTTCGGGTAAAACGGTGGGAGTATAACATTCGTCGATACACGACGATTTAAGGGTAACGTATATTTATATGTGTTGCGGTAGTAAAACGATGCGAATTTATTATATGCGTGTGCGTGCACTGCAGCTACCGAATGTGATATTTTATTGCGTTCGGGGTGGTGAGAATTAGTGGGTAATTTTATTGTCGAACGAGGTACTGTTATGCGAAATGTGAAAAAAATACGATTAAAGTGCTTATAATTTGTGAAATATATTTAAATAAATGAAATTTTATTTTAAAAAATCGCAATTCGTACCTTAAATCGAATCTTTACTTTGATGATAACATTATCTTATAGAGTAGTAGTAATTTTAATACTTACGTATAATCTTTAAAAATTATTCAAGAAAAGAACCAACCCATTTGTCTTAATTCCAACATTTCATCGTCGGCGAAAGCCAGAGCGGCCCATCCATTACAACGAAACCCAAGCCCGCGCGTGCGCAACGTTGCGTGCGTCGTGCGTGTGCGTTCACGAAGGAAGTATATAATGCTCTCTCTCTCTCTCTTCCATCGACAGTTCGAGACCAGGCTATATACGCGCGGGCGAGCTAATTTGCGACTTTAGTATATATATATGTATACGTATTTGCCACACTATCTTTCTTTCTCTCTTCGCTTACGATTACACACAGCCGAGAGGCAATACGAGAGACGGACAGAAGGAGAGCGACTTGCGTTATATACACACGCCGCGCGAATAAACGTTATTTAAGTTATACGACTTTATTTCTTCTCCCTCGCCCTCGAGTGCATTCCACGCGCGCGAGTTGTTGCTTTTTTTGCGTTTCTTTCCATAAATAAGCCTCTTATACCTGTGAAGTACACTGAAGCTGGTCTTTTTTTCGTAAATGTATGTATATATGTGTGTGTGTATGCGGGATGACGAAAAAAAGAACGGTAGCGGTGGGTACGTAGGTAGCAAAAAGTTATTGGCCGCGATTTATTTGCAGGTGCATATATACGCAAACACACAAGCGGAGGTGGTAGTTTGTATAGAGATGGTTGTTACTCACGGTGCCCCCACGTGGCGCGTATATCGATATATGCTTTATCGAAGCTTCTTTATAATCGTCGCGTAAATTTTCACCCGCGAATAAGGAATTCATGCAAATTTCATTATCGTATATAATATGTGCTCGGATTCCATCGATGTGCAAATTCCATATTTTTTAATTCAAAGATTAAGAAAAAAAAGTAATATGCGTCAATAATAATTACCGTGGTACGCACAGATATGTAATAGGTATACCGTTGAGAGAAAGTCACAGCTTGCGTAAACCATATACATTGTTGTACCCACGATTCTTTGACAAGACTCGTACTAATAATTCCCTTATGACCATCGCGTTTCCGTAACTTCCACAACACAGAAAGCCTCATCAACTCTCCCCCGCGACTCAAACTCTCGTTGTTTCAGAGAATTTCCGTTATCACAAGCGATGCATCATAAGTACACCTGGCCACGGTATACCTAAAACCGGTTAATGAGCATTTCGCGCTGGCCGATATAATCCTGTTTGCGTAATCGTACACGCAGACAACGACGACTAGTTGTAGTAGTCCGATATATATCGGCGCTTGGCCGGCGTATATATATATATATATATATAGTAGCAACCGACATCACAGAGCAAAAAGATTCCTTCGGCGCGGGTTAATCGCCGCGCGGTATATACGCGCTTGATTTATATTATATGCCGCGCGTATATGTTTTTTTCGCGGTCTTATATATATATACGCGTCGATGCGATAATAGTTTCACTGCTGTATAGTATAGCAGCGGGTGGCGAGAGAGAATGTGGAAAAAGCAGGAGGAACAGTTTATGCGGCAGGTTGACTATACGCGTGTATAGGTATTATATAGGGTGGTGGATTTCTGGTTTGCGAAATTGACGGTATGATGCAAGGAAAAAGCGGTTGGGAAAGCGCCCGGGATTTATTGTTGATTAATTGACGATGTTTGGGTAGGTATAAGATGTTGGTATGGACATGGTTTTTACGTTGTAAGTGAGACTTGGTATATATATAGCACGTGTAATTAACAACAGCTTCTACAAACTTACCCTACACATGTAAACAAACGTATCCACGGATAAAATCATAAAAACGACATACAGCCCGATAGAACCGCGAATATACTTCTGATTTCCGCAAAAACATTAAGAATTCTATACGCTAAACTTCGTACTTTACTTACTCCAGTGCCATATAACCGATACGAAATTAAACGCGTGTGTGTATTATATACATATACAAACGACTCGCTTCCCCAAACGGTTCGATACGCGCGATTTAACGCGCGGACTGCATCTTCTCGGTAGGCTCTAACGAAGCCGCGATGCTAATTGGTGTGCGAGAGTATGGAATTTCCAGCTTTTAAAATTCAACTTTACGACTGGAAAATTGCGTCGTCCTTATAATACCACCCCCCCCTGGATGTAATAAAGTGCCCGCGTAATACCGGGCTCACATTCGCGCGGTGGGCTAATTAGTCCGCCCTTGAAGAGAGCGCAAGCGAGAAAAACGCGCGTAAAAGAGTCGAGATTCGCGTCACGCGCAAGTGTGCGTGTGTGTGTGTAGGTACAGTGAATACAGCTGCTGGTCACGCTGAGCTCATGTGGTTTCTGCTTAGTATTAACGGTTTATTGCGTTGCCAAGTATATGGGGTGGTCTGCTTTTTTCTTCCGCGTTTCTTACTTGGTTATTTAACTTGAAAGTTTAACAAGTATATATAATATTTTTAATTACTCGTGCTATTCTATGCTTCGTTGTACGATATTATAAATGACATTCACTATATAATTGTCAACCTTATACATAAAATTTGCATGATTATATTATTGTACCTTCGACCTTTTCCTGATTCCTGCTAAACCTATCCGTACACATCCCTCACTCATCTTCCAAAACAAACCACCAGGCGACACACAACCCCAACTTCTTCATCGTTCTTTCTCTCAAAGAAATCAACTGCACATTTCGTGCGCTGCACCGGCCGCTCGATCGCGTTCGGGATATATCCGTGACTAATCTCGCAGCGAGGTTGCAGCCATGGTATCGTGAGCTTGTTGAATTATTGCCCTGTTATCTCGCGGGCCGTGGGAGGGTGGGTAGCAGTACCGCCGCGAGACAGAGAGAGAGAGAGAGAGAGAGATCCAGTTTCATGAAAGGCACCGACGGCGCGCACGCGCGCGAGTCCTGGATTGTCTTCTTCTTCGTCGTCGTCGTCGTCGTCGTTTGGTTCTAAGCGAGTGGTTTTTAGCGGTACTATGTATGTAATTGAAAATATAGGGATGTTGATGTTAAAGTTGGATTAGAATTTAATCGTACATTATAGGGGAGACTGGGGTAAAACGGTATACTTTTTAGAAATTGTTTATTAAGAGATAGATAATAAAATAATAACAATATTCAATATTAGAATTGTGTTTAGTTTACTTTTATGTCACTGAAAATCAATTTGGTTAGTTAAAAGAATATAAAAAATGTTATTACAAAGAGAACGAGAGTATCCGATTTTTCCCAATCAAAAAATTGTCGGGGTAAAATCGGATAATCTTTATTCTTTAGCAAATTAATTTATTTTTTGCGTTTTTACTCCATCTATCTACTGAAATTGATATGCGGGTCAGTATTGAAGTAGCAAGCCTTTTTCAAATCTTTTTTTTATCCAAATTATCTGATTTTGGAAAGAAATCAATTTTCTTTTGATTAGCATTGCAAAAAGATTTTTAATATATTAACGCATTGTTATACCAAAAAATAAATAAGTTTTATATGAATGGTGCATAAAAATTGCATTGAATGTATATTGTTGTTCAATTTTAGTGTTATATTAAAAATAATATATCCGATTTTATTTCAACCTTCAGTATTCGATTTTACCCCAAATTTTGAAAAAAAATAATTACTCATTTTTTACAATCACAATTTAAAGTGTATACCAAATTTATACTTATATCTCTTGGTTACGATGTAAACAATAAGGTTATATATTTGCGAAAAGAATATGTTGCTTGCAAAAAGATTATGCGCACAATGATTGTTGCGGGGAACATAATCTTGAAAGCTAAGAAATCTTTGATCTCTTCTCAAGTCACCATGAGGCTATTCTTAACATGCCGATCACATAAAAAAACTGGTAATAGGAATGTTCTTAATGGGATACTATGTGTTTTATGTTGATGGCGCTAGTGGTAACCGAGAAATTGAGATTTCCGGTTTTATCTCAGTATGCGGTTTTACCCCAATCTCCCCAATATGTGTAATTTTATAAGAAAAAGTGGCCCTTGAATAGGTGTACTAAAAATTATGGCAAAATTATTTGGGGGCACATTTTTTAATGAATTTTTTTTCGCGCTTTATGTCACGTAATAGACGAAAAAACTTTAAACCCGGGAAAATGGTGTTGAGTCATTGTTTTAATAACCAATCAATTTCCTGACGTAAGTTTAATATGGAAAAAGTAAATGAATAGTAGTAAACAATGATTAACCAATATGAAGCTCCTGTAAAAGTGCCAGCCAATTTTCTTTAATAATTAAAGTAGAAGAAAAAAGTTTTAGTTTCAGCTAAAACTAGTTAAATTTTATCGACTATTCATAAACGATTTAGAATTTAAATCCAATCCACCGCAACGACAATATTTCTTTAAAAAAAAAAAAATCAAACAATTAACATCATAAATCCCTGCATCAACCGTTCTTCGCTCCTTATACGACCTAACTTACTTCCCTCTCCCTCTCTCTCTCTCTCCCCCACTTCAAACCAAAACGACGCATCGCAACGCGTCCAGTGCAGAATCGTAGAAGGCAATGCAGATAGACGTGCGCTCACCCACGCGACGAGCTCGTATATACACACATACACATACGTATGCGTCTAGTTCTAATCTGTCGGGGCCATTTGTCAGCGTGCGGTTATGATGCCGCGGATATGAGCAAGAAAATAAGTTCTCCTCCCCCCCCCCCTCCCTTATGTCACCGCGACATGTCGAGACCACCCCGACGACACAGCGAGGGATAGATAGGTGTATATAGAGAAAGAGAGAGAGAGAGAGAGAGATGATTGCATTTCGTTGTTTATCGGCGGCCTTGCGGTATACGCCGAGTAGTGTTGTTGGTTATGATCATTGCCGCGAGAGAAGAAGGGGAGTGGAAATTGATTGTCGGTGAGGTTATTAGAGGAGGGTATTTATGTTAATAGAGCGATAGCGCTGATTAAAGTGAGTTTATCAAGTGGCGGGTTGAGCGCAGTTAGTGAATATTTCTTCGAGTTTGAAATAAGTACTATGACTATGATGGTGTAATATTTTCGAGTATTATGACAGGATGTTGTATCGAGTCAATTAAAATCGAGGAATATCGGTATAATAATTCAAATAACTAACGTAGTAAATGCATGGAATTCTGTAAAGTATATAAATGATCCTGTTTCCTCGAACTATTGATATTCAGTAGTTCAATTAAAAACGCAAGGTTTTATAAATATTAAGTTACTATATTTATTTCAACAGGATCTCCACAGTTTAAAAAATCTATATAGGTAACACCTTAAAAACGAAGGCAACGCTGTTCCTTACAACCTCCATCAACACCAACTCACCACTCGCTACGTCCACCGAGCCATGACGAATAAAAGCAGGACACGAAGAAAAAGAATCGTCCCGACATACGTATATATATATACACTAAACGATACTTGTACACTTTAACGCGTCGTCGAGTCCAGGGCGCGCGTGACCCTATAGCGACACTTATCGCGGCTCGCTGAATATGCAGCGAAGCGGTAGCGACGGCGGACATCCTCTCTTACTTCGCATTTATATATATATGTATATAGGTGTGCCGTCGCGTCGTGGCTAGTTAGAGAGGTGCAGTTCTCTCTCTCTCTTTCTTGAGCGCGCACCTTCCGCTTTGTGCGCCGCCGGCGACGATCTTAGTTTAGAACTGAGAGAGAGAGAGGTCGGTTTTCAGGTTGACCTTTCACGCTGGTGGCTGTGTCTTGGGTGCGAGTAGGTGAAAATGGCTGCGTTCTGAGCTTTGGACTCAATTTATAAAGGTTTATGAGGTGCTTGGGAAGTATAGAGTGAATTATATCGTGGTTCGCGTGGACTGGGTTATTGAATTGTTTTTTCTTTTTTTTAGATTTTAGTTGTTGAAGTCAAGAACGGTTGTACGTTAGATTGACGTTAAATTTAAATGATAATAGACCAGGTTAAAAATATCTAAGAATTGAATAAAATAGACTTATTATGTACATTATTACTATTATTATTCATAGTTTATATTAACTTATTGCTTTGTCGCCTATATCAATATTTTTAAGAGTCGAGTTCTCCTAATCAGTATATTACACTCTCAAAAAGATGATAAGGAGTTACATTCAAGCATTTAATTATGGATAATTTGATTGGTCAGTATTTTTTCAATGTTTTGATTTATAATATGTATTTAAAAATAATAGTATAGTAATAAATAATAAATAATTGTCTCAAGTAAGAATCATACGCAGAAATTTTTTATTTGTATAAGGAAAAAAATAATTCCAATGTAAAAATGTAAAGCGTCAGTATGATCTTGAAAATTCCGGATTCTTCCGCGGTCGTTGCGAGTCGAACGTTCTTCGCAGAAAACAACGGTGGGCCTTAACACCTTGCGCATAACGACGCGCTTATCGATGATTAGCTGCGTGCGTTCTCTTCGTTGCTCCGAATTTTGCACTGGAGTATTTGTTTTGGTATAGACGCTGGGACGCGGTTATACATATAGATGAATTCAGTGGTCGATGATAGCGCAGAGGTTAGCGGAAAAAATAAGGATGAACGCGTTCTACGAACATTTGGTTCCCACATGCCTTGCGATCAACTCGCGCTTCGCGATTGTATACGGTGTACTCTCTGTATTTTTGTTTATCCTCTTTGCTCTCGTGTAATAGAAAAATATACCTTTTATGCCCAACAACCTGTTATTGAATATTCAACCTATAATCAACCTATAAACAACAAAAATCCAGTGCTACCAAAACTCGCCGAAATCCACAATTCCATTTCCGCAGTTCGTCAAATTCACCCACCAATCCCAATATATCTGCAGACACACACACACATACGCGCACATACACTACATCGCTTCTTTGGCGGCGCTTACAAAAGGTTAATCGCCGAGAAGCCACACGCCCAGTATATATATATATATATATATATATACTTACACTTACCTTATACTCACGCGCCCCAGGCGCAACGTCCCGTGACAGCCTCGCGCGCTCGCTCGCTCGCGATTGTCTTCCCCATTAAAAGACGACGGCGACGGCGGCGCGCACGCCCGTGTGGATATCCTCGACTGGCCCCGTTTCCTGAGCGAGCGCGCGCGATCATCGCTCGGCCCGATTTATAATTCGTGACTGTACGGGACGCTCGCGAGACCGTGAAAGTGTATATATATAGATATGTTTATATATAGAGGGAGTCGCAAGGATAGGATTTGTTAGGATGTGTCCGCGGGAGAGCGAGGATTTACGTGGTGGTATGACGAGAGCTTTTGTGTACGGATGGCCGAGTGGCTTATGAGCGGATAATTGCCGGTGATTTGTGCCTTTTGTGATGGAGATCATAGCGTGGTTGGATATGTGTGTGTGTTTAAGAGGTTGGTTATGCGTTTTAATGGCTCTGTTTGTTTATTGTTTTGTAATAAGACATGTGTATGTGTGTGAAGGAGTTGGATAATTATGAACGTAATGATCATACTTTTAGGTTTTATAGAAATTGGAAATCATCTCATGTACTTAATTGTATCTATTTCGAATTTCAATAATATCGTTAAGCAAGCAGTGCTATTATATTTTATATTTTATTCTTTTAATTATGTTCTATGGTCCTTGTAAGGACTTTACCCGTAAATTAATCTAAAATAAAAATAAAAAACTTTCTCTTTATATTTTTCAGGTCTGACAGTTTTTCTTACATATCAAACTGGTTTTGTGCTAACACAATTGTTAACCTGGACCAATTAAAGCAGTTAAATAAACTTGCCATGACGGTTCGATAAAAATTATAAAGATATCCCTGAAATTTTTATGGTAATTTTGTTTGTAATCAATTTAATTATTCTAGACACCACCAAGCTACCACGGTACTTTTCACGTTAAAATTCTCTCCGACCAATTCATACAGTAATATATGAAATAACAGTTTCTCCTTCAACGAATTGTATTTTTCAAATATCTTCATCAAGTTTTACGAAAACTTATTTTCTCATACTTCCCACTGCCTCTATATTAAAAAAAAACAAGTATTTCAACGTACCCAAAATGTAAAATTGAATCCACCCCACTTGAATTTTAAATTTACATAACAACGAAAAAACAATGCCTCGCACACATTTTGAACCATTTATTTTTACCTCCGCAACCATAACTCATCCGCACCGGTCATGCCACAGATATCGCACCACACAGAACCAACATTCAGCCATGGTGGTGGGCTGCATACCTCGTCGTGTATATCCGATGGAATATTTAATTCCGCAAGCGCTCTCTCTCTCTATATATGTATACGTGTCGCGTCAATAGCCATCGCGCCTTCGGGGAAACGTCGTGAGCGCTCCTGGTATGCACACGCTCACTCCTTGCGAGATGCACAAAAAATACACTGGTGAAGTGTGTGTAGAACAAATACGAGGTGTTGTTATAATGTTGATGCTGTCGAGTTGGAAATAGTAGTTACTGTTGGGTATATAAGAACGCGATTATTTTTTTATTTTTCAAGAAATCGTCTGAATATCGTACATATATGTATGAACGACGATATATTCTGTATATGTTAATCCATACCACTACCATTAATTACCTCGAACCTTACTTTCCATTTCCTTTTCACACAGGTAATAGAATAATACCCATTCAAAATCCTAATCACATTAATTTACCCCACACTTTTATCCTCGCCTTCACCATCAACAGCAAAAATCCTAAATAATCGAATCCCACATCCTGCAATTTTCCGCTCACTTTGAACATTTTTCCTTCTCTCTCTCAAATCCGCCTTCGCCAACACGTAATTTACACGCGTTTCGATTACCTCGCGATCTCCCTTCTTCTTCTCCCTATATACCTCTCTCTCTCTCTCTCTCTCAAAAACTCTCTTAAACAGGTATATAGTTTTCGCGCGTGCACGCGAGAATGCACGCCTTACGCGTGCGCGCATCGTTGCAAATTATCCTCTCCGTTTTTCATCCTGACTCTATGGGAACGGTGTCGCGCAACCGCGTATAAGTGTATACGTTGTACAGGGAGGCTTATGACTAATTGGTTATTTTCTTTTTTTGTTTGTTTGTTTGTTTGCAGGGATAAAAATCAAATAATGGTTTTGTAATTTGACACAGTGACAGCTTTTTTGCAACATAAACCGAGTTTGTTGCCCAGCAGGATCCGACTATTGCGACAAAAGATATTTGAGATTTTTTTTTAAATTAAGAATCTAGTCATATACATGCGCGTTGCGCGCAGTCAATTTTCATATACAATATAATTAATTATCATTAAATATTTTCGACTTTATATAAATGCATTTTTTGTGTAAATTTCTCTTTCAGAAAGCATATGTGTATTTCACACTAAACAACAGATTGTAGTGAATTCTATTTTTAGGGGGTATATAGGAACAGTAGATAAGCTAGGACAATTCTGGACCCCCCCCCTATCACTCGCCCCAGCTGCACAACTGTGTAGGTGAGAAGGACCTGTCGGTAGTGCAGGTTGAGGACGTTACCATAGGAGTCTTCGATGACGTAACGTACACGTAACGTTTTTGACACACCTGTGCAAGTGAAATGTTATGTCATCGAAGACTCCGTTGGTAACGTCGTTAACCTGCACTACCGACAGGTCGTTCTCACCTGCACAGGTGTGCACCTGGGGCGAGTAGTGGGAGGGTCCAGAACTGTCCTAGCTTATCTAATAGGAACTAACCCAAAACAGTATTTATTTTGTAATTATATTATTAGTACAAAATTTTAATTAATTAAAGTATTAAATAATTCAATAGTTATTTTATTAATCTATTTAAACGCCCCTATAAATTATTTTATTAATTTACATCAGAATATTCATTTTCTATCAAATAACCTTTTATTGGCTTTTGACATTACAACATCAATATTTTCTTGCACTCGCTTATCGAATTCTTCTACTTTGTAATATATCCCTTTGAAATCATCATCAGTTGTAAAGTTATCACATAAAACACCTTCTAACGGAATCTAGAATATAATTAATATTCATACCAATCTTAAATAGCTGTTAAACGTTTTCTAATATTCTTATTTTGTTTCGGAAAACTTACCAAGCATCGATCTTTTAATAAATCTCCAAATTGGTTGCAATAATTTGAGGCATCTTCGCAAGACTTTAAATTTTTCTAATTAAAAATAAAATGATTATTATGTTATACATAAAAACGTTACGAATATATATAATAATCACCGTTTTAATAGCCGAAAATACATAATATTTCAATTCCTCAATCGCTTTTTCCTAAAAAATATTATAATAAATTAAATGCAATTATAGTACAAGTGTAAATAATTACTAACAATAAATAATAGTTTACATAATGAACTTCGATATATATTTGTATTTTTGTGCAACTACTAATTTGCACAAAATTACGTTTTTAATGAATAACTATAACGGGTGACTATAGGTAGTTATCAATGCTATCAATACTTTTAAATTATAAAGAAGTTAATCATGAGTATCAATAATTTATAAATAGTATTAATAAGCTTAATTATCGGTATACATTAAGCTTGATAATTTATTATCAAGGTTAATGTATACCGAACATTATTAAAGTTGTTAACAAAAATTAATTTTATATAATGTAGCAAAACTTACTTTATTGAGTTCTGCAGTATGATTGTATGGCTGAAGTATATTAACAATTGCCAAAGTCGTCAGTGGTAAAGCTGGACTCATACTTCTTTTAAATATTAATTTTCCAACAACAGTATGTACTCAAATAAATCTATTCACTGTCTTGTAGGTAGAAAGCTAGTTTATATAGATACCACGTGTAGTATGTTTTTATGATTTTACTAGTCACCTATTACAATAAAAAGTTCCCATAACGTGTCTTATCTAACACGTCGACACAACACATAATACAATAAATGTTCATTTTATCATTACATTTTATATAAGGACAAAGGCAGAATGAAGTTTCTGTAAAAATATACATGTATTTTTTGTGCACGTAAGTATATAATAATATAACTAAAATACTACTCAAATAAATTTTACTAATCAAAAATGCAATACTTTTAAATGAAAATATTTGTTATGTAAACTTTCTATATTTCGAAAATTAATTGACCGATATTGGTCGAACAAAACTTATTCTTTTCGTCTTGTAAAAAAAACTCGGCATCCCGACTTGTTTAAGTTTTGATTTATTTTCTTTTGTTTTACAACGAAAAAACGATTTTCAATTTTTCTTTTGTTTATAAACGAAATAGTGTGTAGTTTCCTATGACGAATAGAAAGATTACTTAATAAAATTATGCAAACAATTATGCTAACTCTATTTAACGCAATTATTTCATACAAAAAAAATCTTTTTTTTTCATAAGAAAAGTGAGACAATTTGAAAACAAGATTATAAAATTTTATAACATTAATTTCATGATGTAATGTGATTTTTTGTCAGTTATACAAAAAGATCTATATAAAGTAAATCCTTAAGCAAACATTTTGTTATGTTAAATCAATATTTGTCATTCAGATTTAGTAAAATGCATAAATAAATTAGTTTGAAGAATTTTAATGGATTTAGTAAAAATGCAATTGTCGAAAAGCAGATACAATTGTATATTACATAAAATCTGGTAGAAACAAAAAAAATATAGACCAACGTAAAGAATCATTTTTTGTTTAATATAATTAAGTAACAGAATTAAGCACAGGATCATGTCAGACATCATAAAATACCAGAAACCACAAAAAAAATACAAATATTACTGAACAACACGACACACACACTGTATACAGGCACCTCCTTCCTTCCCCTCTTACCACCCTATAGGTATACCTCTCTCTCTCTCTCAAAAACTCTCTTAAACAGGTATATATTTTTCGCGCGCGCACGCGATAATGCACGCCTTACGCGCATCGTTGCAAATTATCCTCTCCGTTTTTCATCCTGTCCGCTTAAATACGCTTGAAAGCCGCGGCGCATGTGCAACATTATCCGGAAATAGGGAGGACGCGACGACGCGCGCCTGCAGTGTCGGGACTTTTGAGGTAAGACGACCTGTACACGCTCATCGCAACCTGCATCTCTACCACCACCACCACCACCAACGCCTACGCGCGAACTTATATATACGATGACGACGACGACGACGACAAAGGAGAGAAGCGCGCGTTTCCACTTTTCGCTGCGTAGTACACCCACGCGTATGTCTGTCTCTCTGTAGTGCAGGTGGCGCATTGTCGCTTTCCCGGATCTCTCTCTAGTCTCTTTGGCGATCGAATAAATCGATTAATCGTAGTGGAATATATATATATATACACGTCGGGGTACCGGCCAGACGGAATCGTTAGTATAGAGCTACCGTTTCTCTCTCTCTCTCTCTCTCTCGATAGATCGAAGTGTATATAGGAGCGACCCACACACGCGCTGGCGTGCGCAGCGCGCGGTTACTATATACTCGCCCCATAAATCGAGGACGGGACGACTTCCTGTACGCGCTATCTCAATCGCAAGAGAGATGCGCGCACGCGCTCTCTCGTGTTTATGTGTATTGAGTTAGCGCGGAGTTATACGGAGGCGGCTTTTTCATCTTTTAATAGAATTAGCTGCCGGCGCGTGGTATGTATATATCTCGCGACTTTTACGATTTATTGCGAGAGAAGGATTTAGATTAGCTTTGTATGAGAACGTCTTATGAAATAGATTAGCTGGTGGTTCAATTGATTTTAGCACGGGATATATGTATAGAGATGGGTGACAGTAAGTAGGATAAGTTTCGTAGTATCTTTCGTAAACTTGTTTTCGATCGAATGTTTATATCTGTAAAGAAATTTTGATATTATTAATATTAATTGGAAATTCTAAACTAATTTAATTACTTTAATGAATGAAATGTTCATAGTACTTACTCCAATTTTATTAAAACCTTCTGTCCACCTTCAATCCTGCAAGCGTTTTCTCCTACAAAATCTACCTACAAAGCTATATACCTTATTAACCTCACACATCCCCGTCATCAACAATCACACCTATCGCACATCTCGACCAGTACTTCCCTCCTCATACACACACACACACACGTCCAGCAGCTAAACAACCATTCAATCAGCACCTCCCTCTAAACAATTCCAATCCACCTCCACCTCACGCCAGAAGCTTAATGCATATAACCACAACTCGCGATGATATCTACTGTCGGGGTGGGGACGGTCCGTTCTATATGGGCGCGGTCGGAGCCGTTCCTCCTCAAGGTTACACAGCAGCGGCGGCGGCAGATCTACGCCTGGGGTAATCCGAGTTGAACGCGCGTCGTCGTTAACCGGATCCGTTGTAAATTCGCACAGGTGCCATCCGAGTGAGGGAGAGATAAGCCTGAGGGGGTGGAATGAGAGAGAGAGAGAGAGAAGAGTATTAATTGCTGGTCTTATCTAACGCGCACGCCAAGCCGATAAATATGATCTGCGATCTGAGCGCAGCGAGATATGTATAAGTATGAGGAGTGCGCTTGCATATATATATATGTGCCTGTGTTGAGAAGACTGTGATTATGGGTGTAATGTGGGCAAGGCTTTTTGAAAGTGCCATTGGCTATAATGGTTTTTTTTTGTATTGTTTATTATAACGCGTTGTTAAGTGTAAAAATTTAGTATGTAAAAGGAGTACAAGTATTTCTATTTAATGGTATTAACGTCATTTGAAAACAAAAATCTCTGATAAATAATATTAAAATTTTTAAATTCAAATTTATTCACAATTCCCATAATCCTGCCTGCATATATACTTTGATCAACAGACCGACAACCTGCTACACTGTAACATCAGGAACAATCACACTACCACGAACGGAACTCCGTGGAAACCTTGCAACAAGTATAACCACGCTCACTCGCGACCGCAATTTTTCTCGCACCATCTCCACGAAGCAAGACCTAGACCTTCAGCTCTTGCTCCCCTCGTGTCCTAACCACGAAGAGACGCCATCACCATCATCATCGCGGCACGAACGTGACGACGACTCGTTCTGGAAATGTACGACGCAAGCCTTTGGGACATTATGTGTTTTCGTCGGCCACGTAATCTCTCTGGTGCATCGAGCGCGCGAAGGCCACGATTCTCGCGCTTATATATATATAGCGCTCACGTACGTCGCGTTTTCGCTGCTGGACGCGCGCGCGAGCGAATATATGGGAACGGTGTCGCGCAACCGCGTGCAAGTGTATACGTTGTGCAAAGGGGGAGGGGGGCGTGTGACTAATTGGTTATTTTCTTTTCTTGTTCGTTTGTTTATTTGTTTGCAGGGGTAAAAATCAAATAAGGATTTTGTAATTTTACACAGTGACAGCTTTTTTGCAACTTGAAGGATCTAACTATTGCGACAAAAGATATTTGAGAATTTTGTTTAAATTACTACGTTGCACGCAGTCAATTTTCATATAGAATATAATTTATCATTAAATATTTTCGACTTTATATAAATGCATTTTTTGTGTAAATTTCTCTTTCAGAAAGCATATGTGTATTTTACACTAAATAACAGATTGTAGTGAATTCTATTTTTAGGGGGTATAGGAAATAACCCAAAACAGCATTTATTTTGTAATTATTACGTACAAATTTTTAATTAATTACAGTATTGAATAATTCAACAGTGGTTCTATTGATCTATTCAACCCCCCCCCCCCTCCCCCCTATAAATTATTTTATTTATTTATTAGGATAGTAATCATATTCTGTTCAAAAATCACTATTTTTTGAATTCAGAACTTCAATTTCTTCATCTTGCCGCTTATATAATTCTTCTATTTTGTGATATAACCTTTTAAAATCATCATCAGTTGTAAAGTTATGACATAAAACACCTTCTATCGTAATCTGAAATATAATTATTATTTACATCAAACTTAAAATCCTGTTAAACGCTTTCCAATACTTGTTATTTTATTTCTGAAAACTTACCCTGCATATATTATCTAGATTGTTTCCATATTGTTTGCAATAATCTAAGGCATCTTTGCAAGACCTCAATTTTAGCTAAATAAAAATAAAAATATTATTATGTTATACATAAAAACGTTACAAATTTATATAATTATCACCGTTTCAATAGTCGAAAATACATTATGTTTCAATTCCTCAATAGTTTTTCCCTAGAAAATATTATAATAAATTAAATGCAATTATAGTACAAGTGTAAATAATTACTAACAATAAATAATAGTTTACATAATGAACTTCGATATATATTTGTATTTTTGTGCAACAACTAATTTGCACAAAATTACCTTTTTAATAAATAACTATAAGGTGTGATAGGTACCTAGGTATCATTGCTATCAATCCTTTTAAATTATAAAGAAGTTAATCATGAGTATCAATAATTTATAAATAGTATTAATAAGCTTTATATCAAGGTTAATGTATACCGAACATTATTAAAGTTGTTAACAAAAATTAATTTTTTATAATGTAACAAAACTTACTCTAGTATATGCAGTACGATCGTATGGTTGAAGTATATTAACAAATGCCAAAGTCATGAGTGGTAAAGCTGGAGTCATGTTATACTTCTTTTAAATATTCATTTTCCAACAACAGCATGTACTCAAATAAATCTATTCATTGTCTTGTAGGTAGAAAGCTTGTTTATATAGATACCGCGTGTAGTATGTTTTTATGATTCGACTATAGTCACCTATTGCAATAAAAATTTCCAATAACTTGTCTTATCTAACACGTCATAACACATAATATAGTACATAAGTTTTACTAATAAAAAATGCGATATTTTTAAATAAAAATATATGTTATGTAAATTCTCTATATTTCGAAAATTAATTGACCGATTTTGGTCGAACAAAACTTATTCTCTTCGTCTTGTAAAAAAATCTCGGCACCCAGACTTGTTTAAGTTTTGATTTATTTTCTTTTGTTTTACTACGAAAAAATGATTTTCAATTTTTCTTTTTTTTATAAACGAAATATTGTGCAGTTTTTTCTATGACGGATAGAGAGATTACTGAATAAAATTACGCAAACAATTTATCTAACTCTATTTAACACAATCATTTCATACAAAAAAATCTTTTTTTTTCATAAAAAACGTGAGACAATTTAAAAACAAGATCATAAAATTTTATAACATTAATTTCGTGATGTAACGTGATTTTTTTGTCAGTTATAAAAGAAGGTCTATATAAAGAAAATCCTTAAGCAAAAATTTTGTTAAATCAATATTTGTCATTCAGATTTAATAAAATACGTAAATAAATTAGTTTGAAGAATTTTCATGGATTTAGTAAAAATGCAATGGTCGAGAAGCAGATATAATTGTATATTTCAGAAGATCTGGTAGAAAAAAAAAATATAGACCAACGTAAAGAATAATTTTTTATTTAAAACCACTCTAACCTGATATTATTTTTAAATCTAAATTAAATAAAAGCAAAATTAAGTAACAGGATTAACCGCAGAATCCATGTCAGACATCATAAAATACCAGAAACCACAAAAAAGTACAAATATCAACGAACAACACAACACACACACATACACATACACACCCAGGCACCTTCCTTCCCCTCTTATCTCTCCACTTTATACTCCAACCCATCACCGACTTTACACCTCTCTCTCTCTCTCTCTCTTACCTTCGAAAAAAGTCGCACCTTCCTCAACAACAACCCTCTCTACACCTCGCGCCCGACATAAACCGGCGAGCGCGGCACTACACTAAACTAGACGCTCGCAAATTTTTACCCCACAGCGTCGTCGTCGTCGTCTTGAGCTTATCTACCGCAGGCCACTTTGTAGTCGGACACGCCGAGAGGAGAAGGAGGAGTGTATCGCGTGACCGACGCGCGAGGTTTCTCGCGAGAGAGAGAGAGAGAGGCTGCTCTTGCCGATAGCGATTTAATTTAAACGTCAAGGGGGCGCAAGCGGAAAAGTAAACCGAACGTGCAAGAGCGACTAGAGGGAGAGAGAGGGATATCGGTGTTCCGTGTCTTTCTTACAGCGCGCGAGCGGCGCGTGTGGTTGCACTCGGTGGTTCGAAGAAGAAGACTAGAGCTGGTATATATATAAAAGGGGTTTGCTGGTTCGGTTAGGATGTGGATTGTAATAAGGAGGTGGTATAGCTGCCTCGGTTCGTTGATAATTTTACTGGATGGAATTCTTGTTCGTAGCTGGGTTTCGCGTTTATTTGCGGTTATCGTCCTTTATTTCGGTTTCAAAGTGTTTTGTAGCTGAAATATATATGGTAAAGGAGTTAATTTAAGTGTAATTACATTGAAATTTACTGTGTAAATGTATTGTTACATGTATATTTTGCACAAATATGGCATAATGTGATAGCTAAAGGAGTTTATATTTAATTTCCTGTGATTAGAATATCAAAACAAGCAAAATATCTCGTAAAGCTTCAATTTTTGAATCACATCCTCTAATTTCTTTTTTATTAAATTATCCTTTTTGGATCCCTTTTAACCCCTTTTCCACCATATACCTACAGTTTCACTATCCAGTTAAACCATAAAAACCTCAGCATGATCATCCAGCACACATCCTTTCGAAACAAGCCATTCCAGCCGCCTTACCGTCGTTTCCGCTTCAGTACCAGCAGCAGCAGCAGCAACAACACGTGGCAATCATAAAAACGGAACGTGATCAAATTAATCGCGACGAGCTGCTTAATCACTTAACTCTCTTGCAACCGAGGAACCTAACCCGTACCCTCCCCCCCCTTTATATATCCCGCAAGCAACGTTTCGCTTCGAGTAAGGTATCTCGGGCAAATCGCAACCTCGTGGAAAAAGCTCTCGCGGTAATAGTCCACCCGTCCGTCCGTCCGTATACGTCCGTATATATATATATACACACAGCGATAAGAGGGCGCGCGCGCGCACTGTAGAGAACGCGCGCGGCGGGTTGCGCGGGCTATCGTTAATTTTCACGGAATTCCACGGGACGGCTGACAATACGAGGAATACAGGTGGAGAGTGAGATGAAAGATACGGCGCGCGCCAAGGGGGAGGCAAAGAGAGAGAGAGAGCAAGAGCACACGACCTCCTCACGACTCATGCGACACGACTGGAGAGAAACGAGGAACAAACGAGAGCACCTTAACTGGCGGCGACTATGGTGTATATAGTGACTCTGCCCTTCTGTGGTTTAGCTGAGAGAGAGAGAAAGAGAGAGAGAGAAAAGAGCGTATGTAGAACGAGGGAGTCGTTGGTATTCCGCGTTCTTCGCCGTGGCGGCGGCGGCGGTCGGAGCTGGAGAAAAAGAGTCATAGTAATCAGGGTGGAATGGTTTAATCTCGTCGTGCCGAGGAATTCGTGACGGCTGCAGGCTTTTTTAGCTGTTTTTTTTCTTCAAAGAGCTGTTGTTTCTCCTCTTTTTTTTTTGTTTTCTTAAGATTTTAGGGAATTGAGGATATGATATATAGATCTAATCGTGTATTGCCTTTGTATTTGAAATATGAATGAAATAAGGAAGGAAATAGCGTTTTTTTTACTATTAAATTCTAATTTTTATAGCCATTTTAAACTTCATCCCTATCGTTTTAAAGCGTAT
Source organism: Torymus tubicola (assembly GCA_035583055.1). Taxonomy (NCBI): domain Eukaryota; kingdom Metazoa; phylum Arthropoda; class Insecta; order Hymenoptera; family Torymidae; genus Torymus; species Torymus tubicola. The sequence continues at coordinate 19,143,808 of JAWWEQ010000055.1, read as the reverse complement.
AGTGGAAAAGTGATACGAGTCAGAGAAGGCATAAAATTGAATAAACGATTGAGGAATCCGATATAATGCCAGTTAATGTGAACTCCATCAATTTACATGTCTAACGAAAGCTATACTAACCTTACAATCGTGATTCGACTTAACATTCGGTAATTTCATTAATTCACCTCCTCTACACACACACACACACACATATATACACTTCAAATCACCATTTACAATTTCCTCGTGTTCTCAGCCTCATTCGGTACTCTTATACATAGCAACCGAAAAATTCTCCAATAAGCCACCTTCCATCCTTCTCTCTATAGCTCTTCTATATCTCTTAGCACACGTGCACGTTGCTCCTCTTTCTCGCGTTCATAGTAGAGTATATATACCGCGTTGCGCGCGCTCGATCGTGGCATACGAGACAAGTCGCTAGGAGCGGATACACATTGCGGTGTTCTCGGAATGGCAGGCGGAGTAAGAGAGAAAGAGAGAGAGAGCTACACCCGCGCGCAACGGCCCCGAGAACACGAAGAATAATTTGTGGATTGGCACGAGAGGAACGGAACGTCTCTCGGTCGTATATAGCGGACGACGATATATCCAGGTGTATACGTGCAGGACTGAATAGGACAAGTGATTCCTCGGGTGATACTGTTATGATATGTAGGGCTTCTTCGGGAAACATTTTTCTTTTTGGTGGAATATTTATTATTGATTTTTCGTATAAATGTAAAAGTTTTAAGATCTAATTAGTTTATTGAAAATTTCATTAGTTTTTCTTTTACTTTAGAAGATCACAGAACCTATACAGAATTACGTATTTGTATCCAAATGTTAGTATTTTAGTTTATTCATTATTAATGTTTGATTTTTCCCAATTCTTTAAGTGGTCTATACAGTTCTTCTTCAATTATTGCAACCAGTTTATACCTATGACAAAGGATCTAAAGATCTGCAATCATCTCCCTTTGTTTTGGACCATAAAAGTTACATTCGTCAACAAACCATATACCAATTTGAAATATCACTTTGTACAATCTACATATCAACGAAAAATGTATCCTATTCAAAATATGCATATGTACAACCACATATCCGTAGCGTCATAGCCTCCACTAACCTAATAATCATCAGTACCATTCACACACACACACACACACATCACATTCGTACCTCCGTCACCTCCCCACACACATTCAAAGCAAAAAAAAAAGAACATCCACACGCACTCACATGCGATTCCACGCACCCCATAAATCCATCTCCCATCAAGTCCCTAATGACACCCTGCGCAAAATACACACTTCGTGCTGAGCGCTAAAGTGTCGCCGATACTTAATTATCAATGCGCGCATTGGCAGCCGATAGATTTAAAGCCGTGCACCAGCACACACACACATATATATGCATATATACACAACTGGCAATTTATCGCTCTCTCTCTCTCTCACTCGTGGAGATCCGCCAACGCGAGCAACTTGTCGCGAGTCCACGTCCCACGGGATCATAATTCTGACTCGCATGTGTATGTAAATATATATATATATATATATATATATATATATGTGTGTTGGTATACGTTGTACGTTTTATTACGCCCACCCGGGCGCGAGATCAAGGCGGTGCGAGTTGAACGTATACGTCATTCTCAATTACCGCGAGCGACAAAACCGTGGTTCTCGCGCGCTCGCGCGAACCCGAGAGAGTGTGTACAGCCGCTTGTCAATGCTAGTTAGCGGTAAGCAAAAGTGCGAGAGAGAGAGAGAGAGCAAAAGTATGGTTCAGCGCGTGTCGAAACATTTGGGATGTGGAGAGGCGCGGTTGGGACAAGAGAAGTCGTGGTATTAATTGCGAGGTTATGGGTTCTATGGGTCGATGTGAGTGAACATTAGGTGGCTGTATGTTGCTCGATCGAACTAAAAGTTCTCAGGGATAACTGCAGCCGTTTGTTTGGGACTGACACGAGTAGTTGTTCTAATTAAATGTATTTCGAACCTTTTTATTTTGCTCTTTATAGCATTACATGGGCACGCAGTGTTACGTACTATTTTTATGTACTTTTTGTTTAGATTATTGTTTTCTCTGTATCATAGTTACTTTTTTTAATTGTTCCAAAAATTCCAAGATTGTTTCATAAAATCTTTATTATAATCTTACTAGTCATAATCCATGCGCGATGCGCGCACTTCAGTTTTTCATAAAAAACAAAATCAATAAATATTTTAGACTTCATTACAGTATTTTTTATTAACATTATCTTTCAGAAAGTATATTATATTATTTATAGGAAATAACAGATTTGAATTCTAAATTTTGAGATTAAGAAATAAATCGCAACATTTATTTTGTAATTAAATTATTAGACACAAAATTTTAATCAATTGATATAATAAATAATTTAATAATGATTTTATTGATTTACTAAAATGAACAAATAAAACATTTAATTAATTTATATGTCAAAATATTCATTTTATATCAGAGAACATTTTGAATTTTTACGCTATTTCGTTTAAGTTGGCTTTCGAATAAACCTGTAATTCTTACAGCGCCTGTCATAAATATATTTTACGAACTCTTCAAGAGGCTATACCAAAATAGACAATAACTCTTTTACTCGTCCTTGAAAATATAAAATTTATAATTTGAAAATTCTGTTGAAAACGTCCAAAAGTAGTGCACCTGTTGGCATTGACAACCTTAAAATTAAGGAACGTCATACATCGACACTACAAGCACCTTCCTTTAAACAAAGAACCAAAAGTTACACCCGGTTACTTCGTTTACCTGCTTCGTATATACACTACACAAAATCCACCTATACTTCCCCTCTCTACATGTAGCACCCCCTCGAGCCACCGCCCATAACGGAATTTCAACGCAACTCGCAACACACATCTACATACACACTTAAATATACACCATGTGGCCACGTCGGCACGCGCCTGCTGGTGGCACGCGCGCTCGTGTGCGAGGGGGGTAGATAACCATCGCGGAGTCATCTGCGACGGGGGCGCATCATTAAAACGTCGCCGATGCGCGCGGCTGATTCACCCGCTCGCTCGCTCGCTCACTCGCGCTGTGAATTAATTGGACGATGCGACCGCTGCTGGTATATATAGGGAAGGTAGGGTGTGTATACGTGGGGGTAGAGAGGATATGGTCGTCGGTTTTTTTTTCTTTTTTTTAAATTAGGGAGGGGGTATGGTGTAATTGAGATTTTTGAATTTTGATTTTAGCGTTGGATATGATGATGAATTAAGGGAGTAATTGTAATGGTATTTGTTATTAATTTTAATTATAATTTGTGATATTGGTTGGATTGGCGAAGCTAGGATGGTGTAGAGATATGTCAAGTGATTCATGGTAAATATTCGAAATGGTGATTCATGGGTTACTAAACAGATGTCACATTAATTTTTCTAGATTCTAAAGATAATTGTGAATTTATTTTAGCTTGAAAATCTAGTTACAAATCGGATGATGTTTATCGATAAATATGTTACTGAATATTTAAATACAATTGTATATATATATGTTCTAATGATTGTATTAAAAACTTATTTGGAAAAACGCAAATTATATAATTACATCGTAAATCTTATGATATAATCTTATTCGGTATACAAACTGTGCTGACTCTAATGTTGGATTTTACTTATATTTATAAAAATAGAATCAAGAGACCATTAATTCTTTTTCATATAAAAATTAGACATTAATTCGATTAATATTTACGAGTAATTATTAAGGTCTTCTGATGAAATTTATTAACTAACCTTTTGCGATCCATAAAATGCAAACATTAACTTGAATCAATTTTTTTCATTCGTTAATTGTATTTTTACTTTTCAATATCATTATTTTCTAAACAAAATAACATTTTTTTTCTGACTTTTGTTTCTAAGGATCAAAGTAAATGAGAGGTAACTCTTTTCTTAAAAAAATTTGATAATATACATTTTCAATAAACTATATTGTTCTACAACAAAATCGATTCTCCTTACAATACATCAGAAACATTGGTTATTAATAATAAATCTACTCCCTTTCAAAACCAAAATTTGTCACACCACACCACTTATACCACAACCATACTCTCGACGAGCTCACTCGCAATCCCTTATATTTACCTTCACTGAAACTGCTACCAATCCCTTCTGGCAATCGGAAACGGAACCTGTCATTCACTCTACCCCCTATCGCAAAAATCATCACTCCCCGCATGACAGACAGCAGCAGCAACTCGCTCTCTCTTTTCTTCACTCCTCACCTCAACGGATTACACGCATACTTGCGGAAGATCTCAACAGCGCGATATTATATACAGCTCCTCGCACAGCACTCTCATTAGTGAGTCATCGCACGCGCGCAAGCGAGAGCAAGTGACACCGCGAGCGATAACCGCCCTGTAATACGTATACATATATATATAGCTGCCTGCCGTGTGTGTGCGCGCGCGCACCTTGTAATGAAAGTCAGGTAAGCGAGAGATAACACGACCAGATAAGGGGCGGATCTTCCATCCTTCGCTTGCTTCTTCTTATTTTTTTATTTTTAGGAGAAGCGAAAGAGTATAGTTAATTGCTTTGGATAACACGCATATATGTGTGTATTAAACAGGGCAGAGGAAATTTTTTTTTGTTTTTCTTTGCGAGGGAGGACCGCGCATTACAGGCAATTTGGGGAGACCCTTCATAACTGTACTCCTTAATTGTCAATTTGGTAAATTTAATTACGATGATCGACGGCCGCTTCGATGGCTCAATCGGGACCGCGTTAAATCGTACGGATTTTCGGAAATCAGTATATACCCCCCTGAGTGATTCACCATTAATCATATACGCGACGCGGCGATTACACGGCCCGATATAATTAAGTCCACTTTCGAACTTCATTTTTCGGCTTAATTAAGACACACACATATACACAACGTATGCGTATTATAATCACTCCTCTTCGTATAATAATTACAGATATCGCCTAATAACGTAATTAATTATCGAAAATGAGCTGGTTCCGATATAATATACCGCGCAACCTCGATATAACATCGAAAAACGAGAGAGAGAGAGGAAAAAGAAAAAAAAAGCAATCGCCAGGCAATATTTTTCCTATTAACTCGTCATTATACCTGCGGAAATCCACTATATACAGTCACACGAGGCATCTATAATAGCCACCCCCGCCGCGTCGAATTCGGGAGAAAAAAAATCCTCACTCACTCACACTCGCATGCCACGTCAATAGGGAAATTCCTTGAGAAACGGTCGTAGACCGCGTGTCCACACACACACACCCATATGATGCGCATCGAAGCCGGAGGTCCGTTTGCTACCTGCACCTTCCGGTCCATTGACGGGAAAGGAGAATCCGATGGACCTGTGCCTATATATATATATATATACGCGACTGACGAGGAAAAAACGAGCGCCCCGTAGTCTTTCTCTTTTTTTTCTCACTTTCTGTGATGTGTATACACAGGACAGATTCATCTTCCCGAGGGCGCGAGTGCACAATGTCATTGTGAGAGACGGATATACAATAATCTCGTTACGATTCGCTGCGGCAGCCTCCTATACCCAGACACGGACGGACAATACATGCGTGTCCGGCGTATATATAGTGTAGACATTGAGTTTTCCCGCGTGTCTGTGGGATTTTCAGCCGATAGAGAGGAAGAGAGAGAAAGAGAGAGTGGGAGATGTGAGACGAGGTTCTTGTTTGGTGACTGTTTTGACTCGTCGGGAAAATACATGAAGACGTCCAATGCCATAAAAATTTCCTACTCTTCGTCTTCCCCCCATGGTTATGTATGTATATATATACATATATATGTGTGTATATAGTTTGTATAATATAGTCGTGACCTGGAGAGAGAGAGTGTATATATAGTCGTTCTTTTTTGGAAAGAAGATGTCGTGTATATGGGTTCCGCGAAAATTTATGGAGCAAGGTTGGAATAAAAAGCGCGAGCTCTGTGGAGGTTTTCACTTTGTTAGCGACGTTGTATACACGGTTCTGTGTTTGTCGATCAGTTGTATATGAAAGCCACTTGAGTTTTTCGGGGGCGTTATATACTTGTATACCGGAAGGGACATTTAATTTTCATGTCAAAGTGAATTTTCAGTTTGGAAAGGCCCGAGATTTATCGCGAGCAACGTCAAACTCTATTAAATCTACCAAAAGATTAACATCTTTTCTTTGTAATCTAAAAAGCTATGTTACAAATAACATAAATAGGAATATAAAAATGAAGACGTTATGGTTTGTACATATCGGAAGTATGAAATTTTTTAGATGAAAAAAAAACTTACTATTTTTATGTATGGATTTAGCCAACAGAATAATGAGATGTCAGTGTGTTGATTTTGAAATGATATTAGTAAATCTAATTTCACCACCCAGGTGCAAAGTTTCAAAATGGCCACAGCGATATCTCAAAGAAAAACAATCGTATAAAGAAGTGCTGCAAAATGAATGTTAATGTGCATAAAAATTACTAAATTATATTGATGACAAATTTGGAAAATAAAATTATTGTAAGAGAAATTCGCGAGTATAGGAGGTATGGGAATAACAAAAACTTACTCCAATCAATGTTTAAGTTGGTCTTATTAAAATAATAGAAAATGGAGTATTATAGAACTGCTGTACAATAAATTAACGGATCGTCCTTTGCGCACGCGGTTACATTTCGGAGCGTGAACACTATCAGCTGTTACACTCATGTAAGGAACATGCAGCGCACAACACCGCTCGCATCGCCTCATCGACACGGTGGGATGGGGAGCAGTGCGCTCTTCGCGACTCTCGTGGTTTTCCAAGAATTCACAACGTTCGACAAAAATCCAGTTTCTCTTTTTTCTTCCTCTAAAATATTAAACTTTGTGTGCTTGAAAATATCTTAAAAATCTTATACTTCTAATATCTCAAAAGCCTGACCTAACAGAGCAATTCGAATATCGGATTTGTTTTAAAAAGGCATGCATGGGAGTATCCTAATCTAGTCAAATAGACAGGCCATTTTTTATTTTTATATATATTTATGTAATTCAAGTGCATCTCCATCAACTTCAACCCTGACGCACCATCTATTTTCACCATCCTCTTCACTATCTATCCATAAACAACAACCCCAAGCCCCTATATTACTAAAAACCCTATATATACCCAAACTTACCGTCACACCCCACATGACCAAATCGCACCACTTACCTCCGCGCTAACACGATTAATTACCGGTCATACCACTACGCCCTGTAACCGCATTTGCCTACAGATACGTATATATACATATACGGGTATACATTCGAGGGAGACCTAACAGCTTTCGTGGAAGTGTATATATATGTATATGTATACACTCACGCGTATAGTGCATTGCGTGCGTGTGTGCGCGCGACCAACTGACTCTCGGCGCGTGCCGGCGTAATTGCCGCGTGCGATTAATTTATATATATGACGGTCGAGTGTACAACGCGCGGGTGCTTTCGAAATGGAATAATTTGAATGAGGATACCGATGCGGGGGTGGTTATCGAGTGCTTTGTAAATTGGGGATTTCGGTAGATATATGAGGGCGATGGGGTATAATTGAGTATTGATATTTTATTAATTTGAATATAATACAAAAAAAAAATTAAATTAAAGTCAGCTGTTGTTCCAACTATTATACAACACTTTAAAAATAATTTCTGGCAGTGTTTTCAATTTTCTAAAATATTTTTCAAATTTATCCATTCAATCGTCCCAAACAATTATACATACACGACAAAATCACGCAACTATAGATTCCCATAGCTTATATATACACGAAACAATACGACTACGCTTATAATGTACGCTAACCCTCGCATCTAGCGTACACAGCACCGTGTATACACCAGCGCAAAAAGCTCCCTGTCAATCATCCTCCCATATATATATATATATATATACACATATATACACCCCACTTCTCTAACCACCACGTGTCGCGCACGCGCCTTTTACTCTGTCTCTCTCTCTCTCTCTTTCTACCTCCTCCTACAAACCAAACGGCTGTTATAGAGCACTTATACACTCTCTATACCTATATATATATATACATACACTAGCGGCAAAACGGCACACAATGGCTCTCCGTTTTAATAACAAAACAAATAAATCTTATCGTGTGTTCGCGCACGCGGCATAATTATACTCGCGTCAGGAAGTGTCGACAAAAGGTGTCCCTGACAACTGTCTCTTTCCTTTTTTTTCTTTCTTTCCTTATACCGCCATACCGAAATCGAACGTTCGATCTATCTATCTATCTATCCCCCCCTATATATTTGCCGTTCACCATAACCAACACTTATATATATACATACATATATATACGAGAGCGGCAAGTCATTTCGTACGTTTTGTGAAATCGAAAACGCGATTTTCCCGACTACCAAACACCTCTCACGTCCGTCACGTCTCTCATGAGCCATTATTGCGGGACAAACGACGGTATTCCCATAGCGGTAGTAGTAGTAGTAGTACGCGGCAGGCGCGTCGCGCCGATAATCCGATAAAACCGTCAATTGCATATAGGAGTTCTCTCGTTATATACCCCGACTTTGCGCTGTGTATAAAAAGGTCCCTCGACGGGGGACTACTACTACTACTACTACTGCTGCTGCATAGCGGGATCCCTTCGCGCAATGCATATATATATATATGCATACGTTTATGTATACACCGATTCGCAGTTCTTCGTATGTATATATATATACATGTAACTAATGGGGGGAATGTGTAAGTGCGAATTCCCGCGCGCGAGTTAATATCTAACTCTCTCTCTCTCTCTCTCATGATTGCAGTCAATTGGCGAGGCCCCCGTGCGCGGACGCGCGCGCGCGCTTATCAGATCCTCGACGCGTGCCCGCACATATGCTAACACACGTACATACTGTTGTATATATATATATACATACATATATATATATACGTTGCTTCTTCGCGAACTCATGCGGCTTATAAGAACCGATAATTTGTCTTTTGTAAAACAATGTCGTCGCTTTTTTTTGCAGCAGCAGAATTGTAGTAACATAACGGCGGTGCACATGCGCGTAGATGTGTGTATATAGTCTCCACATTGTTTCTCCAACGCGTGCGATTTATGACGCCGCATTAGCCAATGTCAGAGAGTGTTGCACTTGTTCGAGAGAGCGCGTGTATATATATGGTACGTATATATACATATATATATATATATAGGTAAGCGTATGTGCGATAAATAATATTAGCGGTCGAGTAAATCAGGCGCGGTGCGCGAGGTATATAACCGATCGCTCGTTCGCTCGCACAGATCGAATTATAATCCTATATGTTTTATATATTATGACGGATAGCAGAGCAACGGTTGGTAAAGGCTCATTGATATAAATAAATCCGTAAAATAAATTATTTTTCCGACTGAAGTATATGTACATATACGCATATATATGTGAAATACATTATATAGACACGAGGGAAAAATATTCTGCGCGTATGTATATATACTTTTATAATGGATATAATCGCGTTCCCGCGTATATATACGTTTTGTATATATATACGAGTGAGCTAATTTTTTACGCAATTACGCGCGCGTGCGGGATACAACCGCGCTGATTTGTTAACTTATGTGTGTATATATATCGGCGCGTTATTTATGCCCGCGAAATTTTCATTGCCCTCGCGTTTTATCCGTTCACCCACATTTGTATATACCTATACATATACACACGCGCGCGTAAACATATAGACAACAAACGATCGTTGAGAAACGCAGCCACATACATAAACTTTATAACACACGCATATATATATATATATATATACATATACTGAAAAAATCTCATTTCCGATTGAATTACAGGCGCTCCGAATATATATACATATACAACATATATATATATATCTCACCGTGAATTATGTACGATAATTCCAATTGATCAACCACGCGAGGGAAACAAAAGCCAATCGCGAATATATATATAGTATACGGCGGCTACCGCGTGCAGCAGCAGCAGCAACGAAATTTCGATCTTATCTTATAACTGCATTATATATACGCATATACGTTTCTATTTATGCACTCGCGTTTGTTACGGTACGCGCGCACATATAAATATAGCATCTGTTGTGATGCGCACACACATACGTATAACTGCGCTCTATGCTAATTCAAAGCACGCGAATCGTAACCGTATAGGCGCCATTTTTGTTTTATGTATGCGGGCCGCGTATGGCGCGCATTGGTGTTTAACTTGATGATTTGAGTCACGTGGCACGCGTATACATAGGATGAGTCATCGCGATTGGCATTAGAGGGCTCTTAATGGACGGTTATTAAAGTGTTCGCGCTCTCTCTAACAAGTATACGTATGATTTATATGCTTGTTAATTTGTCCATTCCAGATCGACCGATTACAGTTGAAATATCTACGTATATTTATTATTTAAATATAATTCTTCGTTTCAACTTAACACCGTAAAACCCTTAAAAACCCCTCGCTTACAGCAGCAGCAGCAGGGTACACAAAAGCGGGAAATTCCCTAACCGCAGATCCATCAAAAACGGGAAAAAAGCTCGCGCAACATGTCGTCGCATCACACGCAGCATCGAACGTTTATATACCTCCTCAGCGCGTACATATATACTCACACAACCTCCCCGTCGTCGTCGTCGTCGTCTTCCAAACGTATATAAATTTCCGAAGCGCGTAAACATCTTGCGCGCGCGCGAGCTCGCACCGAAAAGTGAAAATTTACGAGAAACGATAGACTCTTCTCTCTCTCTTTCGCTCTTTACGCACTCTGTGTATGTATATATGTATATACAGTATACGCATGCCGGAATTCACGCGCGATGCCATCGGATAACGTACAACCCTGTATATACATACGTACGCGTGAGCACACAAGAGAGACAACATCGCATCGATCAGTATAGTAGCTCCTTCATGTACGGTTTACGCGCGCGTTAGACGGCGAAGAAGAAAAAGAGAGAAAAAAATTAAAAAAAAAAAGATTTCGCATTGCGGGATGTATCAGCAACGAAGGTATAAGCAACGCATCGACGCGTGTATATATACGTATATATACCTGACAGTCTGTATACGAAACTACTGGGTATATGCACAAGAGAGAAGAAGAAGAAGAAAACGAGGAAGGAAGGAAGGAAAGAGTCGCACACGCGGAGCTATCAAATGTCTGACGAATGCACGGGAATGCCTATCGCCGGGGGATCTGCTAAAGAGACGCTGTAGAGAAGAAGAAGGAGGAGGAGGAGAAGGTGGACGTCTTCTCCCTCTCTCTCTTTCTCTCAAGACAGGTAGCGGACACAAAGGGAACCGGACACTCTCTCGTGGGTTTTATTCCACCCTTGAGATAGAACTTACCCTGCCTGTATATATGTGTGTGGGTTTATGTGGATATGGAGAGCTGCGCGATATTTCTTACAGGTGCAGGAGAGAGAGAGAGAGAGAGTGGCCGGTAAATATCCTTTAATTATACACGCGAGAGCCGCTGGATCCTTTTTCTCCGTGTGTGCACGTACGAGGGTATATTATACGCACACGCTGCAACCGGATATCTATACTCGTGTATATTTGTGCCGACGTTAACGCCTCGCGTGCGTATATATATATATATATATATATATATATGGTTTTGCGTCATTGTCAAGATTGTCTTTTCTTTTCACGTGTCTATGATGATGTATGAGCGTATGTTAATGGTGATGTAAAAGAAAGGATTATACGGGGGAAACGAAAACGATGGGGAATTAATTCGTAAGGAAGTTGGTATCGCATATATTACTGACTATTCACATAAATATTTACGTAAAGGCTACGTAAAAAATCAAAGAACATTTCTTATTATCCATATTCGACGTTCCACCCAAACCTCATTATACCACCGTCCTTATCACCCACATTACTACTACTACTACTACTACTACCACCGAAACGACACCTTCTCACACGACAGATATGCGCTCGTGGTGCACAGCAAGCGTACTATACACTTTGACACCGGCGCTACATACTCTCGCGTCTCACATGCGATCCCCACGGGCGTTAGGTATGGGACTTTACATCCTAGATAGCGCCGCCAGCGGGGCCACCCACGGCGCCACCTTATCCAGGATCTTCTCCTCGCGTTCGTTGTTATGACTCGGTACTCATCTCTCGCGTAAAGGAGAGAGAGAGAGAAGATTCTTTTGGCCAGTGGTATAAGTGTGGATCAGGTTCCACGTCCGGCTCGTTGCATTGTTTTCGCGTAACCCGCGTGGCTGTAGGGAAAAAGGGTAGTGTGTGTGTATAAACGATGATCGGTGTAGGGTTCGAGGGTAATTATGGGATAGTGGTAGAAAGGTGTAGAGGTAAATGTGTCAATATATAGCGGTTTTTGTATAGGTCTGATAAGTTAGAGGGCTTATTTTGAAAAATAGAAGATTTTACAATTGTATTAATTGCGGCATACATTAGCCGTAAATAAGCCGTAAAATTTAAAAATTTGTCGTTCGCATTTAAAAAAAAATGGAGGGACCGCTAACTCGATATGCAAGTTAGTGGGCCATCTCCAAAAACTCGTTGAAAATATGTCGAATGCAATAAATGAATTATTTGATATTTAAGGGCAAATTAAGCGACAATTATTGGTCAGTTTAGTTTTGCCGTTTTACATATTTTTAACGAGTTTTTGAAAGGTCATTTTTTTTTTAAATGTGAATGTCAAATTTTTAATTTTACCGCTTATTTACGGCTAATTTACGGTAATTAGTGCAATAGTAAAATCCTCTATTTATCGAAATGTCCCGCTAACTTATCAGACGTTTTTTTATAGGTGAGTTATAGTTGTCCAGACTGTTATTATTATTTTATTGGATCGATTATTTTATTGTCGAGCGCGGTTCAAGGATTTCATATAAAGTTTTCCGCGTACTTTCAGTTATATATTTTTTGTTACAAATGTGTATCCCACGTCAAGTATATATAAATGTATTAATACATTATCACGGAATTACGATAATTGGTGTATGCGGTTAAATTGATGGTGAACATTATAAATACGTATAAAAAAGGTGTATATTGATTCGTTCACGTATATTATTATAAAATAATTTCTTACATATATATTCGTTCCAGACGACCACTCGCAACTTTATCAATTATTTATTCACTTAATTTACGACGCGCTGATTTCACGTACAGCAGCAGCAGCAACAACTACGAGCGTAATTCACCTTTTCGGCACAGCAACAGCAGCATCGAGCACCATCCAGTCACCCGTTGCTATATAACCGCGCACAGCCAACGGAAACCGGTTGTCTTAAAACGTTTCTCTCCCTCTCGTCCTGCGCTATCGCGTAATTCAGTAGTTACTCAGCTATAAGCGACTGTAAATCGTCTGGACTGTATATATACCTACACTCGCATGTACATATATACGCGAAGGATTACACTCATCGTGCTTTGTATAGCGATGATAATGCTCGACGTATGGAGTTTCTCGTAAAGAAAAAAAGGTTATATCGTATACGGCATTACACGTTAATTTGCCATCGCAGGGGTATAACTATTGAGGCCCGCATCGACGCGGTCGACTAATTAATAAAACGTGTTTTATTGTGTACATGTATACCAGTATTGGGCAATCCATCTCTTTGCTGCTGTTGCTGCTGCTGCTGCTGCTCGACAAACGCGTAAACGTTTTGCGCAAGACTATTCGTGTTTTTAATCGTATATATATACATACACATATATATGCTCTGTGTACGCGCAGCCGCGCGAAAGATTTATGTGAGAATCGTTAAAAAGGCCGCGCGCGTGTATATATATATATATATGCGAGAGAGTTTTTCCACCTGAGCTTAATTTACGAGATACCATACGAGAGAGTGGAGAAGGTCGGCAAAAACGAGAGGCGTGTGTTTTGCACACTCTGCGAGAGAAGAAGAAGAAGAAGAAGAAAGAAAGAACTTATGCTCGTCCGGAAATTGCTACCGAGTGGATTAAAATATTTCGACTGAGGCTGTCCGGTGGTGGTCTCGAGATCTCTATCGCACCTGCGCGTCTCGTAAAAATCGATAATTACGAGGTTCGCTCAAGTCTTTTCTCTCTCTCTCTCTCTCTCGAGAGAGAGAGAGAGAGGAAGAGAGGTATAGAGAGAAAGAACGTATCTTCGTACTGGTCTTTGTTTCGCGAGAGAGGTCCAAATGGTTTGGTCGAGGATTAATATGTGTGGGAGTATGCGTTCGCAATTGATGAAGTAATATCGTATACAGCGATCGTTGTTTGGGCGGTTTTTGCAAAGCGAACGGGGGGCAGTGTAATTGATTTGTTTTGTAAATGCTACGCGTGTGTTGAGCTTGGTATAAGAATTAAAACGCTGTTTTTCAATCGAGGAGGAGGGCTCCGAACTTGTAATTATTTGCGTTTGTTTGCATTCGACAGGGAATTAATTGCGGTTTAATATGAATGCGTCGATCATGAGAGAAAGAAATTATAAAGTTCTTTTGCAATTCACCAAGTTTAATAAATTATGAAAAATTTCTTTTTAACATATAAATCATGCCATATCTTATTAAATCAAAAATAAATCTATTACTAATTCAATCAATTCTCCGGATTAGCTCGTGAATGTCAAAGCCTACGCTCAGAACCTTTATACCCATTATTCCCAAAGCACTTAATCATAATGGCAAATTATCCGCGTCGCTTCTTACCTCACTCCATCACTTCAACCAACACGCCATACACCTCGCCTATAACAAATTCAAATCGCCCCTTCTTCCCTCTTCCTTAAAAAAAAAAGAAAAAAACATCCAACAGTAGCTCAACCGTTCGCAAAACATCTCGCGCGCATTTAACGCCTCGTCACGAGTACACTGCGCTGCTCTTCTCTCACCCTCAACAATCGCCGTCACCTCGTTCCAGCTCTCTCTCTCTCTCTATACAATATCAAGTCGTATATATACACTCTATATATAAGGTTTTTCGCGGCACTCGTCGACAAGGCGAATTCCAACGAGTTTATCCTCTTCAGATAATACAGGCCTTACCAACGAATCGATTTCCAAACGGGGAATCCGGAACGTTACGGATTCCTTCGGTTTCTTGTGGACGCGCTACGAAGAGAAGATTCTTATATAGAGCTATGGGGGCGAGTGAATCGATCTTGACGGCTGCGCTAAGTGAAACGCGCGGTATATATATATATATATATATATATATATATATACGCGCACGGAGACGAAAGTGATTTTCGCTTTTTTAGGAGAGGGAGAGGAATAAAGAAGAGATGACGCGTGCGACGAGGTAATCGATTAACAAGGTGAACAGCGAGATAGAGAGAATCGTAGAACGTAAATATTCGGGGTGCGGGAGAATTTTGCGATATACATAGTGCGTGGGTGTGGCGACTTTTGAGATTTTTCTTTTTTTATATTGTTTTCGTTTTATTATACACGCGCGTTGGAATACAATGTATTGTAGAGCACGTAAGTTTATTTCATCGTCGTGTAAGATACAAAGATTTTATTCGTTTTTAATACCAAGCGCCATATTACATAGAGCACGCTAAAAGCGTTACAAATATTTATACTTTCGAAAAGCGTTATTATACAGGCAAACGTATATAGTGCATAAACATGCGGTGTACGCGTGTGCCGTATTACAAAAACGCACTACGATTTACACGCTTAATGTCTCATTCAGTTGTCTAGCTTATATGAAGTCATTTCATATCTAGATAACGCATATAGCCAAACGATTCCCTTAACTCTCTCTACATATATCCCCTATAACATTCTATCCAAACACACACACACAATTTCTTGATCGTTCCCTAATAAACCTCTCCCCCCCTCCCTCGCCCCTTGACATTTTTTAGATTCCACATATATATACGTGTATACTCTACTCAGCCAACTGTGCTGGTAAATATCCGAAAAATTTACAACCTACACGTATATATATATATACACCTTATGCGTCGGCAGTATAGTGGCGGCCAGTACAAAGGTGTATAATACATATATATATATACAGACACACGCGCCATGTGGCGTTTCGCGGGGGCACGCGCCCGATATCCACACCCACGCGTGTAGCAGCGCGCGCGCGCACGGGGGGCCCCACACCGCGGCCAATTTTTCGGTCGTGGAAAGCCGACAGACGGGCCTCGTGCGTCTTTGGTATATATATATGTGTATATATAGTAGAACTAATGGATTAGAGACGCGTGTGCTGTTACTGCTGGTGGATTATGGAAAGAGAGAGAGAGAGAGAGAGAGAGCGCGCATGTGCGGTGAGGTTTTGTTTTAGGAGGAGGAGGAGGAGGATCAGGGTGGGCGGGTATGGTATGAGAAGCAACAGGTGGATGTGGAGGTTTTTTTTTTAGGAAAAGGTGAGGGAGGTGATAAGATGGAATGAAGGTTTGTGTTGTTGTAATGGGTATTATTGTATTTCAACGTCTTTTTATTATA
Source organism: Torymus tubicola (assembly GCA_035583055.1). Taxonomy (NCBI): domain Eukaryota; kingdom Metazoa; phylum Arthropoda; class Insecta; order Hymenoptera; family Torymidae; genus Torymus; species Torymus tubicola. Next base: position 19,127,326 of record JAWWEQ010000055.1, on the reverse strand, counting down.
CTTTTTGTATTTTGTGAAAATTTGAATTTTTTTTGTTATTGTTGTATGTATATTAATGAATACGTGATAATAAATTATGGCTGTAGATTTTTTTTAGCACTAAGTTACGTTTTACTCGCTAATACCATTATATATGTTTGTACACTTTGTATATGGAAAGATTGAAATAAATTTCTATCTTAAAAACTAAAAAACAAAAGTAATAATTATTTATTTACATATATAAAACTTCCAAAATTACCATGTATAACATTTTATCGTGTTAAATAACTTTCGAAACGAACGTAAATTCCTAACCAACTAACTTTTACCATTCCACAATAAATATAAGAACCACAGCCTGTACCTTTTTCCGTCTTTTTCACTCACCTAATACAACACAACCTCCGGCCGACGTCATTAATTTTTCATTAGACCGAAATCCCCGAACATCCGTCTCTGAACTAGCCGCCGCTATTTACACTTGTTCCATCCTCCGAGTGACTTACCTAAACTCCTATATAATCCCGCGGCAAAACTTAAAGACGGAACGGAAGCTCCAACCTTAACTATCCCCTTTCACGCCCCCGTATATAGCGGAACGACACATTATATACAATTGCGTGTCCTTCTCTCTCACTCTCCCAGCAAACTTTGCGACTCCTTTGAACGTTGAAATCATCGCGAAAGGCGTTGGCGTATAACACACCTCCTCTTCGACTTACTACGTGAGAATAGATCCCTTCGTGTCTCCACCTACTCTTTCTCTTTCTCTTCCTTCCGTTCGATATTTGCGCCACAATGATTTCACGCGCATGCGAACTACCTGATCTCTCGGTTCCTCAGGCTATACATATGCGTGTTTCTCGTTGACCTGCTCCTATATATATATATATATATATATATACGCGAGAGCACAGCGTGTCATCGACGATGCCCACCCACACCAGATTCCGGACAATGCCTCAATGGGACATCCGGTTTTTCGCTACAGGTGTGTGTCTTTTCGACGTATATCTGTATGTATATATATATGTGTGAGAGAACTGCTCGGACGACAGTCTCGTATAGGCTTTTTTCTCTCTCTCTCTCTCTCGGTTTTTAAAAAGCCGGACGGTCGATTGTGTCGCTGTTGTTGCTTTGCTTCTTCTTTTTTTATTTTTGGTTTACTTTTTTCTTTTCGCGCCCGCGCGCGAGCGAATGCAAGAAACGATTTTACAAGCTGATTTCGCGTCGATGCCGTAGCTGGAGTGCGTGGAATTTCGTTTATGAGCTGGTAGAGTGATAATAAAGAAACACGAGGAAGCGAACGCGGTTGGAATGTGCGAGGTGCTTGGTTTGGGATGGTGTATAGCGGGGGTGGATGTACACGGGATGTATTCTCATTTTTTTTTCGGTTTTGTTATTATACTTGATATAATTATATTTTCAGATTTTATATTTGATGCGTGAATGATTTTTACATTGGTCATTTTTCTGGTAAATATATATTGAAGTTATATGTTGCGGTAATTATCGTTGTTTCCTACTTTCTAAATCTCTCATTGTTATCGACCGGTAAGATCTCGTTTACGAGTAAAATAAATTCTCACCTTTATAACTTTATATCGATTATCGTTTATGATGAATATAACGAGCGATTTCTATACTGATGTTGTTACTAAAGAATATATTTTAGTGTGAAAGTTAAGGAATATTACACTTCGACGTTAAAATTTACTATTCATCTATATATATAACAAAAAGTTACCAATAAATTTTCAAACGATCATATTTTACATAGACGATTGCTCGTATATAACCTTCAAATCAACAAATCAACGAATTAACTCGTCAACCACTCGACAACACCCTTTATACCATCTCACGTTTTACCTACTATCGAATTCCAACAGCACGTATATATATATATATACACTCAACCTATAAAATACGAGCCTCGCGCGCGCTTCGAAAATTCCGCGTTCACACTTCCTATGCGCGCTCCAGTTGCGCCACTAACCCCTTAGGGCCCTCGAAACACCTCTCTTCCGAAGCTGCTCTTTCTCTTCTCTCTCTCTCTCTCTCTCTCTCTCCTAAGCACTTCGACTACTTCTTCTATACGACGTATAGCCAAAAGAAAAAAGAAAAGAAAATAAAGAAAAAGACTACGCTGCTTAGGCTGCTCTCTCGCGAACTTTAGTGGCATCGTAAACCGGTATCTTTAATACGCTCACCTCGCGTTCGCGTACGCCTACTCTGGTTGTTGTTTTTTTTTTCCGTTTGGTTCACCTAGCGAGCACGCGCGCGAGAGTACGATCTGCCTATCGGGCAGCATGAAAAGGCCTTGGGGGTCGGAGATGCCTTTCATGACATCTTTATCGATAGGAGAGAGAGAGAGAGAGAGAGAGAGAGGAAAGTGTCGGGAGTTCGGGAAGTTAACGGCGCGAGAGCGTGAGCTGAGAGAGTTTCTGTTTGGCCCCGAGGGATAAAGTGGGGTAAAAGGTGTTTGGTATCGGAGATATCGTGGTGGGAGAAACGAAATTTTCTAGGGAAAGGGTGGTAGTATATGATTGTTGAGATGGGTTTAATTTTTTATGAAAATTAGTGTGTGTGCGGTCAGTGATTAAAGGGTTTAGAAAAATAGTTACAATAATGCATAACGATTGTTTCTCTCCGTCAAGTAAGATTCGTATAGGTATACAGAATGGTTGTTCAGTTTTCTTGACTGTTATAATAATTTTTGGGCGTAAATTGTATTCTTGCCGGAACATTTAAGACTGCTCCACTTTAACAATTTACCTTTAGACGTGTATTATATTGGCCGGATAATTTAAAGGTCATTTTTCTTGAAAACACATTTTCGTAACTGTAAAAAGTTTCTCGCACGTTTCAGCTTAATGGATCATTCTGAAATTCGCCAGAGAGAGAGAGAGAGAGATAGGTTGTTGAAGAATTTTAAAAGGAAACTCGCATTAAGGTTCTGTTAAACAATAAATTATTACGTAAAATCCTTATTATTTTTTTTTTGGTTTCTTAACTTAACTTTTATCTTATTACGTCTCTTTTTATAGCATTACGATATATTATTCCTAGAAAAGTCTCCCCATTCTATCCTGACGTTTCTTATGAGTAATAGAATATTATACATTACTAATTTTACGGGAGGTTAACGATCTTCACGTCGGCGTTAGAACTTTTATCGGCATTTTATTGCGGCTGTTGTTAAAATTTCATAAAACTATTATTGCTGAATACGAGAGAATATTAAAAATATATATATATATATATATGTAGTTAGCGTCGTTCTAACATCGAGTCAAGTGAAGTGGACTTTTGCTCGATTCGACTCGTGGAAATGAAGATTTTATAGACGCTTGTCAATTTTCATTGATGTATCTATATTTATCGACACGTTCACCTGTAAATTACAACGACTTCCCTCATTCTACTAGCCGCACTCGACATTAATATTACGTCTTTTATTGACTTTGAATTCGCTTACTCCGCATGGGAGAGAAAAAAACACATCCTATTCTAAAAATATTCTCAGACCGCAATAACATAAACAAGGAAATAAAATAGAGTCCTCGACTTACGTTCGTCAAAACACTTTATCCAAATTTCACCGAAAATTCTCATATAGACAAACCTATAATACGCTTTGAAATAAATAAAAAAGAAAAGCATCGGCATAATAAACCGAAATGCACAAAACATCGAGATGTTATAAGTACACGTAGCATCGGATACTTTCACTCAAACGATCGATAAAATTGAAGGAGGTCAAGCGCGCGTGAATACATTTTCTCGTATTATTCTCTCCCCCTATATAATACCACACCACACGCGTGCGCACAAGTTTCACGCCTCTCTGAGAAATAACGCGCGATAAAAGGTAACCGGTCGCACCTTGCGAATTCCGCATGAAATAGCCGAGTTTATACAAGCGCGCGGCTTGTTGCCGGCCCTGGTAGGAAGAGCGCACGCAGCATGTAACGTTGTCGAGTCACCTAACCCGAGGCCGAGTCATACCCTGCGTTCGTTAAAGATAACTCTATCGGGATAAACGAGCGTCCATGTGTATATATATATGTGTATATAGAGGAAGGAATATACGCCTCGAGGTGGACTGTGGGATTAGATTAATCGAATACGATGGAGCTCTCGAATGAGGTTTTATAATTGTGCATAAAAATGGGGAAAATTAGTTTGCACGTGGGGCAAGTGTTGTTATCGATTTAAAAGCTTTATTGAACGGATATATATATATATATATATATATATATATATATATATATGTGTGCGCTTGCTTTAGTAGTGAATTTATCATCGTTTTGGTATCTCCTCTCGTAAAAACAACGGTTTTTGTGTTTTCTCTTAAAAGTCGTCGATGCAACGCACACACGCACTACAATGCACCGTATTTTTATTATATCTATATCGTTAAAATTTACTCTCGAGATAAACAATATTCACGCCTTGGCCGTGAAATACAAAAAAAAACGAACGAACCAAGAGAGTCCTTAACCCCCTTTTTTCGCGAAACAAAAAACCCATTATAGTAGTTCATTTGATTTTCGATTCTTCTCCTTTCCTTTTTTTACTTGTCGTTTCATCTTGTTAAGCGCGAAAGTCGCTCTGTTCAGGTATATGGCCGAATCGACGCGTGTGGCTGTGGGTTTACGACGATTTATCGAGCGAATTTTACGGATTCGAGTGCAATTCCAACTGTTGCGCGCGCGCGCGTGTGAGCGAGCTTGATAAAGATATCATTGAACGAGAACCAGAGGATTATGCGCGGCTCGTATTTTTACGGATAACAATAAAACTTTTTACGAGACGGAGAGGGAAATTAAATTTCTGTATTCTTTTTTTTTACGACTGTTTTGTAGGTATCGAGATTTTCAGATTTTACACTTTTAACGTGGTTATATTATATATTATAGCCAAGGTATCTTTAGATATTTAGACTTTTTAATTTTCTCGTTCGATAAGCATATCGCTGGAATATATATATATATTTCTCATAATTGAAATTTACTTTCCTTCTAATCGAAGTAAATGAAACCTCGCAAGTTTTATATATACTACTGCAAAATGTTTTATTCCCCCGTTCGCATCACAACGTATTTTATATATTATTTATCTCTTACAGCCACGCAGCCACGCGACAGGTTTATCAGATCTCTCAGACCGAAATTTATTCTCGTAGCTGCGCGTTAACGAACAGCCCAATAAATTAGACACTTTTCAATCGCTCGATGTATTTTTTCTTCCAGGAAAAATAAAAAGAAATCTCTCCCATATTACCAAGCATACGATACACGCAATAATCGAACGCGCAATATTCAATAGCGTCTATATACACCCGCGCATCACAGCCGAATGAAAACGAGAATATGCGGGCGAGCGAATTACCTACTGAAGAAGGCTTCTATATAACTACTTGGGAGAGAAAGAGAGGGTAAAAGATAAGGCATTGAATAGACACGATCGCGCGCTGGAATGCCGTTTTACATATACTTATAAAACCGCAGCTCGAGGTGCGCGCGTGCGCGACGACCACCGGCGGTTCATTGAAAATTACCAGAGCCGAGTATATTATATATATATGCGGATGATGTTTGCTTTGGCGAAGGTGATGTCGTTAAAGACAGTCCAGTCCTGAGATTCGTGTAATTTTTTTTTATTTCGCGTTGTTTGCTGCTTTTATCTTGTTAGGGAGAACAAAATTGATCGTGATTTGGCGGCGATTGAGATGGCTTTTATCTGTTCTGCGTAGTATTTTTTTTACTTGAGGATTGCCGGTGAGTGGTAAATTTGGTCGCACTAATTTCGATATTTCCAAGCATGTGTATGAGTTAATAATCAAAGATGTAAGTGTACTTGATACTCTTAACTAACTTTCATACTTTCCGCATATAATGCTGTACTATACGTTCCCCATAAACCCCAATTTTCCAACCTACACCTCAATGAAAGCGCTAACGAAGAGGCAATCATTAGGGCACGGAACTTTCTTTGTTTCCCGCAGCTTAGAGCTTGACCGCATCGCTCTTCTCTCTCTTTCTATCTCCGTGGGATTTACCATTTTAGATGAAGCCGAGCGCAAGTATATACACCCACTTCGATCGGCAATCAAAGCGCGCGATCTCGCCAGCTAAATCTCTCGCGAAATCACGATATAGACTTGATCTTAATTGCCTTGTATTATAATTACAAATCTTTTTCTGTGTATACCAACCGCGTGTTGTACAAATAATGGTAACTTTATGTCGATGACTTTTATAACGAGCAAGGTGCTCTACGTCGAAGCCTTTTTGTCCTGGTATGTAGAGAAAAGTATATGAATTCAATGAAAATGGTTCGCTTTAATTTCAGCACGTATATGCGATTTAATGAAATCATAATGAAATTATAAAAATCAGACTAAAATGTATACATATTGAAACGATTGTGCATATGTGTGTGTTTTATTTCACGATTAAATTAATAAAATCCATCACTCAGTAAGATAGACGTCCATCATCTTTGATATGATCAACGGTGCGCGTCTATAAATACGACGTTAGTAAGTAAAATACAGTTTTTAGCCGGACACTTTATACGCTCATCGATATACTATCTATAATGTATGTAAAGTACGCGCACGCCACCTGCGCACTGTATATATACACTGCACACTACAACGCGATTGGCATCCTTTCTATATTATATACGCAAGCGAGCGTATATATGTATAGTGCAGACGAAAAAAATCATCGAGATTTACGATTATGCCAGAAATAAAACCTCATCGCGAGTGATTCATATCTCACTACGGGACAACTATAATCCGTCCATATCAAATCTGAATCTCGATACGCGCAGAGAGCGGCGCAAGCGCGAGCGAATATATACAACGAGTGAATATAAGCTACCGGATCATCTTTTGAACTGGCTGCTGCGCCTATTCAGAAATATATATATGTATATATCATGGACTTTTGTACGTTTTGTCGTAAACTGGTATTTTCATGTGTATGCGGTTGGATGTGCGGATAATAGCGTAAGTGTAAAATTAGATGACTTTTATTGTTAGATTGAATTAATTGTTATTCAATTCAATACAGGAATCGCTTAAATTAGATTTGATCCTATAATTTAACTACTTTTAAGATAATACATTCTATTTTCAATTTTCTTTGAATGTACCTTTCGTTCTAAGCTCTATTAGACCTTAATACTCACCGTTAATAACCTATAATAATATTTTGTCAACGAACCAGGCTTCAAACAACCATCATCATTAATCCACAATCAATCCAACACTTTATCTTCCATCCCCACCAATCTTCCCCTCTTCTTTTTCTCTTAAACCTCACGGCTGCACAGCTCGCCACCTTGACCCTGACGCTCGGCCGCGCCTCTGCGCGAGGTGTTCGTGTTCATTCTCTCTCCCTTTCTCGCGTGTATACTGCACGAACGGGATTCCTCGCGCCCTTTATCTCTCTCTCTCTCTCTCTCTCTCTCCTGGTTTTCGGGGCAACAATATCATTGCCTGCGCTCGCGTGCAGGCGTGGGCTCGCGACATGAGCCTCGCTCGCGCGAGTGAGAGAGAGAGAGAGAGAGAGAGAGAAGTACACGAAGCGCGCGCTCATTTGTGCTGCAAGTGTTTCGCGGTGAGGTGTCTGGGTTTTCGTTGGAGGATAGGCAAGGGTGATGGTTTCATTTGTAAGCGTTGGTGTGATTGGTTTGTAGATCTAATGGTTGCACGAGTATGGAAGAATTATAAAGATATTGGTACGTGGGTAACAAAATTATGATATTTTCGATTGTATAGTAAAATAAGTATATTTATATTATTAAAGCTTTATTAATTCTCAGTGAAAATATTGTTTTTGTATTGATATAGATAAAAATAATTTTATTAGTGAAATATCTTTTGTTCGCTCGTTGAAGTTGAAAATCAAATAATAATAATGAAAATTACTGTAAGGTTAGCATAAATATGCGCAATTTTAGATTATAGCTTTGAGATTTCGTTAAAGGTGTGTCTTTGAGAAACGATGTATATCAATACTACATAAGCTGAAACTGTTTCCCCCCTTTGCTCGTAAAATCATTCTCACTTTTGTATTCAATAACATTATTACACACGCGGAACAACGCGAAATGTTAGTTATTCCGAGTTAATGCACACTATATATGAGGTTTTTGTCGAAAACCATTACGTTGCGTTAACCGTATATAAAATGAAATTCAAAGCGATATAATATTTCGACCAGTAATTTTTTTAACCCGCGCCGAATCGCCGCCTCTCGTGAGATAACACTTTACATAATTTAGTTTCATTCCTAACAAAAATCCATATAACTTTTCACCTCACCTTATAGCGTATATAGGAAATTTCTTAATCAGAAACGCTTATTACACATCGAAACAGTTTTATCTATCGCGCACTTCTCATTTTTATCTCCACTTCGCGAACTTTCCATTTTGTTCAAAATAATTCTCCACACACACACACACATATATATATATATACGTTCGCGCATTATTATCGTGCTTATATATCGGGGCGTAAATTATTGCGAAATAATGACCGCAGTGAAAGCAAATTTGATACAATATGCAGATCTCCCTCTCTCTCTCTCTTGCTGTACACGCGCGTGTGCGCACCGGAATATCATAAACACACGTAGTTTGTTACAGCCATATTACTTTATCCATTCCATTACCCTCACCCGCGTCTAAACCAAAACAAATGCGTCTCTCTCTCTCTCTTACTGTAACCCACCAGCTGAGAAGAGAAGGAGTAGGAGGACCACGTCCCATAACAAGTGTTTCCGTCCGCACAGATGCACTTTTTTTCGCTCTCTCATATACCAAGAATCTCTGCTCATATATATTCCTTCGTAGACTCGCTCGTTCATTAAGCTCCGCGCTCTAAGATCCTCCTACTGTAAGAGAGAGATAGAGACAGAGAGACAAAACACATTTTCGTCGAACTACGCGTCGCGACATGTTGTCAGGACACGTGTCCGCCGTCGATGAGACAGAGAGAGAGAGAGCGGATGTAAGCATATATATCCCGTAATGATTTCAATACGAGGACGCGAGCGAGGCGCGTGCCACACCGCGCGTCGCCCCCCCAGCCGGTCGGTGAAGTAAAAATCTGGGTTTCTTGCGGGTCTTTACTTTCGAGTTCAGGATCACGCGGACGTGGCTGCGTTTGTACGTTCTTTTTGTATATATCTGCGTGTAATGCACTTACGAGCATTGAATGATACTGGAATGTAGCTGATTTTTTATGAAACTGAAAGTAAGTACACTAAAATAATGACAAAATCTTTGCAACTTGAATATTTAAACATAGAGAGAGAACTTTAAATACTGCTTAAAAAAATATTACTTCAATTTCATTTCTATGTAATATTGTCCAAAGAAAATAAACCACCGTATCTCACCAAAAGACAATACACGCGTATCTCCACTACACCACCACCTTCTATTTATAAACCCTACGTTTCTCACCCTATACTCGCGCACCTCCCTCGCGATCCTACGATCAACTACGACGACGGTGGTTGCGACGACTCCCGCGTACCGTACGATTCCCGGGAAAATCCATAAAAGATCCACGCGCGCGCGCAGCTTCTTTCTCTCTCTCCCTGATTTACATACTCGCTACGCCACTGCACTCGCGCGCGCGCGCGCTCCTTCCTCTCTTGTTCCTCTTCGCCTCTTACTCTCCCCCGCACACGGCGTTGATGTACACGTTCGCTTGGTGATACCCGGAAGAACACACACACACACATACATACCCATCTGCATTCGGGTTCGTAACCATGGCGCGAGGTGTCGTTCGATTCAAAACACGCGCGATCCTCATCGCTGAGTGTGTCCTTTCTTTTTTTCCTCTCACTCACAAGAAAGAGAGAGAGAGAGAGAAGAGATTTAAACGCGAGAAAAGAGTATACGCGTGTGGCAAGGCGAGGATATGTTGCGGATCTTTCTTTTTTTTTTCTTCTTTGCAAAGAGAGGAAGAGGGGGAGAGCACCGTTGACATGCTCCGTTGAGGCCCTCCTCACGTGAAATGTCACGGGGAACGCGAAAGTGTCTGTGCTGTAGTATGTGAGGCGAATGAGAGAGAGAGAGAAGAGAGGAAGAGAAGGATATGTATCAGGATAATCGTCGGGATGATACTTTTATGATATGGGTTTCTTTTGTTTTCATGACGCGCGAATTGTGTGCCAGCGAACGAACGAACGAGTGAGTGAGTGAGATAAAGAGGATGCATTTGGGTCAGGGGTTGAGCACTTGCTCTTCGCGGGTTGAAATGTGGCTTTAACGGTCGCAACGTTCTGAAAAGGGTCGGTTATATATTAATGTATATGTGTAATATGTATATACTGAATAATGCATTCGCAATTGATTCGAGACCTCGGTATTGTTATTATTCAGATTACCACGTGTGCTTAATTATAAAGACATTAGTTCGCTTCTTTCTCTTTTCATCCATTGCAACACACCCGAGTGTATATTTTTATACACTCGTTCTTGAACTTATCAAAAAAAAGGGACACAAAAAGCGCCGTAGGGGACCGTCGTACATCTGTCGCACTGAAAACCTCCGGAGACGTCCCCTCGAATGCGAAGACAACCATGCGCTTGAACTTCATCGCCCGAGCTTATCTATTTTCGACTACCTTTTACACAAATATATCGACAGCTGCCGGTGCTGCGCGTGCGCATATGCGTTCCTCTCTCTCTTTCTTTACAGACATCCGATATACCACAAGAAGAAGGAGGAGGAGGAAGAAGAAGAAGCGACGATATTTATAATCGGGACAAACGTACATGATTTATGGCGGCGCGTGAATCAGAGGGAGAGAGAGGAGACGACGCGTGTCGATATCCCGGATTCGCGGTCGCGTGGGTGCTCGATACTCTGCAAAAGTGGCCTCCTCTCTGGGTTTTTTTTATCCCCACGCGAGTGTCTTGCACCTGGAGAAAGTAAGTGGAAGGAGGTACTCGTATATATACACACGTTATACATGTACACCTGGGTATGTGGAAGTACACGTGTGCGGCGGTGGTGATCGTGAAAGCGACGCAATGCGGATTAACGAAGATATGCGTGGGGATGTGGATCTCGTAAAAAAGGGTTTAGCTGGGTTATGCACAAAATTAGGCTGAGAAAGTGGCATGAAAGATTCAGTATAAGTTGAGATTTATTTGTTAATTTGGTCCAATATGATATTAAACTAACTTCAAAATACTTAATTAGAATTTACAATTGTACAATGACGATCGGTAACAGAGGAAATTGAAAAATTTTTATAACAAAAACATCCGAAATCATTTGGAAAAATCACTTAACACATCATCCTTACATAACTCCATAACCATAGCGCTCGCTGCACCTATGATTCCCCTCGACATGCATATTCCCTCCTCGCGGACGACCCGCTCATTACCCGAGAAAACTTAGGCCACAACCCATCACTCTATCGTGACTCTATATAGACACCGCACCACACTTCACAACTCCTACACAACACCACCCTCCTTCTTTCTCTCGGAAGCTATTGTCCTGTGACCCGCCAACTCGTAAATTACGTCGATAATTGATCCTGACGCAATTCGTCTTTTTTTCGCGTCTCGCGCGCGGGCGCACCAGATACTCCCGCGATAATGATAGCGGAGCAAAGTGTATAGTTGCGCACCGATGGCCTGTATACATCATACGCTATGGTTTCGTGTACCTATAGGATTTCGACATGCGCCGCGTGGCGTGTTGTTGTTGCTACCGATCGGACAGTGGTTCTTCCTGAAATTGCTTCATTCGATCGGTTGGAAGATCGATGGCTGTTGCTGCTGCTGTGTATGTGTGAATTACGTATAGTAGGTATAGAGATGGTGTTTCGGGAATTCGTAGGTAGAAGGTGGGCGCAGGAGGTATGTGGTTATAGTCGCGAGTTCAAGTAAGCAGGTTGCAAGTGATACTTAAGGTATAGGAGAGGTTGTAAGATTGACGTTCAAAATATCGTACGAATCAATCAATTACTTACGTCACAGTTATTATATATTACATATATGTGCATAATTCTTTTTTTTTTAAACTCTTCGTATACGGATGACATTTATATTGCTCAACGCTATTATTTATCAATTCTCACAAGGCGATATTATACTTTTTGTTACCGGTAGCGCTATATATAAGGACATATAACGATAATATCATTTGTCATGCAATCCACTACTAATCACGCTATAATCTACCATCTCATAACCCAACTTCACCGCCCACTACTCAATTTTTCATTTCTCTTCGCTTTTAATCGCTACCTCCACTACGAACCCCGTCAATTTTTCTCATTTCCCTATATACCCGTCGTCTGACCTAAGATTTCGTTAACCAATTCGCTCGCCCATCTGCGAGCTGCAATTTTCACTGGCGTATATAGACAAGCAAGCAAGTACAGGCATGTCATTGCGCACAGTGATAATCGTAGTACGCTGCTCTGTGTACACACGGCAACTCGCTGATTCTCACGCGGAGCAACTTTATTGCGCTCGCCCGCGCGCGCGCGCCAACGTTGATTGCCTTGTAATTATATGCGCGCGCGTGTATTCGCGCGTCTTATTCTCGCAAAAAGTCTTTCTTTTTTTTCTAATATCATAACCCGGTAAATTAAACTTACGCAATGTTATCGATCATTCATATGTGAGCTAATAAAACGTTTATTACTCTCCTTCGCTATCAATAAAAAAAAAGTATATTCCATATCTACATATACTTATATACACCTACCCTCGAATCACACGACCCCAAAGATCATCATCATCATCATTCTGAACTCCTGTGTGAATATCATAACCCATAACTTCTTCTTACTCTTCTTCTTCTTCTTCGCGGCGTGCTGTGACAACCACAAAGCCTCTTGCGCGCGTACACGGTATATACAAAAAGTCTCCTTGCGCGCGCGCGGGCCTCTTCTATTGCCGTATATACTGTCGAACGAGCTCGCGCGCGCGGGCGCGCGGTCACGAATCCCGATCCCCCCCCTTTTACGTTGTAGAGAGTCACGATCGTTCTTTCCGTATCCGGATCTGCCGCGCGGTCACGAAAAATCTAAATCGTACGTAATTATATGTGCAAGCTGTAAGCCGCGGTTGATCGCGGTTTCAGGTACTTACCGATGCTTATATACACTTGGCGTGTGTATATATATATATATATATATACATATACACGCGACGATTGACTGCTGTGCATTGGTCGGTTGGTAAAGAGCAGCGATCGCGAAAGCTTTGCATATATACAACAGCTGTGAATTTGTCACGATTAGGGTATATGTATTATACCGTTGTGTTTTCTCAATTCGAGGTGAAATATTGATGGGATATATATAGTCTATACGTATAAATGTTTCGCAAGCTTATATATATATATAATATACGTGTGTTGAATCAAGATCGGCCGCTTAATTATTGTTAATCCCCGTGTAAAATCTCAATTAAAAATAATCGATGCTTATATAGTTACTCATAGGAGACAATACAATACTCCACAGGCTGAAAGAATTCCACGGATCACCGCGGAGAAAGTGATTCCGATCTGCGCGACCGCGACGAGAGAGAGAGAGACACAAAGGTTCCTCTGTATGTCTCTGATCTCGTGCGCGCGCGGCCTCTCTAAACTGTATCGACCTCTCCCCCCACGAGATTTTTGAGATACCGACATATAGCCGCCCGCGCGCACACCTCGTAAAAATACGATTTTCTCAGAGACCTCGCGCGCGCGCGCGCTTAAGCTTTCTCTATATATCTATCCTAACCTGCATATATATATATATATCTGACTCGAGAGTACTCACACAAAATTTGGTTATGTTATACTGTATAGGAAGAGGGAGGGGGGGGGGATCGATTCGACAAAACGATATTTATTGTCATGTTCGTTTATCTCTGATTAATCGGCTAAGCCGCATTGTTCTTCAGGCCGCCGGGGGTATATGTTATATAATTTTAGGTACGCCGATCTCTGTCTTTTCTCTTATACTTCTCTAAGAGAGATTAAGATGTAATCGCTGCCTGGTTGTCTCTATATATATGTGACCGCGTGTCGCGAGAAATTAGATCGGCTGCTGCGCCGCGCGCTTTCGTAACCCTGTCATCGCGAGCTGTTGCTGCTGTTACCGATGACCCGTTAACGAGACTTTCGAGATACCCGATCGGCAAATATGTATAACGTGATGCAACGAATTTTGGTATATGGCTATATAGATTCTTGCAAAGAGGAAATGATCTAATGTAAACAGAATGCGCTTCCTATCGTTTGATGAAAACAAACCTGCGCGCTCGTTGATCGATCGTCATCTTGTATAGTGGTCCAGAAGCTATATAATAACAGCTGCAGTGCTCGCTTTATCACGGTTGGGCCATCGGACAGGGACGAATATGAAAACGATTTTAGGCCGATCCTTCTATATACGCAACCAAGGAACAGGTTTGACAAGTCAGGAGAGAGAGAGAGAGAAGCACGTGCTGTCCGCATTATAATCCCATCAGCGACTCCTCCTCCTTCTTATATTCCTCTTCGTCTGTTTCTCCTGTGTTCGATTCGTCGCTTTTATGATCTAAATACACGACTCTTTTTGGATTTGTACCTTTATTTCCTGACGTTAATAGGGTAAACACGCACGGCTATCTACATTTCAATCTTATACCATAAGCATGCCTGCGTGGCAAATCGCGCGTGAATGATATACCTTGTTACAAACGTTTAAAGTCTATTTGGAACAGTTTTGTTTTTTTTTTGTTTTTTCTTTCGTTTTTCGTAATAATTATATGTACAGTGTTGACATCGTCAGTCCACGCACAAAAGGTTGTCTGTGAGGTTACAGCATTATTTTAGCGTTCTAACAGGACGACGGATGAAAAACTCGTAAACGTCGCCGAATGCGTTTTATATTATATGTACAAGCGGGGGCCAAAAAGTTAATGGAGGCTGTAAATGAAAGGGTGACGCGTAATGGATGTGCCCGAGTGTATACGTCTGATGCAACTTTTATATTCGTACATTGTCACTCACTTTTACACCTTATTCAACGTTTATGAAGCCTATCGGCTATGTCTGTTGGGCTGTAGACGTGCAACAATTCTGGGAATCAATTCAATGAGCTGTAACGTAACATCGTCGCGTAGTTGTAAAAGTTCATGCGTATATACATATGCATTATTAAAAATACATTTATATGTCATTTATGAAAGGGTGCATGTTAAAAAAATGTCTGTAGTGTTCAACAAAGATATACTTCTACTACCTTCCGAAATTAAATAACTCTTAAAAAGCAAAGTGCTGTTCTTATTGTGGCCAGCGATATATTATGGTCGCTAGACGCTTCGTGTCAATCTCATAGCAGTGCAGAATAATAGTATATGATTAACATTAATGATCAATCATAATTGGGTCATCTCAATGTTCTTACGTCAGAAATAGCTCTTAATCAACGCCATTAATAAGTACCAGTCTTACTGCTACTTTGAATCATTCTAAAATATTTTTTTGCGAATGTTATGTTAATTACATAAAAAATCAAACCCTCTAAGAATTCTTATGTCAACAATCATTTTGCATTAAAATAATATCCGTTATATACGTTATTCAAAATTTCTATCCTAAATTTAAAATTAACTTCTGTTTTCCTATACATAAAAATTCAAATGATTAACGACAAATAGCAGCTATATTGCATATCCACAATGACAATAACCTGTAAACAAACATAAACCAAGCTCTCACCCGTATATTATAAATATATTGTAAATATTATCATGTAAATCCTTTTCAAGTATATTGCCAATATATTGAACAATTTTTTAGCATGCTCTCACTACATAACTGCTGACCAAAAGGGAGTTCGTAGATGTAACCTTGACGATTTTCATGGATCCCAAAGGCAAGGTATCACTTCAACCATGCTCCGAGGGACACTTTTTGTTGTTGTTATTATTATTTATTTTATTTAAATACTTACCGAATTAAAATTAATAGAATAGTATACGAGGATATCATATTTACGATATGATGATTATTCACGCGATAATAAAAACTAACACGATTCGTAGACCATATACAAGCAAGATACTAAAAAATCATGCCAGATCATAACTCCAACATTTATTGACTTTCTACCTAATCATTACCCTAACAGCCAATAAAACTTCCAACGACACACATATACCATTTCTCTCTCTCTCTCTAATAAACTCGCGTGCCCTCGAAAACTTAAAAAAAAATAACCACTACGCCATTAGTTTATTGCTCTCATTCGTAGTTCGCCAAGATCAGCAACGGCGGCGGAGGTCTCCAGGAGGTAGACACACACACATACAGAGAGAAAGAGCAACGACGGCGGCGGCAACGAGGATTATTCTTTGATCATTCATGGACCAACCGCCGCGAATTACAGGACTCGTTGCTCGCTCTCAGTCTGTCTGTCTCTCTCTCTATATATATGTGTGTATGTGTATGTGTCTTTCAGCGGTTTTCCCATGACACAGGCGCTCTCGAAAGTAAATGCCGGATTGTAGTTCGAGCGAAAAATATAGGAATTTTTTCGTGCCGTCGTTGAAAAGTGGGATAAAGTGTATTATATACTACGAGAGTCCATGCGTCTCTCTGTTTTATTGTTATCCGTATACCGCTGCGGTAACGTTTATTAATTGTCGAGTTGATTGTATATACCTTAACTATACTATTCTTATGTATATAATTGAATTCGAAGAGCCTCGCCTCGCAATGTCAGGGCAGCGTAAAAAAACTTAAAAACACCATTCGCTCGGCGAAAATCACTTAACAATATATATATATATATATATATATATATATATATACGCACGCACCCTCGCAAAATTCCTTCGCGGCAAGTAGCAATTTTTTTTTTTAAAGTAGCCGCAAGCTGCGTAAATCAACGGTTCAATGGTACCCGAAACACCGCATCACACGCGCACATTTGACAAAACAACACGTTGGTCTGACAGCCAATCTCGCATACACATACTGCTTCTGCTTTTCTATAACAGTCGCATAAGCAGCGGCAAGTTCATTTGCTTAAATATTTTTCAATATGCGTTTTACGAGTGAGTAAATTTCACGATTGCCTCCCTCGCGCAGCACAGCGAAGCAGAAGAAGACGAGCGCGGGAGACGAAAAAAAAAGAGGAAAAGAAAAAGGAGGGAAAAAGAATAAGAAACGAGCAGCGAAGAAGGTTCGTACAGGTTCAATATATACATATATATACAGAAAGAACGCATGCGTATACACATATACTCATGCGGTGCGCGAATCCCGGTCAAAGTTCCACGCTCACTTAGCAATAATTCAGTCCTCTTCGCGTCGGCCGGGTTACTCTTACTCTCCTCTCTCTCTCGCTCTCTCTCTCTCTCTCTCTCTCCTGGGGCCTTATTTCTTTCGCCCGTCGCCTATAACCCTCAACCTCTCATCCTCTTCGTTCTCGTGCACCTTTCTCTCCTTCTCTCTCTCAGCTTCGTCGTCGTTTTCACCTTCGCGCTAGGTGTACGTCTGTAACGCGCCAATATCGATAATTCAGCCGGAGCAGCAGCAGCAGCAGCAGCAGCGTTGCTCGCGCAAAAAGCCTCTGTGTCCGCGCTTTGTGTCCTTTTTTCCCGTCTCTTTCTCTCTCTTTCCTTCCTTGCTGTTCCTTTTCCACATATACCTATATATATATATATATATGTATACATCTCGTCTGCCGGCGGGCCATCGAGATCGCGCTGGTATCTGCTCCCGCGGCAATATTGTAAACAACGAGATACGATAGAGGAGAGAGAGAGAGAACGAGCGACATGCTTAGCGAGAGCGAGTAAGCGTTGTAGAGTATAGTGCGAGTGAGAGAGAGAGAGAGAGAGAGAAAGAGGTGGAGAAAAAGTTTGACGGGCTTAAAAAGCTTGGATATATTTTTGCAATAAACATCGCAGTTCAGCGCTCTGGGAGTTCACTTTGCTTCTGGGTGCGCGTGCAAACGCTATACAACGTCCCTTTTTGCCCTGGCATAAGTTACGTTTTAATCCGTGAGAATCTCTCGTTTTTTCCACTGTACCTGATAACTTTATGAATTTGCCGAACGTTTTCTATAATAATGTCTAATTTGTTTTCTTTCTTTATTTATTTATTTTTTATTTTCGAAGAATACCGTTGTTAATTATAACGTAAAATTATTAAACCAATGTTATTAGTTTTAGAAAACACGTTAAATGAATACTTAATTCTAAAGGATAATCAGCATTCAAAACTCCACTGCTGTATTAAAATGCAGTTACCACGTCGCTTACGTGCATATATAGGAACATTCAAAAACCTCATAACACTCGTTAATATGTTCCACCGCGCATTACCGATACACACGCGCGTGTGTGCATGCGCGCTTGGTGCTCGCACACACTTGGCGCCGGTAGTCGCCGGTGCATTACAAAAAGCCCGATTATCTCTCTCTCTCTCTCTCTCTCTTTCTTTCTTTCTCTCGCAGTCGTTGCGTGAGCAGATTGCCCGGGTACATACGAGGTATTTTCGTCTGCGTGTGTGTGTATATATATATGTACGTGAAGAATCGAAGAGAAGAGAGGAGTAAAAAAGAGAGAAGGACGAGGGCGACTGCCAATTGAGTTACGTCCTCGCGCGCCGAGCGCACGCCAATTATCTCGCCCAAGAGTGGAGAGAGAGAGAGAGAGAGAGCCTTGCTCTTGTAATTGGGTTTTTCTTTTACTGGCTGTATTTTTTTAAACGCGAGGTGTGAAAAGTTGCAGGGAAAAATAATTGGAAAAATAATGTGATGGCTTTGTTTTACAGGTTATATACTTGAAGGTCACGAAGTATTAGGAGAAATAAGGTATGTTCTTATAATTTTAAAATCAGAATTACAGTTACTTTTTTAACGCACGCTCATAGAACCAACTATAAACATTAACAGCAACGAGTTATCAACCCCCGTACATCAATCGTACAAACAACCTCGCCACACTATACTTCACTGAAAAAATACCGTATTTTTTTTTTGTTATACCTCATCCAAAAATAAATCGTCCCAACGTTATATTACTAACCGCTTTGTGCAACAATGCCCGTGATGCAGCTCGGCTGTTGTTGGTAACTTGATCTGGGACTAGGTTTCATCCTCAGCACTCATCCAGAGCAACCTGCCCTGGCCCTTTACCACCGCGCTGCGGTAGAAAACGAAGAAGAGATATATAGAGAAAGGGCCGCGAACGAGCGAGAAGAGAACCCTCTCGGCAATAATATCCTCGCGCCCACGTTTCCCCTCTCTCAGCGATGCGCGCGCGCAAGCGCATAAACCAATCGTCCAAGCGAGCGACCGCTATATACAGCTATCTGTTTCACGAGCGATGGAGACATCGGTCCGATTCACGAATGCTAATTCCACTATAGGAGAGAGAGAGAGATCGTGTCTCTTTGTGATGAGGAGATGGGAAATTGTGCTATCGTGTAGCTCTCTCGTGGCTATAGATATACTATGTAGTTTTAGATGCTATGTAGTTTATGGAGGATGAGGTGGTAAGTTGAGTTTTTCGTCCTACGTGATTTTATATATACATGATACGTTGGCGTGTTCTTTTTTCATTGACGAGTACTCGCGTTACGGTTTGAAAATCGCACGCGTTACGAGTATATATATATATACACGTTGCCTTAGCTAGTTTTATACTCACAGTTTTATGGTTAATGTCGTGTAGTTGGAAATAATCATTATTTTTATAGACTGCTAAGTTTACATAATGATTTTGTCGGATAATGTTTGCGTTGTTTTTTTCCTACATCCGGACATACAGTGTACAGTACCGCGCGGAAAATTTAACTATTCGCACGGAATTGTACATGTAAACATATACATATATATATTTACTACACGTATGTAAAATTTTATCGAAAAATTATACTGGATTATATATATAATATTAAATGCGAGGACCGTAAAGTAAATGTTATCGAGAAACAAACTATAATTTACAGATCGTAGTACAACTGCTATACAACCTATACTATATGCGTTTATGTCTTTACTGCTATAATACTTTCGAAGATGTTAAAACAACACTCGATCTTCTATCGATCGTATAACATATAACGACACCTTAGATGTATACCATCCCGTGTCTACCCAAAATTAATCGCTTTAACCAAGCCACCCACACGATCCATATCAACTGAACCCGATCTCGCACGTTGATCCTATAACCTCTCGCACCTTGCTCCTTTTTCCACCTGCACCTCGCCCGCATCACACACACACACGCGCACGAGTGTATATTTTTTCACAACGAAAAACCTATCGACGACGGTTACCTCATATATGCGTATATTCATCTAACCGTATATTTATATACGAAATTTACTTATAGTATATATGTACGTGGCGCCAGTTGAACCGTACGTGAAATTCGCAATAATATATATGAGTGACACGCGTGCCGGTATATAACGATTGCAAATGGCCTTTCACGTCCGGACACGCATGTATATATATATTGACCGTATACGAATCTCTTTCTCTCATAATGAGAATATTATATGTATATTCTCACTATATATATACGCCTCCCCCGCTAAAAGTGAAAGCGCGTCGATCGAGTGTACAATAACGCTCGCGCGTGTCTGCGCGTTTTGTATATTTTATTGCTCGGGTGAGATTTTGCCATTTTTCTTTTTTTTTTTATATAAGCATACGCGTATATATATTGAGAGAACGAGTATATGTAAGTAACCGACACGCGCATTGTGTTTGGCTATTGCGACACTCTGTCTTCTAAATAAATGCGCGCGGGGTGAGTTTCGTTATTGTGTTGCGCGCGCGCGGCTTTATATCGATCGAAATCGAACCTATATCGCTCTCTTTCTCTCTCTCTCTCTCTCTTGTTTGAACGTCTGGAAAAAAAGCGAAGTGAAATAATTGCCGACTGTTTGTATAGAGGATAAATTGTCGATTTTATAAAGCCACGCGTAGTCTTGGTGATGTAAATATATATATATTTTTTCAACGTATATAATATAAATGCGTATATATACATATATGTGAAAGTGAAAATTAAAAAAATGACCGCGTAACCGTATTATATATATATATATACATATAGGTGGCCGCTAAAAACGAGCTACTTATCATTACGGTTATCGTTACACGAACCGAAGCGCGCGTGCGACACACGAGGGCAGCTCTTTGGAGGCCGGTTAAACGAGTCCTTTTACGAGACGATACCCAAGCTCTCTGTGTGTGCGATGATCGCGAAAGTTATACGGGAAAACCCATACTATACACGTTGGTGTCTGAAAAAATCATCATCGAGTCCTTAAAGCTGTTTTTTTTTTAAAGCCGAGAGAACTCCTTTCGATCGATAAATCTCTTGAAAAGTGAAATTATTTTACTTCCCATAAGTGAAGGACTTTTATGTGTATATATATATATATATATTTATGGGTTATATGCGCGTTTAAAAATGGTATTTTATAATACCCTTTATATGTAAAGAAATACTGTATTAATTACCCCATAGAAAAATCTATATAAAATCTATATAATACAGTGCCATATTTCTAATTAATTGTACGTTTGACCACATACACCCAACAAACCTGTAACCACATACATCCCAGTACCAGCACTTCAATCCCCAACCCAATTTCTCTATCCCTCTTATACATACGTATATATATCTCCACACTTCATTATTCGACAATACCTCTCAGCCGTGCATATCGTCGCGTTGCCGCGTCCTCCTTAATCCCGTTACATCCAGTCGCCGAGGTGAGTATACCTCCTCCCTCGGTCATTTCTTTCCGCAAAATTATTCCGTCGTCCAAACGCTTCATCTCCCAATACTCTGCTTATATATATACATACGTACAGTCATCGATACACTGTACCACCTCCTTCTTCTCCTCCTCCTCCTCACTGTAATAACATATAATCTGCGGAAGGGCAGAACCGCAGAAGCGCCAGGCAGTATCGTGTCATCGTAAAGTGATTCCGCGCCGATTTTCGGTATATCCCCTTCTTCCTTCGATACACATCGGTATTGCTGGAACGAGCAAGAGAGAGAGAGAGAGAGAGATGCTAATTTATGACGGCACGTACGTACGTACGTACGTACGTGGGTCGTGGAGATCGTGGCCGCGATAGCGCGCATGCGCGCATGAGTTATTGCGAGTTTGGCGCGCGCGCGTTAAATTCAATAAAGTTATTTTTGCGAGAGAAGAGGAGAGGATCTCTTGTGTTCATTTTCTCGTGGTGTGCGCATACTATATATACACATACATCCGCCTCCTCCCGAAGGGCCCGAAAATAAAGAAAGAGAAGCCCCACCTTTCGTTTATACATATATATACGCACGTGTATATATATATATATATATATATATATATATATTGCGCGTATGCGTATACACCCCATTGAATTATCGGCGTTAAATTTCGCGTTTTACGCAAGCGCACGCGCGCGCCGCACTGTCGCTTGTCAGCGCTCCCTGCCAATGGAGACATTATAAATGTTAATTGCCCGAATTGCACAGTTATCTCGGTCTCTGCCTCCTTTATTCTCTTGGTCTCTCTCGCCCGCGCCTTTCTTTTTTCTTTTCACGTATATACACACACGACGGCCCTTTTTTCGCGACAACGACGACGCTTTCTCTCTCTCTCTCTCTCTCTCTCGCTTACTCGCATTTGCATCTCAATCTGACGTGATTTAGCGTTGGAGGTACGCGTCGGACGTATTTTTATAGATTAGTCGAGTGAATAACGAAGCTGTCTTTTTGTTTATTTGCGTTTGGAGCCGCGGCATCGTATTGCTCGATGATAAAAATTTTCTGTACGTCGCGCGGTTTTTCGGTAATGGCTATGGTCGCATGCGATGCGTTATGTGTATGTATATATATATACAGCGATGTCTCAAGGTTCTTAACGAGCGAAGCGCGTTGTTTATTGGATCGGCCCGATACGGACGATTTAAGCGGCCGAAACGCGCAATAAATATCGCTGGCATCCAATAAAACTGTATATACTGTAGCGTAACTGTATTATTGTCGGTGGAAAATTTCGGAGTATGTACGCAAACGATGTACATACGTCCAAAGCTTTCGTCTATTAAAACAAATTAAAAAATTTCTATATAGGTATATAAAAATATATAAAATAAATTAAAGCATTTATAAAACCGGAGCTAATTATATCTACGAATTAAAGAAACAGTGCGCAGGTGCCGCTAATAAAAGCCAAGTACATTACCCGCAACTATATAATGAAAATTCAAAAGATTAATTTTCCCTTTCCCTTTCCGCATTACTCCCCAATTACCGTAGCCCCAACCCAAACACTCCCTTCCACTTCCTCCTTCACCTTGACAAACACCTCGATAAAGCACGAAAAAAAAACCCTACACATAATCGACGTACATACACACACACACATGTACGTATGTACACACTCCTTCCTTCTTCACCTCTTCCTTACGGAAGACATCGTTATATGCAGGTAGTCTGCGTAAGGTTAACGACGACAGCGCGAAGCATGAGCGGCGGCAGTCGCGCCCACAGGAAACGCCGCGCGGCGGCCGGAAGTTGTCGTCGCTCGGTGGCGCGTGCCGGCCACGCGACCGCAAATGGGATGATTGCTTCGTCGCGGGTATATGCGCACGCGTATGTATATATATGTAGGAGCGCCAACGGCTATATACCACGACTATATAAGAAACTGTCGCTTTTGTATTCGCGCGCATGTGTGTATGTATGTATACGTACGATTAAGTGCCTCTGCTTCTTCGTCCAACCATTTTCCGCCAATTATTATTAACACGTGGCACGTGCCTTTTTATCTTTGAAGGATTTCTCTCTCTATCTCTCTCGTACACAGTGAAGTGGATTATAGAAGCGCGCAGTGAGAAGGAGAAGAATTAGATTCGTGTGAAAATGGACTTGGGTGACAGGAGGGGGAGCGGTTGCATAAGCATGAACGCGAGACAGTTTCTTTTATTGCGAGGAGAGGCTTTTTGTTAGCGGTAATGGGTACACAATGGACGAGTGTCATTTATTGGATGG